>NIVC01000166.1:0-455000 GCA_002269645.1 Macrostomum lignano | reverse complement strand
TATCTATCTATCTATCTATCTATCTATCTATCTATCTATCTATCTATCTATCTATCTATCTATCTATCTATCTATCTATCTATCTATCTATCTATCTATCTATCTATCTATCTATCTATCTATCTATCTATCTATCTATCTATCTATCTATCTATCTATCTATATATCTATCTATCTATCTATCTATCTATCTATCTATCTATCTATCTATCTATCTATCTATCTACCTATCTATCTATCTATCTATCTATCTATCTATCTATCTATCTATCTATCTATCTATCTATCTATCTATCTATCTATCTATCTATCTATCTATCTATCTATCTATCTATCTATCTATCTATCTATCTATCTATCTATCTATCTATCTATCTATCTATCTATCTATCTATCTATCTATCTATCTATCTATCTACTATCTATCTATCTATCTATCTATCTATCTATCTATCTATCTATCTATCTATCTATCTATCTATCTATCTATCTATCTATCTATCTATCTAACTATCTATCTATCTATCTATCTATCTATCTATCTATCTATCTATCTATCTATCTATCTATCTATCTATCTATCAATCTATCTATCTATCTATCTATCTACGATCTACTACCCAGATGCCCAGCCTCAATGCGTCCCCTCATAGATTCATTAGAGTCCTCGCCAGAAGGCAAGAGCCCAAATCCGTCTTTGCACCTGTACGCTTTTCGTTGCACCTTACCGACTGTCTCTCAACAACAACTTGATTGAGTTGCAGTTTAAGGAAGGCAATGGGGGGTCTGTCGAGTATCCCCGGACCACAAAAGGAGCCTAGCAGTTCAGCCTAGAATTGCGCAATCATGGCACTCCAAGCCGAACCGTAAGACAAAGCCGCTTTGTGGTCCCAGGGCGCACTTTGCCCCAGCCTGCGTGATGTTGATCGGGGCTCCCGGACACCCCAAAGCACGCGGTCACAGCGTGATGGCGGGGTCGCTAGCGTCCTTGGAGCCCCTGACAGGCTGGGACAACGCCTTCCCAGGAACCGATGTTGAGAGACAGCCGGAGAGGGTGGCTGCTGGTTGCAACGCCGCGGACTTGAAAGCCGCAGCAGTAGACGAAGTAAGCGCAGGTGCAGAGAGGGGGCCCCTCTCCTTCTGGAGAGGACCCACTTCCAGTCGACCATCTGTGAGATGGTGTGGCGAGGATCGAAACTCTAAAAAGAGCTTCGACTCGTTTGGTCGACTTTCCACAGGCCTCTGGCGCTCTCAGCCATGAGAAAGAGAGGGGCATTGCATGTCTTTACATTTATAGACGAGATTGCTGGGACACCGCTCCACCTACAGACTGTGCTTGAGCAATGGAAAAGGGTAGAGAGAAAGTCTGTCTATACGGTTGTCAATGACAACAGCATAAGGGGTGAGAAATCTCGCTTTCATAGTTGCTCAGCTGCTCAACTGTACTCAACTGCTGGGTCTGCTCCGTTTTCATGGCTTTCGGAACAATGTAGAGTGTGGAAGGGAAAGGACTCAGCTGTACAGTTTAATGCACACGTCAGACATTTGTTTGTAGAGCAGTACAGCCGCGCCAACCTCAGTTTTAGGTTTTTCGCTGCAGGGTATGGCAGTTGCTGTGTCTCTCGGCTCTTCTGACGAAAGTTTTTGCACTTCTAATGCAATACTGCTGTGAGAATTCTCAGTTTTAGCTTTAGCAATCTTTAGTTTGTTTTGGTTAGAAAATTCTAGACGGCTCAAGAAAAATTTCAACTGGATTCAACCGGTTCAATTTTCTTAACTCTCATTTTGCACGTACGCTCTTTTTAAGTAATTTTGCATCATACTTATCTACCCATCTATCTATCTATCTACCTATCTATTTATCTATCTATCTATCTATCTATCTATCTATCTATCTATCTATCTATCTATCTATCTATCTATCTATCTATCTATCTATCTATCTATCTATCTATCTATCTATCTATCTATCTATCTATCTATCTATCTATCTATCTATCTAGCAGTTCAGCCTAGAATTGCGCAATCATGGCACTTTTGCACTTTTCGCACTTTTGCACATGATTAACAGGTCATAAAGAATGATGCAAATTAATACTTTAGCGTTTCTAGTGTCCCCCCCCTCAACTGACGCTGGGGCACAAAAGTTAGGCGAATGTCTTAAATGCTTGTTTCTGTATCGTGTGTGGGAATCTCATCGTGGCACCCTGATCACCAGTTTGTGATCAGGGGCTGTGCGGATGTCGGGCTGCTCCTTCAGCCAATATAGACTGTCAGGTGTGGCTACAGACTGTCTGGTCTGGCTACAGACTGTCTGATCTGGCTACAGACTGTCTGATCTGGCTACAGACTGTCTGATCTGGCTACAGACTGTCTGATCTGGCTACAGACTGTCTGATCTGGCTACAGACTGTCTGATCTGGCTACAGACTGTCTGATCTGGCTACAGACTGTCTGATCTGGCTACAGACTGTCTGATCTGGCTACAGACTGTCTGATCTGGCTACAGACTGTCTGATCTGGCTACAGACTGTCTGATCTGGCTACAGACTGTCTGATCTGGCTACAGACTGTCTGATCTGGCTACAGACTGTCTGATCTAGCTACAGACTGTCTGATCTGGCTACAGACTGTCTGATCTGGCTAACAGACTGTCTGATCTGGCTCTGATCTGGCTAACAGACTGTCTGATCTGGCTACAGACTGTCTGATCTGGCTACAGACTGTCTGATCTGGCTACAGACTGTCTGATCTGGCTACAGACTGTCTGATCTGGCTACAGACTTCTGATATGGCTACAGACTGTCTGATCTGGCTACAGACTGTCTGATCTGGCTACAGACTGTCTGATCTGGCTACAGACTGTCTGATCTGGCTACAGACTGTCTGATCTGGCTACAGACTGTCTGATCTGGCTACAGACTGTCTGATCTGGCTACAGACTGTCTGATCTGGCTACAGACTGTCTGATCTGGCTACAGACTGTCTGATCTGGCTACAGACTGTCTGATCTGGCTACAGACTGTCTGATCTGGCTACAGACTGTCTGATCTGGCTACAGACTGTCTGATCTGGCTACAGACTGTCTGATCTGGCTACAGACTGTCTGATCTGGCTACAGACTGTCTGATCTGGCTACAGACTATCTGATCTGGCTACAGACTATCTAATCTGGCTACAGACTATCTAATCTGGCTACAGACTATCTGGTCTGGCTACAGACTATCTAATCTGGCTACAGACTATCTGATCTGGCTACAGACTATCTAATCTGGCTACAGACTGTCTGATCTGGCTACAGACTGTCTGATCTGGCTACAGACTGTCTGATCTGGCTACAGACTGTCTGATCTGGCTACAGACAGTCTGATCTGGCTACAGACTGTCTGATCTGCCTACAGACTTCTGATCTGGCTACAGACTGTCTGATCTGGCTACAGACTGTCTGATCTGGCTACAGACTTCTGATCTGGCTACAGACTGTCTGATCTGGCTAACAGACTGTCTGATCTGGCTACAGTCTGTCTGATCTGGCTACAGACTGTCTGATCTGGCTACAGACTGTCTCATCTGGCTACAGACTGTCTGATCTGGCTACAGACTGTCTGATCTGGCTACAGACTGTCTGATCTGGCTACAGACTGTCCGATCTGGCTAACAGACTGTCTGATCTGGCTACAGACTATTCCTAGCAATTTTTGTAAATCAAAAAAGACGGAGGGTTTCGTGAAAATACGACATATTTTCTTTTTTCTCTCTTTCTCAGCCCCCCTCCGAACACAACCTTTCTCAACCACTGTTTCGAATAAATAAATAAAGTACACGGCTTACAATTAGCCGATCGATTCTCAGTTTGGGTGGCTTTATTATAAAGTTAGGCTGACAAAATCTATATTACAAAGATTATTTGCAGTCAGGAACTACTTAGGAAAGAAAACCAGTAGATGGCTGTATATGGCAAAATTTTACTGATAGCTTGTCTATAACAGTCACAAGTGTCTCTTGAGTTTGACGTAAACAATCAAATTTTTTTCTGTAAGACAGAGACCCAAAATGTACCACATTTTTAACCATAACTTTAGGGATGAGTTGTCCAAAAAAGATGGAGTTAGAGTTAAATGAAAGATAAAATGTTTCATTTCCTGGGGCCCAGCTGGCAACCCCTTGTATAATGGAAAGCAAATCTGTACATGTCACAAACACTTGAGTTCGTTCAGATCAGATGTGGTTTCAAATCAGACGATAGCTGGTTTAAGTATACATGAAGTAGGAATCATCAGAATTCATATGTTTAGATTTCAGATTGAACTTTAACGCTAAGCATAGCACTCAGTAGTTACTGAATAGCACAAGACTGCCCATCCTGGGTGTTCTCTCTGACTCCAGTCATGAACTCCGACTTGAACAGCAGCTCTGAGCAGGAAGATCTGTTGCTAGGGTGCTTATGCGTGCTTCTCTTGTAGAAAGAGCACAGCGCGCTTGAGAACTTGCTAGAATCCATGTCCGGCAGAGGCTCTTGTGATCTCATCTTGATGGCCAGCATCATCGGCATGAGGGCCAGCATCAGAGCTTCGGCGCCACCGTTCATCAGCGGGTGACTCTTCGTGGCCATGAAGTACACAGTGAGGCCGAGGGAGAAGCTGTCGCACTTGGTGCTCTGCGGGAGGCTCTCGTCGGTGATCTCGGGGGCCGAATAGGCGATGGGACCGATTGAATCCCGTTTATGACCGCAGATCCCAGCGATGCCGAAGTCTATCAGCTTTACGACGTTGTCGCTCGACCTGATGAGTACGTTGTCCGGCTTCACATCCTTGTGCACAATGCCCTTGGCGTGGACAAAGACTAGGGCCGACAGCAGCTGGCGAGTGATGACGCGGATCTCATTCTCAGACATCGCTCCGGCCATGCTTTTAACGTAGGAGTCCAGAGTCGGTCCCTCGATGTGCTGCATGAGAAAGTAAATCGACTTCGACCTGACGCTGATGGAGAAGCCATAGTAGCGAACAATGTTCTTGTGACTGCCCGTCACCGACTCCAGGATCGCCAACTCTTTGGCAACTCTTTCAGCAAGTGAGTGCATTTGATCCATGGAGCTGGCTTCCAGCTTTACCTGTTTTGCAGCAATTGGAGTTCCATCTTCAAGTCTACCTGTAATCGAGAACCGATTTCCCTGTGACTAATGCCAGGCATAGGGTGATCAAATTTGTACGGAGCTCACCCTGGAAGACTTTCCCGAAGCACCCGTGCCCGATTTCCTTCTCCTTCGTCCAGGAAGTTCCGCTTAGTTTTATTCGTAGATAAGCGCTTGATGAACGTTCCGACATCACGGTAGCGGTGATGCGGTGGCAGCTTGCAATACTTTCTTGTCACTAGGCTGTATCGCTGGCAATGCGTCCGTTGCATGAGAAAAAAATAGTTGCGATACAAACCGTTTTGAATATAAATAAATTTTTGTACCTTGTTGAATGCGTCATGACTAAAGTTAATCGCTAGCTGTTTACAATCCTTAGAAGCTTCGAGAATTTTCCTAATAGTGCTTTCTAGAGTTGACGTCAAAATATACTGAAGTACAAATAAGTGCTGCGAGCGTATCTGGGTATTTTTGTTTTTGCACAGCGCAGTTGAATTGAGCAAACTCATTACCGAACAATACGGCTATGGGGGCGCCAAGAGTTTCAAATTGGTTATAGAATTAAATCAATAGACTCAAATGTTACCCAAGCTAATGAAAATAGAAAAGAAACTTTATATTCTAAACGTTAAGTGTGTAAACTACCACAATGTCTTGGGCGGTTCGCCCCCCCCCCAATCGCACGAGCAGACCCAAGCCGATATACCAATTAAGACCCAAATAAAGGTGACTGCTAGGCTACGGCCTTCCTTCTCTAGAGGTTCTCACTCTCACGTCACAAAGTTTAGGTGCCAATGACTTACAAAAAGTTGTAAAAAGAATAAAGGTCCCAATTAATTCTACCGACTACCGTGATCCATACGAATAACAGGACAAGTAGAATTTCTGGTTGCTCAAGGCGTAACACTCGTTCTATGAGTAATTCCTTTATGAAAAAGTTGGCTCCATATGACGCATTTGACTGCAGTCTCCAGATGCATTTTTTCTGATTAAGTCGACAAACTGATGAAGCCCATGTCAGCTTCATGTGATCGCCGTAATAGCGGACGGCAAAAATCATTCACTAAGTGCTTGGAAATTCAGATCTTTAATTTTTAGAGTATAAATAAATCCTATGTATAAAGTGGACAGAAGTATTACGTCTTAATACAACAGTAATTTCCAGCAGTCCTAGTAGTTTCGAAAAAACTATCATTGCACGCTTGTAC
This sequence comes from Macrostomum lignano, assembly GCA_002269645.1. Taxonomy (NCBI): domain Eukaryota; kingdom Metazoa; phylum Platyhelminthes; family Macrostomidae; genus Macrostomum; species Macrostomum lignano. The sequence goes on along the minus strand of NIVC01000166.1, from coordinate 448,661 downwards.
ACTAGCTGTAGAAGTCTTTAAGCATTTATGCCATGCCCAGCGCGCTACTGCCATTGCGCAGTAGTGTCAGTCACGAATTTGATCCACAGTTCATGCACACACCGCTCTCACTGGGGGGGGGGGGCGAGAGCCCTTGCCTCACTGAAGGAGATCATTAAAATTTTTAGAGGATTGGAATAACTGAGGGATGTTTCCCCAGTCTCCATTTAGTCTACGCCACTGCAGGCATCGAACCCGGGACTCTGGCTCAGGCGTCGTCAGCGCGTTGCCGCTGAGCTGCTCTGCTAACCCCCAACCCTCCAAAAAAGCGTCAGGAGAAATTCTTGTCATTCTTGCTGCTACCATGATGCCATCCTTCAACTTTTCAAGGCTGTTTGGGGAAAGCAATAACATACTGAAGCATAACCTAGCATCAAAGCAGTATAACTGACAGAAATGCGGGTACATATACAAATATCTGGTTTTAGGTATCAGCGCATCGACGATATAAAAAATAGACTTATTCAATCGCAAACTGCAGAATTCCTCCACTAAAGTACACTAAAGCTTTTTACAACTCTGATGACGTTTTATACTGAAAGATGATCTTCAGATCAGCTTCCAGTAAAAACTATCACCATTTTTGTGATCATTTCTGAAAAAAATAACTTCTTATTTTTGTAAACCAACCAGACGAGACAGTTTCCAAGAAACAAAGTTTCTCGTCCCTCCAATTAAAGGTTAAACAGAAATAGATAAGCGGTTGATCTGCCTAAAATCACAAGTAGACGCTATTAAAGCAGTCACGAGATTATACTTCACGTCCATGTTAGCAAAATGTATTTTTCAGACGAAAACCTCTTTAAGAATGTACTACAAGGACGATTGATGGACTGTTTAGCACAGCTCCTGCAGCAGAGCAACTTCAGAGTCTCTCAAAGCTCTCTCAGAAACTCCGAAGCATCTCATGTGTCGATAGGTTGGTGACCTTGACCCACAGAGACAGGTTAAATCTGGTGGGACCCACCGAAGTCAGCTGGTCAACTGCTGACAAGGGCGGTGTCGAGACCGTTCTGCTGTACAACACTGAGACCTGGACGCTGACGGACTGACTACGGCAAGTAGCAACAAGCAACTTCCGCCAAATCAAGGCAGATTAACTGCCGCCTTGAGGGCCAACTGCCAAGGCACACAGTGAAAAGTTTACATGCCAAACGATAAATAAAGTTAGGGCCGCTGTACACTCCTGTGTGAGTGTGCACCTGTGTGTGTGTCTGACTAACAAGGTCCCAAATTTGATCCCAAACAAAAAAGGGGGTCTGTTAAATTCGTGCCTAAAATATTTTTCACTAGGCTTAGTGCCCGGCTTAGTTAAAATTTTTTAATGATTGTAAAGTGATCCAAAACATACACAAGCTGGAAACGCTGAAGAGCCGTATTCTCAGTATCCCAGTTGACTCCGTTTAATCAGCACTTGAAAAAAAACGTTTAAAATAATGACAAGACCAATTTAACATGAAAAATCGGTTAATGCGTCGTTAGAGCAGCATGTGAGGCACAAAATAGTGTGATTAGGACTTTCTCTGACCCTGTTAAGAGACCCAATCACTGTTTTAGTGTTGAAAATCGTTAAATTTCTTATCTCCGTATTTTTCCGGTTGAAACCTTGCCTTTAAAACTATTTCTGAACGAAATGCTTTATGAATATCGATAGGGCAATAGGAAAGGCATAACAAATGAAAAGATGAACACTGGATCTGCCTTCTATCAAAAGCAATAGCAATTTTTATGCTGAAAAAATTAAAACCCCCTATCTCTGTAGTGTATTTCTCGGCGAAAAGTTGCCTTCAAAACATTTACCATAGATTTCGAGTGTAGCTCGTACTTAAGTTGTCCTTGTGCCGGTGTCGTCCTGTCGTACACGGTCGTGACGTGAGTCCAGCCGGTCTCATTATCAATTGAAACAGGAATAAGTGTGAGAGTCTGGAGACAGAACAAAGAACTGGAAGCGAGACAAAGACAGCTCAAGCCAGATTCGCGGGTAAAATGCACCAGGCATGATGAGGCCCTCAATAAGTGGCATAATGTTTCTCGATGGGTTGGTGAACTTGACCCACATGGACAGGGTGAAGCTGGTGAGACACACCGAAGCCAGCTGGTCAATGTTGAAGCGCTCTGACACATCCAACTGGCCAGTGAAGTTGACGGCATTGTCCGTGTACTCCATCGGGATTTCCCCTGCAGGTCGAGATGGCCGCTGTTCGAGACCGCATTGCGAGTCCGAGTGGCGTTGCTCATGGGCCAGAAGGCGATGAAGTCGAGCTGGAGCAGGGCGCTCCACGCCTGGCAGTCGGTGTCGTTCGTCAGACTGGCCGGTTGCAGGCTGTCCGACATGTTGCAGACATGTCGGTGGCTCCAGCCGACGCAGGGCCGGCGGAGCTGAGTGCACAGGAAGGCGCACATGCCGGCGCTCGAGGCCGACAGCGAGAGTGCTGCGGAGTCTGCGGCACCAGGCAGCCGCCGAGCAACACTCCGCTGTGCAACTCGCTGCCGGCTTGGGCGACGGCTGGGAGGATGAACAGAAGGAGCAGAAGAGGACAGCCGTTGCCATGCATTGCGCGGCGTTGCTTTCGATACCAGAAAAAGGCTTCGCAGAATGATTCCATCCTACAATGATCGAGCTTACCGATAGTTGCTGGTTGAATATTTGTACACTCCGCTCCTGATGTCGCTTTACTATGCTCCTGTCGCATTCTCCGCTCCATCCTGCAGCCAATAGCAGGCGCTTCAGAGCTTGTGTCACTCGTTTGTGGGATCTCCTGCTGAGCTGATTAGAATGTTTCCCAGCTTGTTGCTATGGGCGATTCGGTATTTCGATAAGTACGTAGATCATATGCAGCTGCAGTCAATTTTAAGCGGAATGCGGATTAGGGACTTTTAGGGATGCGGATTAGGGGATTGTTAGGGATGTGTATTAAGGGATTTTAAGGATGCGGTTTAGGGGACTATTAGGGATACGGATTAAGGGACTATTAGGGATACGGACTAGGGTATTGTTAGGGATGTGTATTAAGGGATTTTAAGGATGCGGTTTAGGGGACTATTAGGGATACGGATTAGGGGACTATTAGGGATGTGGATTAGGGAACTATTAGAGATGTGGATTAGGGAACTATTAGGGATGTGGATTAGGGAACTATTGGAGATCTGGATTAGGGGACTATTAGGGATGTGGATTAGGGGATTGTTAGGGATGTGGATTAAGGGATTTTAAGGATGCGGTTTAGGGGACTATTAGGGATGCGTTTTAGGGGACTATTAGGAATTTAGATTATGGGGACTATTAGGAATTTAGATTATGGGGACTATTATAGGGATGTGGATTAAGGAACTTTTGTCTCTAAGAAAGAAGACTATCTCTAGTCTGTACCTAATTAGCGATTGTCTCCGTCAGTTGGAAGATGTCACTGTGCATCTAGCGCAAAAGTAAAAAAAATTTAATACTTTTGCAATGGAATTTTAATAGCAACTACCTGTATTGCCACCCACCACCTGCAAAGAACTTTGACACGCAAAAGACATGGATTCTTCTTTAGTAAGTTGAACTTTAAGTTAAATTTTAACGATTCGCAAAGGACGGCAGATTAGTAAAGCTCACAATAAATCTTTTAGGCTGTTTATTTATAAATTTTCCGAGATTTTCTTTCCTGCGCTGAATAACGGTGCTGCCGAATGAACAACAGAAAAAAAACACAAATCAAAATTGCACAATAACAGCAAACGATTTGAATGCTAAAATTAGCAATTTATGAGTGCAAATATTAGTGCAAGCTTATCTAGTCTAGTCTAAATTTTTACATTGGAACTACAGTTGCGTAAACATTGATTGCAGCACAGCCTAACGTCATGGTAAAAATATTTTATTTTAGAAACCTGCTCCTTGGAATGTGACGCTTGTATTTATTACTTTACTGAGAGTCTACGAGAGACTACAAAGAAGGCTGAATAAAATTGGAAACTGGGTGGGGGTTTGCGGGGGTAGGAAACTGGGGTGGGGGTTGGCGGGGGTAGGAAACTGGGGTGGGGTTGGCAGGGGTAGGAAACTGGGGTGGGGGTTGGTGGGGGTAGGAAACTGGGGTGGGGGTTGGCGGGGGTAGGAAACTGGGGTGGGGTTGGCAGGGGTAGGAAACTGGGGTGGGGGTTGGCGGGGGTAGGAAACTGGGGTGGGGGTTGGCGGGGGTAGGAAACTGGGGTGGAGGTTGGCGGGGGTAGGAAACTGGGGTGGAGGTTGGCGGGGTTAGGAAACTGGGGTGGGGGTTGGCGGGGGTAGGAAGCTGGGGTGGAGGTTGACGGGGATAGGAAACTGGGGTGGGGGTTGACATGGTAGGAAACTGGGGTAGGCTTATTATCATCAAGGCGACTCGCCCGATTTTGAAACGCGCAAGGTGACACAACGATGCAAATGTAGTACAGAACTAATGTAAATAAGTGGCATTTTCTAGGCCAATGCACAGACAGACATAAGAGAAGGAGGCAATATTAACGCGAAAATGTTTTTGTCGCAAATACTACTAAACTAAAAGCTAAGTAGTAGACCTGTTCGGATATAAACACAGTTTATAATTTATTTAAAAGAACAGCTTTTCTACAAGGCAATAAGTTACACAGCACAGATAATAAAAAAAGATAAGTGACCAGAGGCATTGTGCAGCTTACAGGTCTATGTACACATGCAATATACAATATAGTGCGTAGTACGTTCTAAACGTGCCAATATAACAGAGCGGTGCAAAGAAGGAATGACGGTGATATCAAAACCACAGAAAAGCTGATTTCATTTAGTGTGCATTAAAAAACGAAAATGAAAAAAAAACTTCTGCTATAAGTTTTTTAAAAATGGTTAAGATATTGGTATAACAACTAACGATAAAGATTAAGTATTGGCTCGGAAGATTTTTATGGGGATTAATGGAAACTTAGGGATTCAGATTAGAAGGAATATTATGAGTGCGGATTAGAGAATATTGAGAAAACAAATTAGGTGGTTACTATTCAGGGATGTAGTTAGGTAACTATTAGGGATGCAATTAGGTAGCTATTAGGGATGGTAATTAGGTAACTATAGGTAACTATTAGGCATGCACATTAAGTAACTATTAGGGAGGTACATTAGGGATGGTTATTAGGGAACTATTAGAGATGTACATTAGGAAACTATTAGGGATGTCAATTAAGTAAATATTTTGAATGTACATTAATTAAAAGTAACTATTAGGGATGTACATTAGGGAACAATTAGGGATGCAGATCGGGGAACTATTTGAGGATTAGAGGACTACTAGGTGTGCCGAGTAGGAATATGGAAGGTATTAAGGGATTAACTCTATGAATATTTGTTTCATGATTAGTAACTAAGATTCCAGAATCAAAGGGAAATTATTCGCATGTGAAGAACATAAAAGGACAAATCAGGATGCAACAGCCGCGGATTCTTCTCCACCGCCATTCAGCCAGTCCCAGGCTCAGCGCACAGGATCAAAGATCAGCAGACTGTCACAGTTCTGCCTACTAGCCGTCTGCAAATCCGTCTTGAACTCCGAATAATTCTTTTCCACATCGAATTCCAATTTGGCCAGCACAGATTCCAGGCGTTGAATTTCGCGTTCCATTTTCGATTCGGCTTCGGGCATTCGGGCGATCAGAGATTCGCTGAGCCACTGGCCCGGCTCCGCCGGCAGAGAGTGCTCGGCGTAGTAAGCTGCCGGGCACTCCGGCTCCGCGGCCAGGCGCTCGTAGTGCTCGGCGAAATGCCCGATCTCCCTGTCCACCTGGGCGAGGATTTTGGCAGCGAAATTTATTGATAATCTTTAAAGCTTTTATTAGTTCTCTCCTGACCAATCAGATAGCGGCAATCTGCTAGCTTCACTCCTGACAAATCAGAGAGTGGCAATCTACTAGGTTCACTCCTGACCAATCAGAGAGTGGCAATCTACTAGATTTTCTCCTGACCAATCAGAGAGCAGCAATCTGCTAGGTTCACTCCTGACAAATCAGAGAGTGGCAATCTACTAGATTTTCTCCTGACCAATCAGAGAGTGGCAATCTGCTAGAATCTCTGCTGACCAATCAGAGAGTGGCAATCTGCTAGAATCTCTGCTGACCAATCAGAGAGCGGTAATCTGCTAGGTTCTCTCCTGAGCGGCAATATGCTAGGGTCTCTGCTGACCTATCAGAAAGTGACAATCTACTAGATTCTCTCCTGACCAATTAGAGAGCGACAATCTACTAGATTCTCTCCTGATCAATTAGAAAGCGGCAATCTACTAGATTCTTATCTGACCAATCAGAGAGCGACAATCTACTAGATTTTCTCCTGACCAATCAGAAAGCGACAAGCCACTAAACTCTTCTCCTGACCAATCAGAGCATTACGCTAAAAGCCAACGCAAAGCTCACCTGTCCAATCATGAGATCCAGCTCCTGAGGCGACACTCGCAGACTCCGTTCGCGCCACTGCGTTTCAAGCAGCTCGGCGATGCACTCGTACTTCACTAGCGAGTCGTGCAGCCTCTTGTGCGCCTCGGTCAGCGAAGTTGAAGTCGTCTCGGGGGCGGCCGCAGTTGCGGCTGTATCGCCACCTTCTTCGAATGACTCAGCGTAGTCGGCAGCGGCAGCTTCGGCCTCCTGAACCTGATGGGGTTTTACGACAGGATAATAATCCTTCAGGTGTGGGATGCGAATCTAAACTCAAGTGTGGGATGAGAATCTGTACTCAGGTGTGGAATTAGAATCTAGACTCAGGTGTGGGATTAAAATCTAGTCTCAAGTGTGGGATTAAAACTACACTCAGGTGTGGGATTAAAATCTAGTCTCAAGTGTGGGATTAAAACTACACTCAGGTGTGGGATTGTAATCTAGACTCAGGTGTGGGATTAGAATCTAGACTCAGGTGTGGGATTAGAATCTAGACTCAGATGTGGGATTAGAATCTAGACTCAGGTGTGGGATTAGAATCTAGACTCAGGTGTAGGTCATCTGTATCAGCACAGCCCACCTTTAAGTCCAACACGCTCTCCATCCACAACCAGAATTCCTCTTCGAAATCTTTCCACCGCAACAGGCACTGCAACCGCTCATTGTCCCGTTCGAGTAGCTGCAGATTTCGGCTCAGCATGTCCGGGTGCCGGGCCAAAAACAGTTCCAATGGTGTCCGGCGACCGCCAGATGCTGCGGCCACCGCCTGCGCCTTGCTGGCTCCCGCCTTGGTGGCCGCCTGAAAAAGAAATATAATTTGTCGCTTTTGCTTTGCTCGTGCATTGATAAGCCAATCAGAGAGCGACTAAGCAAGTCGTCTCTTAACCAGCCAATCAGAGAACGACTACGCAAGTCCTCTCTAACCAGCCAATCAGAGAGCGACTACGCAAGTCCTCTTTAACCAGTCAATCAGAGAACGACTACGCAAGTCATCTCTGACCAGCCAATCAGAGAGCGACTACCGTAAGCAAGTCCTCTTAAACCAGCCAATCAGAAAGCGACTACGCAAGTCCTCTTTAACCAGCCAATCAGAGAGCGACTACGCAAGTCCTCTTTAACCAGCCAGAGAGCGACTACGCAAGTCCTCTTTAACCAGCCAGAGAGCGACTACGCAAGTCCTCTTTAACCAGCCAATCAGAGAACGACTACGCAAGTCATCTCTAACCAGCCAATCACACTGGGCGCAAGTTTTACCTGCAGCTGTTTCAGAGTCATCCTCAGCTTGCCATTGAGCCAGACCAGCTGTTTGAGATCGTTGCACACATCGCCAGACAGACCGCTGACTGGCGCCTCACCCTGCGAAGCTCCATTCTGCCTGCGAGTAAACGAATCCGACTGCTCAAAATGCTCAAAGTCCAGCGGAGAAGTGAGCTGGCGAGCAAAGCGCTGGAGCAAAGTCTCCTTGCAAGCCAGCCAGCCGAATGCCAACAGAAGCTCACGGGAGCCCGAACTCTGTTTAAATAGTTAAAATTTTCAACTATTTAGAATCCTATTTAACTATGTAGAATCCCATAGTGCATGGCTCACCTGATCCTCCGGCAGCAGATCGAAATCTCGACAATAGAACCCCAGCCTGGTGAGCTCCCGTTTGAGAAATACAACCAGCTCCTGACTAGTGAAGGAGGTGGATGCCCGGACGCAGACCTCATCCACATCGCCATATTTCACATAGTAGATGGTTTCAAACAGCAGACGCCAGAGCTCTTTGACAGCTCCAGGCTCGTTGAACTTTGCCAGCCGAAATGTCTCCGCTTTCATACGACTGAAGCCAAAGCTGTGCAGAATTTTTAGCAGCAATTCAATGCTTTCTTTGATTTGCACCATGCTGGCTTCACTGACAAGAAATTTGCTAGAAATGGAGCTATAAAATGTACTGTAATGATTTAAATTTGTTTGCCAGGGTCATATGCAAAATTTAAAACAAAACTAACTAATCCTTTTACTTAGAACACAAACAGTTTAATGAAATAAATGTTCTATATTTAGCAAGTTCTCAAAAAGAAGACATTGACAAGTAACAAAATGTTTAAGAATGCCAATAAATTACTATAACAAAAAAGGTTTACAAAAAATTCAATTAGTATAGTAATTTTAATAGCATTATGCAGATGACAAAGCATAATTTGACAAATAGCCTAGGTTGAAAAACATTGCTCATTATCCTAAAATCTAATCAGTTTATTATTAAAATTATAATACATGTATATAGTCAAGACTTTTGCGATAGGGGCCTCATGGCCTATTTGTGGCGCCTGCGCCCCCCGTCAGTAGTATAGTCAAGACTTATTATTTTTATCTAGCTAAGCCAAATAGTAAATTTAGTAAAGTTTTGCTTATTTTCTAGTATTCTTTAGACATGGCTATGGAAAGCTAGATATAGATGTTTGGCAAACTCATAGTTTACTATATTTTTTATTTATATTTACTAGCTTTTTCTAGCTTGAAACTATAAATTATCAACTTTATTTTGTAGACCCTAACAAGCCAACTGTCCTTACCAACAAGATTGTAGGGTCTTGCTATCTTGCTATCATAAAAAAATAGATTAAAAGACCATTAGAACCTAATTAGAGATAGGCATAACATAATGCAATAAAAATAAATGAATTTTTACCTATTTCTTGCTATCCTTTTATAAGTATAATAAAAAGGCAATGTCCTAGTTTCTTAAATTAATTTATATTTACCCACTTTCTTTACTTTCAATATAAATCATACCTAGACAACATCAAGCACTTATAACTATATAATATTTTCTGCTAGGTTGCAGTCATTGTGTTGTCTAGGATAAGCATTTTGACTGATAGCTAGCAGGCATACAATGTGCTTTTCAACTATGCATTTAAGTCTTAGTTCCAGGGTTAGGGACTAAATCAATGGATTTAGACTTATTAAAAATTAAACATTATATAGTTGGAGTGGTAGAGGCTAAAATTCAAATAATACAGGCTCAGTCATTCTATATTATATAGGCTAGGCCCTATACAATACATAAATAAGTTAATACTAGTTACTGCTAATAAGTAATAAGTTAAACTATTGCTGCCATTCTTTATAACTCCCTATGTCCAGGTCATAGTGAATTATGGAGAAAATTTTTGCATTGCCATTAGATCACAAATTACAACCTTTATCTTTAGTTTGATTATAGAATGTATCTTGAGTGAGTCATATGGCATATGATTTAGAGCTGTGGCATAAAAATTCACACCTAAAAGGCGCTACTAACAATTAAAAGACTCAGAAAATGTAGATGCCTAATGATTTGAAGTTAAGGCTATTATATATCCTGTATCTATAGATACATGTGTATGTATACTTGTGTTATTAGCATGCATATAGAATTGCCCGCAAACCACTAGATACAACTCAAGGCTACAAGTGACGTGTTTCGGATAAAATTGTTGCATGTTAAACATGTTAAATCACGAAATGTCGATAATATTTATCGTGTATGAATAGACGCAATTATTTTATTGATTAACTCATTTTGCTGTTTTTTCGTATTATTTGAATATATTGCCAGCGTTAAGTCGAAATAATTATTTTTTAAAACGAAAATTTAAAACATTTGCTTTAATGGTTGTACATTACAATTTATTTGGCAATTTTTGAAAAAAAACTTTTTCCTCGAAATGACAACATTTTAATTTAAAAACACTTCACACTTCACACTTCACAAGTTCCAACTGGATTTAATATTCAATTATTTATAATTATGCATGGTTTCTAGATATGACAGACAGACATTTAGACCAGAATTCAGAACTGTAAACTGTATTGGATCTTTATTTTTTACAGTTGATGTTTAAAATAGGCCTAGAAATAACTATATAAGTTAGAATTTAGAAACTACCTAGCTAGAACCTACTAGAAGTGTGCATCATTAAATCCTTTATTTTCGGATCTTAAATTTAGGTATTTTATCTATCAATTAGTCTAAACTTGAAGTTATTATTAGTAAAATGTAGAACAGTAGAAGAATTGACTATGATTTGGAGTCATGACTAACAATAACAATCAAGCTCCAATTTAGGTAAATGCATTAGGTTAGATAAATTTTGGTAAAAAAAATCCTAAATATAAGATTAAAATATTTTAAATTTTAAATGGTATCTAATAAAGATGGTTTATTAAAAATGAAGGCAAGTTAACTTATTAATATTAATATATTAATATCAAAGTACTTATAGGCACGGGGACCATGTCTATAATATTGGAGCTTATAAGCATGGCTATAATCATCAATATAAAATGCCTGCTCTGTAGGGCTCTCTTATAATCAAATAGTAGCTTAGTGGATAAGACAGTTGCCTTGAGATTGTGTATAGCAAGGTTTGAATCCCAAATGGTTTGGAGTTTTTTAATTTGAATTTTTTAGCAAATAGAAATTTTTGTCTTGAACTTTTTAAGTTTTTAATTAAAGTCAAACAATTATTTAATTTATTTAACTTAATTTTTGAATAAGACTGAGTAACACTAAATTTTAAAGTACAGACAATAGCTATATATTGAAAAAATGTTTCCTTTTCAGTAGGCCTAGCTACATATATATAATTGTGGCCACAATTTAAAATGATTTCATTTTACTCTTAAAAATTCTATTTAATTTAATTTTAAAAAATGTCAAATAAAAAACTCCAACTTTTTAATTGATTGATCTTTTCATCCAATCAATGATTATATACATAGCATGGTCAGGAAAGTGCGCCATGTGCGCTGCAATAGATTGGCAGTAAATTTTTTTATTGTGCGCCATGCGCCAAGTAAAAACAGCATGTGCGCCAAGTAAAAACAGCATATGTGCCAAGAAAAAAAAATGTGCCTTGTATTAGGCCTAGTAGTTATTATATAGCAATCAAATGTTATCATCAGACTCCGTTTCTGCCAGTTCAAATTTGTAGTATCACCCAACAAATGGACAGCGAGGAACAGCCTTACAATGCCGGTCTACAACTTTGCTTATAACATACTTTGTAGATGCGCGCTGCTGGAGGTTGTAAAAAAGGGACCACGATGAGGTCAGATTGCAGCCTCCTTGTCCCTGGAGTAAAAAGCTCAAGCAGCCTCATGCAGCAGCAGCTCCAATGCTGGCATATAGATTGGAGGTAGCATCCATCAAAGTTTAGGTCTTGTTGCCAGAGTCGCGTTCGTCTGACCACCCTGCTGCTCCTGCAAATGCATGACTGCATAGAAAGTCTTTACAATCGCTTCTAAAAATATAGTGTGTGAGTTGGTGTCATTTACGTCACAGTTAGAGAGTGAATGTTGGAATTTTTTAGCTTTAAAAGCCTGTACCTGTCCCACCACAATGAAGAGCAAAATCCAGCAAATGGCACGCCTCCTGACTGGCAGGTTTAAATACACAGGGATTGCAATAAAGCGACTGATACACTACCGCTTTGTCGAGTCGCACTGTGTGCTGATGGCTGGACTCTGTTGTCACACAGAGATGTGCGTGCAACAAAAATTGGTCTGCAGCCCTTGATCACTCAACTTTTATGATTGGTCCTGTAATGGTTGGGACAAGCCACGATTCCTGGCCTTCACCAGATAGAAATGTCTAGTGTATAGTGCTAATGTAGGTGGCCATGTATTTGCGGGCCAGCTGTGAATTTAAGCCGAGGCTTTGATGCCATTCTGCCTGCTGTACGAAGCACTTCACCGCATTTGATGTGGTAAACTGTTCAATGCTAACATCTGGATCATTGTCCGTCAGTAGCAAAATAACAGCAGCAGCATCCATTACTGCGGCATCAGTAGCCTTAGCAGAGTGCTTATTTGATGTTCTTATGTGTGATGCCAAGCTGTTGAGCGGGGCAGCGGCAAGTCATGTGAAATCTGTTTCCACATCCGACCGTTTACGTGCAGTCCAATTGTAACTTCCGCAACAGCTGTCTTCATCCACAAGCCAGCCATGAAGCAAAGTTATACCTTAGAATTTTCCACCTGATGTTTGAATTTAATTTGAATTCATTTGAATCTAATTGATTTTGAATTTGCTTGTTTGGGATAATTTAGTCAATAGTCTGTAGGTCTATTTTAAGAAATTGTCAATAGATCATGGAAATAAGTTTGACAGGGTCAGGACAGATTAGAAACTAATGAGGCATGAGCTAGGTTTGGCGGAAAGAAGACATGGAACTACCACACTACCTTCGCAAAGTGAGCTATAGCAAGGTTTTAGCCACGGATAGTGATTAATATTGAAGCCTTGAGAATGGCATTCAAGAAAGCTGGCTACATTTGGCCATAGAAGAGCCATCTTCCAATGCGGCTGCTCGCCGTATTGCACAAACTCCATGAGCTTCCAGATAGGGTCGAGCAAATCTAGGAGGCCGAGCAGATCGAAGAGGAAGTCATAGCCAAAGAGCTCGTACTGCAAAGTCTCGTCATCCCAGTAGTTAGGATGCTCTGAGCAAAAGGCCTCGTGAAGTGCCTGTAGCAATGAGATAAAAAATGTCAGTTATTAACTTCAAACTTCAGTTAGTTAGTCAATCACATGGTAAAAATCTTACGCCATACAAATCTACAATTGCATCCCACATCTTCATTGCAGAGCTCAGGAAGCATTGAGCAGCATAGGCTGAGATGCGCTTGGCCTTGAACCTTTCTTTGGCATCTTCTTGTTCTTTAGCAACTTTTTCAAGGGCAGCAAAGCTGCGCCCGTGTCCAAAAAGTTTTGGGAAAATATTTGCGCGCTTGATGAGCTGCTTAAAAAACTCAAGCTCTTTAGATTTTTGCACTTCTTTGACTCCCAAGTTTAGCAAATGGGCAGTGTCCCAAAACACTGGCAGGCTGTGGTCATTTTCTTCATAGCCCAACTTGTCATGCAGAGCTAGAACAAATGGCCTATTCTGATGGTATTGGCCATCTGCAACGAAGCCAGCAACATTTCGCAGTGGAAGTCGCAGCTTTTCAACCGACTGCAGAAGCAGGCCAACCAACGCCTCTCCTTCGGCATCCATGGCACTGTCATACACAGCCGGTGCTCCTGCTGGAATGGCCATAGCACAGCCCGTCAAGTCTCTAGCCAGGATCATTGCTGCTTTGTTTGTCGTGTGGCTCGGCGTACTCTTGTCGCAGGTTAAGCAAACTAATGGTGGATGTCCAGTGGATGGAAGATCCTGCCGCAAGAACCTTGAGGAGTCTTGGTCTAGGCAAAATTCAAGCAGGCTCCAGAGTTCTGTGCAGAAGGCACTGAATGGAATTTTAAATGGTGCATCTTTAAAGTGAGATATGAAAGATAGAAAACATCAAGTACCTACCATACTCGTACATCTACATACTGAGAACAAAGCTGATATAAAACAACTTATTCTCTACTTATTATTCTTATTCCTTATTATTTACTTATTAAATTGAATTTAAAAAGTATTAATAACTCACAAGCCATGACCAATGTTGCCAACTGGAGCATCATTCGCAGCTTGGAGGCATATCAAATCTTTGTAGGCGCATACCAGCAGATGCAGTTTGAATAATATACATGCAGCTGCATAACAGCGATCTTACAACCTTCTGGTTGCATGTTTGTCATTGAAGATTTGCTTGAAAATCTCTCACAGCATCAAAGTGATATTTGCCAGAGACACCGGAGAAATGATCAGCGACATTTGCCGAAAAAAAACAGAATTTTGAGTGGTCACTATGGTACTCGTGCATTCTGTCGGACGAGATTAGCAGACCCGTGCTTATCAATCCTTTCCGAGCAAGGTTCCTTTAAAACAAAAGCAAAATATGGTAGGAATGTATGTAGTGCAGCTGATGATACTGATACTCCTGATGATCTCACCATTAAAGCCAAAATTTTATTAACTTAAAAATTAAGTCTAGCTTACATTTTTAAGAATGCTTCCTCCACAGAACAATCCGCTGCGAGACGCAAGCTTGGAATTCTGCGGCACCTGTCAAAGCATGGAATACAATAAACGATATGGTCTGCACCGCAGGGCGCCACACCAATGAGAGATACCTGGAGTAAATCAGCCAGGCACTTGGCACTTTTAATCGCATTATAGTCCCCATCAATTGGTAATGGTAACTAGGATTTGCAACCAGTGCCAGTGGTAGAAGCTTTCGCTCCTAGTGCCAGACTTTTCATAGCTTCAGTTAGCTAGCTCTTGAAGGCTCTGAGCTTGGCTGGCTACTAGTTGTGAGAGCGCTTCAATCTTGTCCACACTGCTAGCAGTCGAAGCCTCGGGAATGGCAGGTGTAGATTGAGTAACAGCTGAAGCACCTAAGTGAAAAATGAGAACAAAATGCTAGAGGATTTTCTAAACTACATACATAGAAGGACACCATTCTATATTCTGTTTGTCTTTGCTTTTTCTGAATATTAACTATCCTGTAGCTTACCTGCTTGTCCATGCAATTCAGCATCAGAATTAGAACAACAAACAGATAAAGGCAATTCAGAGGAAGCATTAGATGTACCACTGGTGGTTGGGGCAGACACCACAGATGCATCCCCAGTCAGCAGATCTTGTTCATCTTCAGCTGGTTGGTCTTGGGCATCAGAAGCAACACTTTCAGCAGCCTGTATCTCAAGCTCCCTGCTTCTAAGCATTTGTTGCACAATTTGGCAATAATGTCGGAAAAACTTTAGTGGTCTGCTATCCTCATTTGTATGATGATTTTTTATGCCTCAACTGAGATGACAAGTTGCCATGAAAAATTTTGCAATTAGCAATGGCTTTGCCACTTTCGAGGCAATATAGGCAGTAGTGCACATCAGATGAATTACGAGGCTTCTTTGGCTTTGGCTCATCTGCATCTGCATCAATGGCACTGGCACATAATGCTAATGCAGGACATTTCCAGTGGCCACTATTTGGCTTTAGAGCAATGCCTCTTGATTTCATTAGGAAGTGCCACTGTGCCTCTAAAATAAAAGGTATTTAAAAATAAACTCTTTTTAATTGGCTAATCAAATACGTTCAATTTTTTTTAAGTTCAAGTTTTTTACTTTACTTAGGCCTATAAGAAAATTAAAAATACTTATGGATAAATGAAAGTTTTGACATTTAGGACAGCTTAAACTGTCATGTCCTTAAACTGTTAAACTGAATAAAACATGTTCAACTTAGATTTATATGATATAAAAAGGCTTAGTGTATACTAAAAAGGCTATCTTTTGGATTCAGATTTAGAAAGTTTTATTCATTAAATAATTTAGAGCTTAGATTTGAACTCAGAAGCTTAATTTGAGTTTTTAAATACTATTTCAAAGTGGTTAATATTCTTTTTAAGTTGGTAAACATATTTGATAGGCTGATTGTTAAAATACTTGAATTTGTCTTATTTTTTAAACTAAGGAGACAATGAATAAAATAGTTTTAATAAATAAACACACTCGCACTTGTAGTAGTAGCTGGAGTAGCAGTAGCAGCAGCACTAGTACTAGTACTAGTAGTAGTAGCAGTACTTGTAGTCATTAGGCCTATAGTAGAACTTTTAGAAGTAGCATCTGCATCTAAGACTGTGTCTATACCTGTATCAGCCTCAGCCATTGAAATTGTAATTAATGCAATATCAGATAGATTAACTTTAGATTATGAAATGAATAAGTATTGAGCAGGATGCAGAAAATAATAATCGTATTTTGAAATTTAAATTTTATGTATTTTTGAATTTTCATTTACATTAATAAAATAACGATTATCGTAATATTGATTGTATATAAACAATACACTTTACATGTGAACTAAGATTTTACTGTATAGATGTATAGACTATGTGCCAAATGCAGCATAGCCAAGAGTCATGTGTGTATATATGCCAATGCTAGATGGCACATATTTTTTCTGCTCTCACTATGCGCCGTGTGCGCCGTGTGCGCCAGAAAATTCCTTTGTGTGCACCGCAATTTTGCGTGGAATTTACCACCTTCCTGACTGTGGTATACATGGCATGGCAGCCATGCCTATAAGCTCCAATATTAGAGACATGGCCACCCACCATGTCTCTTACATAAGAATATGTATGCCAATTCTTGACCTATGCTATATATTGGATATTGCTAGCAGCTAGAGGTGTTGTGTTGCAAATGACTAAGAAAAGTTCATTCTGTTCAGTGTTAGTTTTAGAGCGAGGTGAGATAAATTCTTTATTTCAATGAGCAAAAATCAATAGCAAGATATTATATATAGCTATCAGGAGAGAGTGGTGGAAGGTGATAATATTTGGGGTGGTGGGCTAGGTGCACACAGGTAGACAGAGTGTTCTAGAAAAAATGAGTATGTACTTGCAGTGGAATAAAATAAGTAAGAACAAAAGTATAATAAACAAGTTGTGATAATATAGTATAATATAGAGTATCAAATAACTTTAGTCAAACACCGCCTCATTAAGAAATACTAACTGTTATATTGTGTTGTGTGACTTAGTAAGTATACATTGAGTATACTCACTATATTATTTTTATAGACTTATTTAACAATATTTTATTGAGCATTTCTTTTAAACCCCCTTGTGTGCTTTTAAGTATCAATTATTGATATGTTCATTTTTATCAAGAATATAAATATCAACTTGTGGGCTTCAAAGCTCAAGTTTTTGATATCTCATGCTAACAACTATAGAGTTGTTTTACTAACTTTGAAAAGTCAGTTCAATGGACATCTAAGTAGATTAAGAAAGCTTAAACAAAAAGCAAAGCATAATGACTTTTGTTGAAAAGAACAAAGGTAAAGATTATACTTAAAATAGTAAAGCCAAGGCAATGTCAGAGAACTTGTATAAGAAAAAGACTCAGAAGCCAAGAAAATTATAGAGACCATGCTCTAATGGCAGGCTATCCAGTAATCATTATTTTAATAATTGATTCATTAACTGCAAGCATCTAAGAAAATTAGTTTTGCCTAGAATGACACTTTTTTATTTAGTGACAATATTGACTAATAAAAGCATTGTCTAAATCTCAGTTTTAGTCTTTTGAATTTTTATTGCATTAGGTTTGTTTAATTTATTTACTCTAGGTAAAAGATATAAGGGAAGTGAAACTATAAAACAAATAATATTTATGTTGGTAGGTTGTTTAACACTTATAAATTTTGTTCAGTTTTGATGTGAAAACTAAAGAATTTGTACCTATAATTCGCTAGTCTTTTTTAAAAAATAGTGCACCCCAAATTTTTCTGGGGTCAACATGCAACAAAAGTGTATTATTATCTATGTTTTAATTTTAGTTTTTTATCATTTAATATGCCTAATTTAAAGATGTATTTTTTGTTAAAGCAAAGTTGCATTGCTAGTATACATTATAAAAAATTATATATATCTTAGCCATATAATGATTGGTTATATTTTTCATGATTAGACCATGAAAATTATTTTCTAATACCAATTTTTCTCTCTATTATGATCCATGGAAACTTGGGTTGAGTGTTTGGTTTGCATCTTGGGAGTTCATGAAACTATCTAAATATTTGTTTTGTGGCATGTGCTGAACAGTCTACTTTCTATTTTTAACTCAAATTAATTCATTTTTTATTTCAAACTTCAACTTCTTCAGCGCATTGGCCTTGACCTTTTCAGGACTCAATGCTCTTCAATTGCCATGGGACTTTTGTCTGCTCGTAGCATTTCTAATTGTTTAGCGCGCAGTTCAATGCCGCTACTAATATTTCTACTGTTAGTAGTGTGCATGCGCGGCTGCCTGGCCAAGCATTGGTGCGGATGGACCTTTGGCCAGTGCAGCGTCACCTGCGGCGATGAGGGCGTACTCCGCCGGACTCGAGTGTGCAGCTGCAAGCGGAATCGGAGCAGCCTGGTGGTCAAGATCAAGGACAAGTTTGTCGAACTGATCAACCGCGACTGTCGGAGGCTGTCGCCGCAGATTGAAACTGTCAAGTGTCCGGACCTGCCTCAGTGCGATCAGGATCGGCCTAGCGCTAACCAGGTCCGTGCTGGCTGAGCTGCTTTGTGAATCTTGTGGGATTCGGGGTTTGGGGATTTTATCCTGGGATTTGGGAATCTTATCTTGGGATTTGGGAATCTTATCTTTAGATTTGGGATTTGGGAATCTTAATTTGGGATTTGAGAATCTTATCTTGGGATTTGAGAATCTTATCTTGGGATTTGGGAATCTTATCTTGGGATTTGGGAATCTTATCTTGGGATTTGGGAATCTTATCTTGGGATTTGGGAATCTTATCTTGGGATTTGGGAATCTTATCTTGGGATTTGGGAATCTTATCTTGGGATTTGGGAATCTTATCTTGGGATTTGGGAATCTTATCTTGGGTTTTGGGATTTGGGACTCTTAATTTGGGATTTGGGAATCTTATCTTGGGATTTGGGAATCTTATCTTGGGATTTGAGAACTTTATCTTGGGATTTGGGATTTAGGAATATTATCTTTGGATTTGGGAAGCTTATACTGAGATTTGGTATTTGGGAATCTTATCTTGGGATTTGGGGTTTGAGGATATTATCTTGGGATTTGGAAATCTTAGATTGAGATTCGGGATTTCGCAATCTTCTTGGGATTAGGGGTTTGGGGATATTGCATTTGTATCTTGGGATTTGGGAATCTTATTTTGGGATTCATGGTTTGAAGATATTATATTGAGATTTGGGAATCTTATCTGGGGATTCGGAATTTGGGATCTAGGGTTATGGATTTCAGATTTTTGAAATTCGGGATCTTGGATTAACGTATTTTTTCTCTCTAAGGAATTAACTCACAGATATATAAAAATGTCAAAATCAATGCCCCATCAGATAATAGCCGCCTGCATCATCACAATTGTACTGCTGTGCGTTCTGTTCGCCTCGGCTAAAACCTGGGTGCCGGCACTGTACAAGTACTACTTTGTTGACCGCGAGAGGCGGCGCAGGCGACGTCAGCAGCAGCAGCAGCAGCTCAGGCCTGAGCAGGCTCTGCCGAGGCAAGCCTCCCTATCCAATCAGAACCAGCAGCAGCGGCGAGACTCGTCCTCATCGGACAACATGTCCGTTTCGTTTGAATCTTCCAACGGTCCCGGCCAGTCGATTGACCAGCCGCAACCGGAGTTGCCGCTGGAGCCGCCGCCGTATCACGACGCTGTTTATGGCGAAGTGGCCGGCGAGCCGCCGCCGAGCTACACGGAGGCTGTCAAGGAGCAACGGCTTCAGATGCAGCAGCAGCAACAGGCGGAAGAAACTCGTGCTGCTACGTCTGATACCAATGTCGACTCGAGCGTTGCCTTGGAAACTGCGGTACGGGTCTGCGTTCTGATTTACATGCGTGATGATCGCACCGTTTTTTGAGAATTCGAATGCTGTATGGGATATGCTTAGGGACTGTGCGATGCTTAGGGACTGTGCGATGCTTAGGGACTGTGCGATGCTTAGGGACTGTGCGATGCCTAGGGACTGTGCGATGCCTAGGGACTGTGCGATGCTTAGGGACTGTGCGATGCTTAGGGACTGTGCGATGCCTAGGGACTGTGTGATGCTTAGGGACTGTGCGATGCTTAGGGACTGTGCGATGCTTAGGGACTGTGCGATGCTTTAGCTTAGGGACTGTGCGATGCTTAGGGACTGTGCGATGCTTAGGGGCTGTGTGATGTTTTAGCTTGGGGACTGTAATACTTTAGCTTAGGGACTGTGTGATGCTTAGGGACTGTGTGATGCTTAGGGACTGTGCGATGCTTTAGCTTAGGGACTGTGCGATGCTTTAGCTTAGGGACTGTGCGATGCTTTAGCTTAGGGACTGTGCGATGCTTTAGCTTAGGGACTGTGCGATGCTTAGGGACTGTGCGATGCTTAGGGACTGTGCGATGCTTAGGGACTGTGCGATGCTTAGGGACTGTGCGATGCTTAGGGACTGTGCGATGCCTAGGGACTGTGCGATGCCTAGGGACTGTGCGATGCCTAGGGACTGTGCGATGCTTAGGGACTGTGCGATGCCTAGGGACTGTGTGATGCTTAGGGACTGTGCGATGCTTAGGGACTGTGCGATGCTTAGGGACTGTGCGATGCCTAGGGACTGTGCGATGCCTAGGGACTGTGCGATGCTTAGGGACTGTGCGATGCTTAGGGACTGTGCGATGCTTAGGGACTGTGCGATGCTTAGGGACTGTGCGATGCTTAGGGACTGTGCGATGCTTTAGCTTAGGGACTGTGTGATGCTTAGGGACTGTGCGATGCTTAGGGACTGTGTGATGTTTTAGCTTAGGGACTGTGTGATGTTTTAGCTTAGGGACTGTGATACTTTAGCTTAGGGACTGTGTGATGCTTAGGGACTGTGCGATGCTTTAGCTTAGGGACTGTGCGATGCTTAGGGACTGTGCGATGCTTAGGGACTGTGCGATGCTTAGGGACTGTGCGATGCTTTAGCTTAGGGACTGTGTGATGCTTAGGGACTGTGCGATGCTTTAGCTTAGGGACTGTGCGATGCTTAGGGACTGTGCGATGCTTTAGCTTAGGGACTGTGTGATGCTTAGGGACTGTGCGATGCTTTAGCTTAGGGACTGTGCGATGCTTAGGGACTGTGTGATGTTTTAGCTTAGGGACTGTGTGATGTTTTAGCTTAGGGACTGTGATACTTTAGCTTAGGGACTGTGTGATGCTTAGGGACTGTGCGATGCTTTAGCTTAGGGACTGTGCGATGCTTTAGCTTAGGGACTGTGTGATGCTTTAGCTTAGGGACTGTGTGATGCTTTAGCTTAGGGACTGTGTGATGCTTAGGGACTGTGCGATGCTTTAGCTTAGGGACTGTGCGATGCTTTAGCTTAGGGACTGTGTGATGCTTTAGCTTAGGGACTGTGTGATGCTTTAGCTTAGGGACTGTGTGATGCATAAGCAGAATGTTCAGTTAATTATTTAAAAATCATTTTTATATTACAGCAACTACCAGGGCCGTCAGATACGTCCAATATTGTCTGACCTACAATCCTGACTGAATTACTTATCTCTGCTCTGTGGCATGAAGTAAAAGCATTAATACGCTTTTTACTTTCGCATTATTGGCTTTAAAACAGTAAATTATATAATTCTCAGTAAACTCGACGTTAAATTATGATTATTGTCTCTATGCAGCTTATTTTTATGCTACATGCATAATGTATAAATTACTGCTTACACAACTGGCCTCATTAAAAATTGTTTATTTGTCTTTCTAACAAATTTCTATCAAAAATTGTATGTTACATGTTAATTAATTAAATTGTTTCAGAGCATCTTTTAATGACATTTCTTCGTGAAATAATTCTAACCCTGATTGAATGATTAATTTTTCAGTACCGTCTATTATATTTTTAAGCTGACAAATCATGATTATTTCATTGCCTCATTCGGTACAAATCGAGTGTGTCTGAACTTTACAGTAAAATACATGAGATTCTATTTTTATTGCTACTTCAAACGATCTGTTGCAATCGCTTCGGAAATATTCTCGGTTTGTTCTGTACATTTGCAATGTTGTGTCTGTCTTAAGGAATTTTTATGCTTGTTTTTTTTAAAAATTTCGTTTTCCACAGGAATGCTTCAATATATTGTAGATATGCCAATTTGTTACTAGGAAATTTATTCTAGCTTCAGCTAATTTTTGTCTGTTGTGCGTTTTGCAGTATTTCCTTTGGCCGAACTGTTGTGCATATTTGGCTGCAATAAAATAATTTGAATGCTGAATATATTTTTCTGTTCGCTTGCACGCTTACCGATCTGCCATGCTTTCAAGTGAAATACAATATTGCTCTTCTTGCTCCCGTCTATTAACTTCATTTACTAGGTTCAAGTTGGATAAAAATCTGCTGAGCGCTTGGTATAATATTATTAGCAAACTTACATTAATTTGGAAATCGAGCTCTGTAGTAAATTGCCTAAAAAAAGTTTACTCAACATCATTCGGTAATACGGATTTCGTGTTACATGAACGTGTACTTGTAGAACAGCCTTCAAGAGTGGTGAACAATCTGAGATGTAGTAAGATTCGTATGTGCATTTGGTTTTTTACATACTGCGGTACACAAACTTGCTGGTGCGTTTACAATTACGTCAAGTTGAACTTGTCAAGTTATAGCAACAATTGACCCTAATGACTACTGTCATTTATTTTATTTAGAATGAGATAATGATATAGCTCTTTCTTTTTTCAGTGGATTTGGGTTGAAAAAAGTTAAAACCAAGGCAGTAACTATAATTTCAAGTTAGTGTTGAGTTATTCATATTTAAAGTAAAAACTGATATAATATAAATATCCGTTGATTTCTGCAAAGCAATTATTTAAAAATTTAAAAAATTTTTCATAAAAAGTATAATGCACTAAAAGAAGCAAAGAATATTGTGTATTGTTTCGCATTTAGTTTTATGTCTATTATAAATTTGTTAAAATACGCACAGATTCTGTTAAATTTTAAAAGTCTTATTTTGTAGGAAACACGTGATCCGCGATAACACAACATCATTGATAATTCTGACTACTACACAAAAAGTAATTGTAATTGCTGGACTTGTCGATTTGAAGTATAACATACTACTTTGCTTTTTTATTTTCTAGCTAAATACTTATAGCTATTAAGTAACCACATGTCACAAATCATATTAGATACAGTAGAATAATTTCAGTATTAGTTCGATTACATAGGGTAGTGACGTAGTGTGTGTATAGGCCTTTCAGCTTTTATTTGGCAGCGCACAAATAAGATCTTTAAAAAATCTGCTTTTAAGGTGTTTTTGACGAAAAACATTAAAACTATTTTTAGTATATAGCTAAAAGATATTGAAGATAAATTTGTTTATCACAACTTTGACTAACTAGAGTTGAGGTAAGCTTTCAAAGTTGGAAGATATTTTACTAATAAAGTTATGGGACTATGAAAGTATTGCTTTATAAGTGAAAAAAAAACATTTTTTAATTGTCATTACCTAAAATTGGTAAGAAGTATAGTCTGAAGAGCTTTATTTTCTTTCAGTTTTCCTAATTATAAACCTTTGCAGCTTTGCTACTGATATTAAAGCATTGTTTTTGTTTTATTTGCATTCCACGTTTAGAAACTATTTTTTGTTAAATGTCTTTAAAATAGTATTTTTGTATTCTCTAATATTGTAAAGTGCTATATGGGCAATAGGTAGTGTAAGAGAGTGATAACATTTTTTATATGAGCATATCAACCTTCTGGTTAGCTACTATTGTTAGATCATTTTTTCTACTATATTACAATACTAAATTGGTACTTTAAAAATAACTGAGGCTATATAATCTGTTGGATTTAAACTGCCAAGACAAAATTTTATTCTTGGTTTGAAATTCTAAAAATTCATAACTCTCAACCTAAGAATTCAATTCATTTTTTCTGTCAGACTGCTCAGCAGAATCGCGAATGGCATCATCAGCGACTGTCTCGGGTCGCGACTTTCGGCAAGAATTCGACCAGCTGCATCGCCTGGAGTTCGGTGCTGGGCCCGACGAGGTCTGGCAGGTGCTCAATGGCTCCAGCGCCACCGCGGTCGATCAGCTGACAGCATTGCAGGCGGCCGTGTTGAAGGCCAGGCGGCAGCTGGTTGAAGCTGAGCGAAAAGTGGCGCGTCAGCGGTTTCTGGTTGGCTTCCTGACTGACTGCGCCGACAGGCTGTGCAGCGTCGTGGGCGGCGGCTCTGGTGGAGTCGCCAGCAGTGGAATTGGGGACGCTGGTGCGATTGGCAGCAATGGCTCGGAGGGTGGCGCGGATTGTGCGACTCCGCTGCAGGTGAGCCACTGCTTTTATTTGCGTGGGCTTCTCTTCTCCTGAACCTCTCAGATCCTCAGTTGCTGGGCCAGCCTCCCAGAGTGTCAGTTGCTGGGCCAGCCTCCCAGATCCTCAGTTGCTGGGCCAGCCTTCCAGATCCTCTGTTGCTGGGCCAGCCTCCCAGATCCTGAGTTGTTGGGCCAGCCTCCTAGAGTGTCAGTTGCTGGGCCAGCCTCCCAGAGTGTCAGTTGCTGGGCCAGCCTCCCAGAGTGTCAGTTGCTGGGCCAGCCTTCCAGATCCTCAGTTGCTGGGCTAGCCTCCCAGATCCTGAGTTGTTGGGCCAGCCTCCCAGATCCTCAGTTGCTGGGCCGCCATCGCCTCCCCCAGGAATACCTGGCAGACGAGCCAGTCTACGCCTCGGTGCTGGAGCTGCGCCAGCAACGCCGCCAGGTGTCCAGCGCCTCCCAGCAGAGACCCGGCGCCCTGCCGCCTCCGCTGCCGCCGAAACTGCCGTGGCAGCAGGGGATGCCTCGCCGCACGTCCGGCGGTCACCGGCCTCCGCCGCCTCCGCCTTCCTCGCCGCCTCCTTCGCCGCCGCCCGTGCCTCCCCACAGCGTGCCGCCGTCGTCCTGGAGACTGGACCGCAGCAGCGTTCGCTACGTGACGCCCTACGAAGAATCGGAGCCGGCTTCAACACTGACAGCGGATTCCGCTGAGCAGAAGCAACAGCAGCAGAGGCAGCTCATTGCTCAGCGAGTCCAGTGCGAGGAGGCGTTTCACCTGTGCGCTCTGCGGGTGCTGGCGCAGTGCTGCAGTGCCGTGCGCTGCGCCGGCCAGCGATCCGCCAGCTGCCGCCCAGCCGCCGAGCTGGTTGGAGAAGCTTTCTACCGATTTGATGAGCTGCAGGTGAGGGCTTCGATTATTGCAGGGCTGTGAGACTTCATCTGCTCAAAGCATTACAAACTGAAAACATCAGTGAACGTTTCGAAGGCTTTTACTAAACTCGAAGCCTCACTAAACTCATTTATCAAGCTAAGACTGCATTTCATACTTCGATCTTACAGACAGCCCAGGAGGCCTTTGTCCGCACTCTGGAGGCCCGCCTAGCCAACTGGAGTTCGGCCAGCCGCATCGGTGATCTCTACCTGTCCCTAATCGAGTGCAAAGCCGTGGCCGAGTACGCTGGGCACCTGTTCGCATCGAGGCAAGCGGTGCAGAAACTGGCCAGCATGCCAGAGTTTTGCGACCTGTTCAAGGTGAGCAGCCTATGTGCCAGCATTGCCTAAACTCTCCCACCAGGTATCAACGCTTTCATCTAGATACATGCTCCCATCAGGTGTACATGTTACCAACAGGTGTACATGTTTCCAACAGGTTACATGCTCCCATCAGGTGTACATGTTCCCAACAGGTGTACATGTTCCCAACAGGTTACATGCTCCCATCAGGTGTACATCATTTCATCAGGTGTACATGCTCCCATCAGGTTACATGCTCTTGCCAGTGCACATGCTTCCACCAGGCTTACATCCTTCCATCAGGTATACATGCTCCCAGCAGGTGTACATACTCTATCAGGTGTACCTGCTACCATCACATGTACATATTCTGACCATTTTTATATTATTCCATCCTGAAGCTACGTGTTCAGTTGCATGCATGTCACATGTTGAAATCCAGTAAAAAATATAAACCTTCCCACTTTGGTTGCCCGCGTTGTTCCCACAGGTGGCTGGCGGCTGCGGCGGCCGCCCAGTGGTCACAGTCACCTCACCGGAGCTAAAACGTAGCGAAGAAATTGGCGTTGTCGATTTGGTGTCACTACCAGCTCGATGGCTGGTTACTCACGCAGAGAATTGCAAACTGCTGGCTCAGGTGGGTTGGAGATACATTACTGTGCCGTCACTGATGTCTTGCTGTTAGTTAGTTAGCTAGTTAGTTAGTTATTTAGTTAGTTAGTTAGCTAGTTAGTTAGCTAGTTAGTTAGTTAGTTATTTAGGAATTTAGTTAGTTAGCTAGTTATTTAGTTAGTTAGTTAGTTAGTTAGTTAGTTAGTTAGTTAGTTAGTTAGTTAGTTAGTTAGTTAGTTAGTTAGTTAGTTAGTTAGATAGTTAGTTAGTTAGTTAGCTAGTTAGTTAGTTATTTAGTTAGTTATTTAGTTAGTTAGTTATTTAGTTAGTTAGTTATTTAGTTAGTTAGTTATTTAGTTAGTTAGTTACTTAGTTAGTAAGTTCTTTATTTAGTTAGTTAGTTACTTAGTTAGTTAATAAGCTATCCAGTTAGCCTGCACAACGCCTGACGCCTTCACGCATTACCAGGTGACGCCGCCAGGTCACCCAGACCTGCCCCAGTTGTACGAATTTTGCCAGCGATTGCACCGAGTTTTCTCCGGCGACGCCAGCGGTTGCAGCGGCGGCGGCAGCGGCGGCGGTGGCAGCGGCGCAGGCGGCGGTAGCGGTTCAACCGGAGGCTCCTCGGAAGCGGGCGCCTCCTCAGCCAGCAGCGCTCGCTGCTGCAGGCGGCTGCTGAAGCAGCAACTCATGGTGGAGCTGAGCGGCAATCAACGGAAGCTGCGTCGAGTTTTTCTATTCAGCGACGTGCTGATCTGCGCCAGCCAGCGGCTGCTGACGTCGGACAGTCTGGGCGGCAGTTTAGTCGGCCTGGACTCGGCCGAGGAAGTCGGCCTGCAGGCGAAGTGGCACGTGGCTAAAAACTCCTGCGTTCTGTTCAACTCGGAGCGCCAGGCGCCGTCCAGAGCCGCGCTGGAGCAGGAGAACCGGCGCTGCCAGCTGGAGAACTCGTTGAAGATTCGAATCAAATCTCTGCAGGCTGAGATGGCGCAGCTGCGGGCTGAGGCTGGCAGGAATGCGTCAGGTGGGGCAACGTCGCGTCAGATGCAGCGCTGTGTGGACCAGCTCCGGAGGCTGCAGTCGCAGCTCATTGTCACGGTGCCGAATGTGCCGCTGCGTGTCGGCCGCACCCAGGAGAAGCAGTACACCCTGCTGCTGTCCTCCGAGCTCGAGCGGCGCGAATGGGAACAGCTGATTGGTGCTAATCTGGTGCGGATTAACTTGGAGATGCTTTATCAAAATATTGCTGAGATGCCATGGCTCAATGAAGATGTTGCTGAGATTCCATGGCTCAATGAAGATGTTGCTGAGATGCCATGGCTCAATGAAGATGTTGCTGAGATTCCATGGCTCCATATGGGAGAGTTGCTGAGATGCCATGGCTCAATGTGGGAGAGTTGCTGAGATGCCATGGCTCAATGGGGGAGTTGCTGAGATGCCATGGCTCCATGGAGGAGTTGCTGAGATGCCATGGCTCAATGGGGGAGTTGCTGAGATGCCATGGCTCCATGGAGGAGTTGCTGAGATGCCATGGCTCAATGGGGGAGTTGCTGAGATGCCATGGCTCAATGGGGGAGTTGCTGAGATGCCATGGCTCAATAGGGGAGTTGCTGAGATGCCATGGCTCAATGAAGGAGTTGCTGAGATGCCTTGTGTCAACGAGGAGCAACCAAGGTTCACATCCGGCATTCAATATTGCAGGTTCAGCAGCCGGGCAACCGAGGCGACTGCAACCCGGTGACCGTCAGCCAGGCTGAGGTGGCCGACCTTCTACACGCCTACCGGCACGTCGCTCAGGACGTGACCGACCTCGGAAATCGGTACCTGCGACGCCAGCGCCGACAGGTCCAACAGTCTATAGAGGATGGTCTTGACTGCGTCGATGGCGGCGGCGGCGGCGGCGAAACTGACGACGCCCGATCGACAATCAGCAACGGCGCCGATTTTACTAGCGAACTCGACAAAGGCGAGTCTGGCCTGGTCGGCATGCTAAGCGTCACTGTGCACAAGCTGGAGGGCCCGGCCGAGCCCGCCAGCTACTGCGTTGCCACCGAGATTAAAGACGTCAGCCAGCACTTCATGCGGGTGCACTCCACGCCATTCTGCTCGGCTGGCAGCTCCCAGCCCACGTTCGAATGCGCCTTCCAGCTCAGTCTGGATGGCACCGAGTCTGCGATCAGGTGCGCCTGTCTGTCTGTCTGTGCGCCTGTCTGTCTGTCTGTCTGTCTGTCTGTCTGTCTGTCTGTCTGTCTGTCTGTCTGTCTGTCTGTCTGTCTGTCTGTCTGTCTGTCTGTCTGTCTGTCTGCCTGTCTGTCTGTCTGTCTGTCTGTCTGTCCTTGTGTCTGTCTGAGCCTCCGTGTCGGACTGCCAGACAGCTAGCAGTGTACTGCTTTGATTCTGTCCCATTTGTCCCCTACCAGCTCCAGTCCAACACACTTTATGCCCCGCCCAGATTCGTGGTGTCGCAGATGGACGCGGCGAACAAGCGACCCAGCGACATTGGCTATCTGGAGCTACGCCTGTGCGAAAGCGGCCTCAGGGACTACCAGGCCAAGTGTCACTATCTGTCGGCTGGAACAAAGACTCTGCTGTTGACTCTCAGCTTAGCCTTCGTGCCTCAGTACCTGTGCGTTCTGCCCCCTCAGCAGCAGCAGAAAGTGCTCAATAAGCAGTACCAGCAACCTCAGCAGCAGCAGCAGCAGCAGCACCTGGCGGTGTTCGGTGTCCCGCTAGAAACGCTTGTTGAAGCTGAGAAATCAATGCTAGCTGAGCCGCTAGCTGCTGAGGCTGTGCCTATGCTGGTGCAGGGTCTGGTGCAGCAGGTCAACCGCCACCTCACCGAGCTGGGACTCTACAGAGTCTCCGGATCATCCACCGACCTGCAGGTTCGTTCATTTTTATAACGTTTGCATGCGAGTGTCGATGCTGCCGCCAGTGTGTGTGCAACTCCACACGTCTGGCTCCCGCGTCACACCCTGTGCAACCTGTACACCAGGGTTCGGCAACCTTTGGCCCGCAAAGCCTCTCTATCCGGCCCTCGGTTCCTTTGAGACCTTTTTTACAATATACATCCGGTCCGCCTTAAAGATCTGTGTCTTTTTTCAGCTCTTCTCTCTTCTCTCCTCTCTCTCTCTTTTCTTTCTTTTCTCCTCTTCTCTCATCTCTCCTTTCTCCTCTCCTCTTCTCTCTCCTCTCCTCTCGTCTCCTCTCCTCTCTCTTCTGTTCTCTCTTCTCTCCTCTCTCCTCTCCTCTCTTCTCTCCTAATCTCTCTTCTATCTTGTTTATTCCTTTTCGTCTCCCGTCCTCTGTCCCTTAGTCAGGCTCTAGGTCATGGGTCGGCAAACCTATTTATCCCAAGGGCTGCGGGCCATAAAAGAGAGAAAAGGAGAGGGAATATCGCTCTTACGAGCTTGTATAAAATGAGCAAAGAGAGAAGAGAGGAGAGGCGAGAGATGGGATGAGAGAAAGGCAGAAGATAAGAAGAGAGAAGAGGGGAGAGGGAGAGATTGGAGGAGGCGAGAAGATAGAGCAGAAAAGATACGGACGTTGAGCGGGCCAGATTGCTATTGTAAAGTTTCAAAGGACCGAGGACCGGAGTTCGCCGACACCTGCTCTAGGTTCTCCATCTGGCCCTCATACACACAACATCACACGGGGTGTACATCGGCCCTGACTTTCAATTGAAACAGCTGCTCTGCCCTTTGCAAACTAGCGCTAATTGAGCCAATTACGTAACCTGTTGCCAGTGAATTCCTACCCAGCTTCATTATTTGCCTTGCAGAGCGCCCGAGCTCGAATCGACACGGACGGCCCCGGCCCGCCGCAGGCTCTGGACGGCCTGGACATTCACGTCTGCACCGGCTTGCTGAAGCTGTACCTTCGCGAACTGCCGGAGCCGCTGTTTATCGCCAGCCTGCACGAAGCTCTGACTGCGGCTAGCGAAGCGGACGATCGCGAACTGCTGGGACTGCTGCCAACTGGCACCCTGCCGCGTGCCAGCGCCGCCACCGCTGCCTTCCTGTTTGACCACCTGCTGCGCGTGTGCGACAGCTGCCAGGTCCGCATTCTTGGTCAACCTTTTTGGATCCTCAGTTGCTGGGCCAGCCTCCCAACTCCATCCTCAGTTGCTTGGCCAGCCTCCCAACTCCATCCTCAGTTGCTTGGCCAGCCTCCCAACTACATCCTCAGTTGCTGGGCCAGCCTCCCAACTCCATCCTCAGTTGCTGGGCCAGCTTCCCAACTCCATCCTCAGTTGCTGGGCCAGCCTCCCAACTCCATCCTCAGTTGCTGGGCCAGCCTCCCAACTCCATCCTCAGTTGCTGGGCCAGCCTCCCAACTCCATCCTCAGTTGCTGGGCCAGCCTCCCAACTCCATCCTCAGTTGCTGGGCCAGCCTCCCAACTCCATCCTCAGTTGCTGGGCCAGCCTCCCAGATCCTCAGTTGCTGGGCCAGCCTCCTAGATCCTCAGTTGCTGGGCCAGCCTCCCAGATCCATCCTCAGTTGCTGGAGCAGCCTCCCAGGTCCTCAGTTGCTGGGCCAGCCTCCCAGGTCCTCAGTCGCAAGCCACTAATAACCCCAGTTCCTCATACCCAGCAGCATAGCATAAAGCAAAACTATAAATAGTTTAAAAACGTTTATTATAAACGTTCAATTGTCGCTGGCCGCACCCCCCCCCATCCAGGTGAACAAGATGTCTCCATCAAATATCGGTTTGATCTTCGGCCCGACTCTCATCCGCCCAGCCATCACGGCGTCGCTGACGCTGACCGCTCTGGACCCGAAGCTGATTGGTCAGCAGTCGATGCAGCAGGGCGCTGTGCTGGCGAGACTGCTGGACCTGTACAGAGCGGGTCGGCTGGTCTTCTGAGTCTGATTTGTTTGTTTATTGATGCCCGATGGTGTCGCTTGTGGATCGGCAGCGTAAAATGTACTTAGTGTGTGCTGCCACCAATGCCAGTTTATCTGTGCGTGTGCTGCCACCAATGCCAGTTTATCTGTGCGTGTGCTGCCACCAATGCCAGTTTATCTGTGTGTGTGCTGCCACCAATGCCAGTTTATCTGTGCGTGTGCTGCCACCAATGCCAGTTTATCTGTGTGTGTGCTGCCTCCAATACCAGTTTATCTCTGTGTGCTGTCACCAATGCCAGTTTATCTCTGTGTGCTGCCACCAATGCCAGTTTATCTGTGTGTGTGCTGCCTCCAATACCTCCAATACCAGTTTATCTGTGTGTGTGCTGCCACCAATGCCAGTTTATCTCTGTGTGCTGCCACCAATGCCAGTTTATCTGTGTGCTGCCACCAATGCCAGTTTATCTGTGTGTGTGCTGCCACCGATGCCAGTTTATCTGTGTGTGCTGCCACCAATGCCAGTTTATCTGTGTGTGCTGCCACCAATGCCAGTTTATCAAAGGCTGTGCCGCCACCAATGCCAGTTTATCTGTGTGTGCTGCCACCAATGCCAGTTTATCTCTGTGTGCTGCCACCGATGCCAGTTTATCTGTGTGTGCTGCCACCAATGCCAGTTTATCTCTGTGTGTGCTGCCACCAATGCCAGTTTATCAAAGGCTGTGCTGCCACCAATGCCAGTTTATCAAAGACTGTGCTGCCATCAATGCCAGTTTATCTCTGTGTGTGCTGCCACCAATGCCAGTTTATCAAAGGCTGTGCTGCCATCAATGCCAGTTTATCTCTGTGTGTGCTGCCATCAATGCCAGTTTATCAAAGGCTGTGCTGCCACCAATGCCAGTTTATCAAAGACTTTGCTGTCACAATCCCCAATAGTAACTCTAGGGATAGAGTTATAGAGACAGAGGGATAGGGGAAGAGAGAGAGGGATAGGGGAAGAGAGAGAGGGATAGGGGAAGAGACAGAGGGATAGGGGAAGAGAGAGAGGGATAAGGGAAGAGAGAGAGGGATAGGGGAAGAGACAGAGGGATAGGGGAAGAGAGAGAGGGATAGGAGAAGAGAAAGAGGGATAGGAGAAGAGACAGAGGGATAGGGGAAGAGACAGAGGGATAGGGGAAGAGAGAGAGGGATAGGGGAAGAGAGAGAGGGATAGGGGAAGAGACAGAGGGATAGGGGAAGAGAGAGAGGGATAAGGGAAGAGAGAGAGGGATAGGGGAAGAGACAGAGGGATAGGGGAAGAGAGAGAGGGATAGGAGAAGAGAAAGAGGGATAGGAGAAGAGACAGAGGGATAGGGGAAGAGACAGAGGGATAAGGGAAGAGACAGAGGGATAAGGGAAGAGAGAGAGGGATAGGGGAAGAGAGAGAGGGATAGGGGAAGAGACAGAGGGATAGGGGAAGAGACAGAGGGATAGGGGAAGAGACAGAGGGATAAGGGAAGAGAGAGAGGGATAGGAGAAGAGAAAGAGGGATAGGAGAAGAGACAGAGGGATAGGGGAAGAGAGAGAGGGATAAGGGAAGAGACAGAGGGATAGGGGAAGAGAGAGAGGGATAAGGGAAGAGAGAGAGGGATAGGGGAAGAGACAGAGGGATAGGGGAAGAGAGAGAGGGATAGGAGAAGAGAAAGAGGGATAGGAGAAGAGACAGAGGGATAGGGGAAGAGACAGAGGGATAAGGGAAGAGACAGAGGGATAGGGGAAGAGAGAGAGGGATAGGGGAAGAGAGAGAGGGATAGGGGAAGAGACAGAGGGATAGGGGAAGAGACAGAGGGATAGGGGAAGAGACAGAGGGATAAGGGAAGAGAGAGAGGTATAGGAGAAGAGAAAGAGGGATAGGAGAAGAGACAGAGGGATAGGGGAAGAGAGAGAGAGGGATAAGGGAAGAGACAGAGGGATAGGGGAAGAGAGAGAGGGATAGGGGAAGAGAGAGAGGGATAGGGGAAGAGACAGAGGGATAGGGGAAGAGAGAGAGGAATAAGGGAAGAGAGAGAGGGATAGGGGAAGAGAAAGAGGGATAGGAGAAGAGAAAGAGGGATAGGAGAAGAGAAAGAGGGATAGGGGAAGAGAGAGAGGGATAGGGGAAGAGAGAGAGGGATAGGGGAAGAGACAGAGGGATAGGGGAAGAGAGAGAGGGATAAGGGAAGAGAGAGAGGGATAGGGGAAGAGACAGAGGGATAGGGGAAGAGAGAGAGGGATAAGCGAAGAGAGAGAGGGATAGGGGAAGAGACAGAGGGATAGGGGAAGAGAGAGAGGGATAAGGGAAGAGAGAGAGGGATAGGGGAAGAGACAGAGGGATAGGGGAAGATAGAGAGGGATAAGGGAAGAGAGAGGGATAGGGGAAGAAAGACACTGCCACTTGTATTATGAATGGTTACTTGCTTCAAGATTTCATGGAGTTCAAGTCCCCTAAGCAAATACGGTAATAATGTGAAGTGTAAAACTGAATGTCTGCATATTTTAATATCTATACATGCGCATTTCCGAAGCTAAAACTGCCAACTACTCGTAGCTGCATTAAAATCAACTAACTGGACCCGCGGTGTGTGCGGTCTGCAATTTGACTTCCTGTTAGTGTTACTACGAGCCTGTGTGCACATGCAAATTATATTATTAAACATTGTTGCTATTAGCTAAAATTTTGTTGATAAATGCTTAAAATTGATATCCAAGGCACTTGTAGTTGATTTCAGGGCACGTGCACGAACGTAACTGAGGTCACGTTTGAGGCCACATCTGGCTGGTGTACATGTGCGGGGCGTCACATCTGGCTGGTGTACATGTGCGGGGCGTCACATCTGGCTGGTGTACATGTGCGGGGCGCCATGCACATCTGACTGGTTTTGCATGTACGTGGCGCCACATTTGGCTGGTGCAAGGGGCGCCACATCTGGCTGGGTGTACATACGGGGGCGCCACATCTGGCTGGGTGTACATACGGGGGCGCCACATCTGGCTGGGTGTACATACGGGGGCGCCACATCTGGCTGGGTGTACATACGGGGCGCCACATCTGGCTGGGTGTACATACGGGGCGCCACATCTGGCTGGGTGTACATACGGGGCGCCACATCTGGCTGGGTGTACATACGGGGCGCCACATCTGGCTGGTGCTAGGGGCGCCACAATACGCATACAGTACATGGTCGCAATAGTGAAGTATCAAACTAAGTTGTGCTAGCTGCTTCGCATTAACAGCAGCTAAAGGTCACGTGTGCAGCTTGAGTTTTGGCTATCGCTAAATGCAGTTTGCCATCGGTTTCAATTTGAAGTGTATCCTAATTAAATCTTGCTTGAATTAAGAGGGCTTAAGGCCTGCTATCGTTTCAGGAATTTCAGGTAAACTAAGCCGATTGTGGTAATGCGGCTTTACTGTTCTTGCAGATGCAGACCGAATGGAATTCAAGGGTCGGAAATAGCCTCAAATTGTTTACTTACAGCCTATATGCTTAGACTAAGGTATAAGCCTGTACGAACTTAATTTACAAAGAAAGCAGATTTACACCACCAGACCCTTCTTTTATGCATCTGGGCTCGCCCGTATAAGTTCAGCCTCTCCGGTTTGAATTTTTACTCTGAACTTGACAAGAGTATGGAGTATAAATAGGGCAAATTTCACCCCAGAACTGTAAGCATCGGTGGTTCAGTGGTAGAATGCTCGCCTGCCACGCGGGCGGCCCGGGTTCGTTTCCCGGCCGATGCAACTTTTTATCATTTTTATAGCACATAACAGAATTTGCTTTCTGGAGCCCTTACTTTAAGCGAAATCATGTTCTCATGAAAGTATTTTGTGTTTAGTTTATACTTTATATCATGTATTTTTATGAGTTTCCGATATGTATCGACAAATTTAAAATTCGCTACACAAAGCAACTACTTCGGCCAATATGTTGATAGTGATAGTGTGGACGATAGGGCTTTCTTAAGAAGGAAAAAAGAAATCAATGATGGCACAAAAAACAATGCTGACAATTTTTTAAAGCTGTTTGTGATTGTTTATTAAAGTACCCCTTATTTAATGTTGCATTGTTCTCGGTAGTTCTACTAACAGTAGAACAAATCGCTCTTTTTGTTTAATTTGTTTCTCAGAATCTCTAACGCTGCTTGATATTATGCACTTTGAAGCCGTCCACGCATCGCGTGACCAAATTTGACATGACAGAAAAAATATGAAGAGATTTTTGCAATAACTCTTGCATTGAACGTCTGATAGCTTGTGCATTAGCACTGAACTTCGCTTTAATTAAATTTTATCTTGTAAACAAATTGAAATTTGTCAAAATATGCGAGCCGCTTGCCACAATTAACGTACTTCATGTGAAAATAATGTGGGTTTGATGTTCAGCATTTTCATAGCAGCATACATTTATGAGCTAAAAAGCCATCTAAAAACTTAGCATTAGAAAGCCTGGGTTCGAACATTATCAAAATGTTGCGCAACTATTTCTTATTCATAACTGCAGCTCTATTGGTCCTATTGACGGCTAGCGATGCCAGCTTTTCAAATTCGAATGTTGAACTGCCGCAGTGTGGTAAGCTGCCTCTTGAGCTTCCTATGCTTTAATGTATTCAAGTCAGGCCATCGGTTTTCTTAGAAATGAACTACTGCAGACCGTCTCCACCTGAGAAATAGGATTTTTCTCGACTGAACTTTGTCTATGGCCAGACCCAATTTCCGAAATTTCTCCAACTCAGTGAGTGTACGGTGACTGACAATTGGAAAAAACAATTGGGATCATACTTTTCACTGAAATAGCCTCGTATATACCTGTAATGGGGGGTTGTAGCCTAGTGAGTTGGTTGACTTACGACTGAAAGGTTGGGGGTTCGATTCCCGATCCCACTAGCAACAACTTGTGTCTTTGAGCGAGACACACTCAACTTAGCTGGGGTAATTGAGGGTGTGCGTGGATGGGGTGGTCCTTGGACTAAACAGCCGTACGCAATAGCTGCGGCTGAGCTGTCGGTTGCAAATCTGGTCATTGGGGCCGGTGTAATCAATTATTGTTATTATATTATTATGCTTTAAACTGTACTGCAAGTAGCCTTTTACCTACAAACATCTCAGGTGGAATATCGCTGAGGCGCCAACTCAGTGACGTCATCACCTGGCAGTCGTCGGCCATGCATGGCACCTGTCTGGCGAGCAGGCGGCTGCAACGACTTGCGCAGGCAGACGTAGGCACTAACGAGGACGACAATGACTACTGGTTTCATACCGGATACGCTACGAACTTTTCCATGGATCCGTACAACTGGCTGGTGATCCAACTGCGGAGCCAAATTCTGCTGCTGGGAGTCAGAGCTAGATTTGGTGAGCCATTGCGACTAACCAGGAGTCTGATCCATAAATACCTGACTTTGTATGTTCAGTTACGATTAAATATCAGGGACTTCATTAACTCGGCACCATTTTTTATAGACTTGGCGCCACTTTTTATAAACTGGGCGCCATTTAATTTGTATGGGCTCCATTTTAAATGACTGGTCGCCATTTTTGTTGACTAGGCGCCATTTTTGTTAACTAGGCGCCATTTTTGTAGACTAGGCGCATACTCTATTCGAGTTGGCGCCATTATACTCGAGTTAGCGCCATTATACTCGAGCTGGCGCCATTATACTCGATTTGTCGCCATTATACTCTAGTTGGCGCCATTATACTCGAGTTGGCGCCATTTTGAGAGCCGACTGGCGGGCTCCCCTTACTGCAGTGTGTAAGCTTTTCCCACTAAAGATCGCTTAATTTTCCTCGTTCCACATCCAGAGCTGCGCCACTTCCTGACTCTTGCTGCCGGTGAAAGAGACTATTTAGAGACCAGGGCCAACATCGAAGTTTTTGTCTCGCCAGACAAATGGGATCTGGGCGGTGAGCACTGTCACGCGTCAGTAAGAAACACGACAAGCTTGCCGCGGTCTGTTGCCGACGGCAAGGACGGCTGGGCATTGTGCACGGTTATTCGACCACCCACTAGTTCTCTGGCTAAAGATTTCCTCTGTGGAGGATTCACTGGATTGAAGGTTTGCAACTCGAATTAGCTAGGTAGACAGGCTGCAGTGAGGTAGACAGGCTTCAGTGAGGTAGACAGGCTGCAGTGAGGTAGACAGGCTTCAGTGAGGTAGACAGGCTTCAGTGAGATAGACAGGCTTCAGTGAGGTAGACAGGCTTCAGTGAGGTAGACAGGCTTCAGTGAGGTAGACAGGCTCGATCAGTGAGGTAGACAGGCTTCAGTGAGGTAGACAGGCTTCAGTGAGGTAGACAGGCTTCAGTGAGGTAGACAAGCTCGATCAGTGAGGTAGACAGGCTCGATCAGTGGGTAGACAGGCTCGATCAGTGAGGTAGACAAGGGCTCGATCAGTGAGGTAGACAGGCTCGATCAGTGAGG
The DNA here is from genome assembly GCA_002269645.1 of Macrostomum lignano. Classification (NCBI taxonomy): domain Eukaryota; kingdom Metazoa; phylum Platyhelminthes; family Macrostomidae; genus Macrostomum; species Macrostomum lignano. The sequence goes on along the minus strand of NIVC01000166.1, from coordinate 411,362 downwards.
TAGACAGGCTCGATCAGTGAGGTAGACAGGCTTCAGTGAGGTAGACAGGCTGCAGTGAGGTAGACAGGCTTCAGTGAGGTAGACAGGCTTCAGAGAGGTAGACAGGCTGCAGTGAGGTAGACAGGCTCGATCAGTGAGGTAGACAGGCTTCGGTGAGGTAGACAGGCTGCAGTGAGGTAGACAGGCTCGATCAGTGAGGTAGACAGGCTGCAGTGAGGTAGACAGGCTGCAGTGAGGTAGACAGGCTTCAGTGAGGTAGACAGGCTTCAGTGAGGTAGACAGGCTCGATCAGTAGGTAGACAGGCTCGATCAGTGAGGTAGACAGGCTTCAGTGAGGTAGACATGGGCTCGATCAGTGAGGTAGACAGGCTTCAGTGAGGTAGACAGGCTGCAGTGAGGTAGACATGGGCTCGATCAGTGAGGTAGACAGGCTCGATCAGTGAGGTAGACAGGCTCGATCAGTGAGGTAGACAGGCTTCAGTGAGGTAGACAGGCTTCAGTGAGGTAGACAGGCTTCAGTGAGGTAGACAGGCTCGATCAGTGAGGTAGACAGGCTCGATCAGTGAGGTAGACAGGCTCGATCAGTGAGGTAGACAGGCTTCAGTGAGGTAGACAGGCTTCAGTGAGGTAGACAGGCTTCAGTGAGGTAGACAGGCTCGATCAGTGAGGTAGACAGGCTTCGGTGAGGTAGACAGGCTGCAGTGAGGTAGACATGGGCTCGATCAGTGAGGTAGACAGGCTTCAGTGAAGTAGACAGGCTGCAGTGAGGTAGACAGGCTCGATCAGTGAGGTAGACAGGCATTTATGGATCATGTATTTTTCTGTTATAAACGTCTCCTGTTCGGAATAAAACCACGCACTGCCGTCCGCCTGCCGCAGACGCGCACTCTGCTGCTGCGCAAAAAAATTGCCGACAATCGACACGATCGCTTCATGAGCTTCGCGGATCTGACTCTGGGACAGGGGCTCTACGGTAGGAGCTTCATCAATTTCGCGGTTGATTCTATCAACGATAGAAATCTGTAGCTACCAGCATCGGTTTAAAGAAGATTTATTGTGACTGTAGTTTTTAGCACGTATTATCTAGCAGTTTGTGACCTTTCATACTACAGTTTCGACCGAGCCCTCCACAGCAGTCATTCGGGGTCGGCCTCTGCACGTTGAATGCCTCAACTGCCTGGTGGACGAGACCGACCGCCTCAGGAAGCGAGAAATTCGATCACACCAGCGACTCTGTCTAGACGCCAGCGAAAGAATGACTGCTGATCAAGCAGGTGTTGCTGACTGCGTTAATCAGCAGGTGTTTGTGTCGTCAGCTGAACCGGAGCATGCGGGTACCTATCAGTGCCGGGACTCCGTCAATGGGTTCAATGCTACTGCTAAGATCAGCGTCCTCTGTAAGCGTTTTATGATATTGGGACTGAAACTCCGTCCAGTTTCGAAAATTTGACTTTTAGACAATATCCGCAACCCCCTGTTTTCCGTTACTAACTATTCTTAGTACTTTAGAAGTATAGGAAGTATAGGAAAATGGTACAGTCTGGCCCACGTCGCTGATTGGCTGACCCCGCCTCCGGCCTGTCTCACCCCGCCTCCGGTCGGCTCCACCCCGCCTCCGGGGCCTCCGCCTCGCTGATTGGCCAACCAATTAGCCACGTGGGCCAGGCTGTACCATTTTCCTACTACTTAAGTACTTTTAGACTAATAATAATAAAAAATATTTGATTACAACTGCTCCAATGGGAAGATGTGCAACCGACAGCTCAGCCGCAGCTATTGCGCGGCGCATCTGAAGGCTGCGTACGGCTGTTCAGCCCAAGGGCTGATGGGATGGTCGACACACACACCCTCAATTACCCCAGCTAATGCTGGCACCAATTTTACAGCTGGGTGAACTAAAGCAATGCAGAGTTAAGTGTCTTGCTCAAGGACATACATTTTTTCAGTGGGATCGGGAATCGAACCCCCGACCTTCAAGTCGTGAGTTCGACGCTGTAACCGCTAGGCTGCAACCCTTCTTAGACTACTGATACATGTAGTCGGATAAATGTGCAACTGCACACTTCTTTAGCAAACCGCTAAAAACCTGCTCTATAAACTTCAGATGGCCCCGATCAACTGAACATTGACTACAGCATTCGGAGCATTATCATTCAAGACAGTCCCAGCGAGAGCTCTGGCGCCGAATCCCGGCAAGTCCACAAAGTTCAGCTGGAACTCCGATTTGCCACTTCGGATGCCTTCCCGATGCCCAAGCATTCGTGCATCGCTAGGATTTCTGACAGTGTTCGACCTGTAAGTGAGCGTTGCGTTCGATTTGAACTATTCGGTTGTTGGTTGTGACTAATTTTAACAAACTGTCAATCTCAGACCAGCCAGCGCAGCATCACCCTGACAAAGTCTGTGAGCCGTCACACCAGCCACAGGGGTGCGCTGGAGTCAGCTTGGCTCGCCAGTTTGTCTCCAGAAAGCAGCTACTGGGTGATGAACTCCAGCGTGATGGTCAGGTGCACTGCAATGCAGAAACTAAAAGCCGATACTAAACACGGATTTTATCAAGGACGATTCGACTTGCACCGGCGTATTCAACTGCTGCGGTTCGATAGTGCTACTCAGAGTAGGAACGATTGTCTAATTGACTAACTAACTAACTAACTAACTAACTAACTAACTAACTAACTAACTAACTAACTAAATAACTAACTAACTAACTAACTAACTAACTAACTAACTAACTAACTAACTAACTAACTAACTAACTAACTAACTAACTAACTAACTAACTAACTAACTAACTAACTAACTAACTAACTAACTAACTAACTGACTAACTGACTAACTAACTAGCATAACTAATTGACCCGAATCATGCACTGTTCCCCAGGTGCACGTTCGAGTAAGCTAGACTTCACAAACCACCTGGCTCCTGTAATTGTTGTTTGCGTGGCGGTGCCAGTTCTGGCAGCAATTTCTGCCTGCTTTGCAATCAGTCGTGCCAAAAAGGTCAGTTCGTGCAAAGATTTGAAGTTTTGTTTTTTTAAAGAGCAAGCGGTTTCTGACACAATGAACCTCAAAAAATGTCCAGCAGCAAGGTGCTCGAACCAAACTCCACCGGATCCCTGCTCTCGGCGCGTCGGACACAGCTCAGACCACTACGGCAACATCGGCTGGCACCCAGTGTAGCTGCTTCTCCCATCGTCTGCAGCAGACAAGCAGCGCTCCGTGCAATGCTCAGCAGCTACCTGAGCACGGCACCGTGGACAGCGGGACATACGATGAGCCGCTGGTCTACATTAACTGATCGGCCTGTTTCCGAAATAGCCGAGAACAAAGCCAAGGGAAAACCAGGCTTTTTACAGAATTATATTTCAATATGAGGCTTTAATGAGAGCTCTGATTTCTGTAATTGAATACATATCAATATTTGTAAATCTACTTACAGTAAGAAGGGGTTGCAGCCTAGTGGTTAGAGCGTCGGACTCACCGACCGAAAGGTCGGGAGTTCGATTCTCGGCCCAATCGGAACAATTTGTGTCCTTGAGCAAGACACTTAACTCTGCATTGCTTCAGTTCACCCAGCTGTAAAATGGGTGCCAGCATTAGCTGGGGTAATTGAGGGTGTGTGGCGACCCCCCAGTCCTTGGGCTGAACAGCCGTACGCAGCCTTCAGATGCGCCGCGCAATAGCTGCGGCTGAGCTGTCGGTTGCACATCTGGCCATTAGGGCTGGTGTAATAAATAATACATATTATTATTTCTATCTGTAAGAAATACCGGGTATTAATTTAGCCCACATGTTTTAAACAGTTTTTAATTTTCCCAGCAAGCAATGCTAATCGGGCTTGTAAATTTAACAATACGTTTGCCAGTAAAAAGTTCATTACGGTATTGTTGATCACGCATGTGATGGGTTTCGGCCTTTTCGGCCCCTTTCGGGAAGCCTTCGGGCCTCAGGTCTCAGAAATGAATCAATTAGAGTTAGAGATGGTCAGCCCCATGGTAGCTTGATCGTGTGGCGAGCAGTCTAAGTCCTATAGCTAAGAGAGGGACAGCGAGAGACAAACAGGGAGAATTTTGAAGGTAAATCCAATCCGCAGATTAACTAACCCGCTGTCACCAGCCCGTGTGTCCTGGCTCACCAAACGGGAACTTTCGAAATCGGGCTTCCGACTAGAGGGGGCTTAGCACTTACCTGCCAACTAGTGTCTTTTTGCTGTCAATCTCGAAGTCATAGCCGATGATGAGGGACACCGCTGGGACTCGATCGCATTGGCCATGCAGGTACAGAGGGGACTTGTGCAGGGGATTCTTGCAGTGGCGAGACTGTGGGGTAGCTACATGTACTATTACATAGCTAAATACGAAGAATTGTACTTTTGGCCTTCAACGCGCAAACTAGCCTCTCGTAGCGCTGATGATAGGCTAACTCGAACACCGGAGACCGCATGATTTATTACCCGAGCCGCTTGGCGGGCCTAGAGTGCACAAAGTACATCTCTGGCGCCGATTCTGCACTACTGGCAGTTTCGCTAACTGATTCGATAGATTGATCGACTGAGAACCGCCTTGCCATTAGTCCACTGTGACCGGCGCCTACTAGCTTAGCTACTCATCTGAGCCATCGGCGAACAAAGAAATAAAACCGATAAAAAAAACTGTCTGATTTAACCTTCTCCTTGAATCGCTTCACACCTCAGATCAGACTACTAGAAGTATTATTGAATGACTTCTGCCTCAGCAACAGCACTACTGAACAAAATGAGCAAAAGTGTGCGCCTAATCCAGCTACTGAAACAGGGGACAGATAAGGAATCACCCAATCAAGCAAGTCTAGGTAGCCTCTCACCCAACCAATCAGAAACTCAACAGCCGGAGACCAGGTAATCCACAGTGACCGAATCGGCTTAGTTCTTCGCAGCTGTAGACCCGGGATGATGCTGATGTCACAACCTTCGCAGATAGCTAGCAGGTGATGCTCTTCACTTTGATGTTTACTGCTGATGACCGGGGGACTCGTCCTTGATGATGATGGTGAGAGTCGCAATCCGGGGATCAAGAAACGACGGTCGGGCCAGGGAGAGAGCAAGTTCCTGACCGGTCTCCAGAAAGGGTTAGTCCGAGCAGGCCAAAAACACCGTTTTAAATAGCCGCCAACTGGACCGCAGTTTGTTATAACGGAACACGTCGATGCTGATTAGCTGAGCCGATTTGTTAAAATGAGCGCCGAATTTTCTGATTGGCTAAGCTGGTTGCTACCCAGAATCACGTGACCGGGAGATCCTATCAGTTCCCTCGGGGTCGTAAAAAGATGACAGGTGCGGCCATAAATCACTCAAAATCGCAACAAAATGATTTATGACTTTTCGCGTAGGATTGACAGAAATTAATGAAAAAATATACATTAGAAAGCTCTTATTAAATAGAAAGTGAAGATAATGAAGAGAAATCGCTAATCGCTAATCCCAACGTACTTATGGGTAAAACGCATAGCTGTCAAAGCTGTCACACGCTTGAGTGAACACGAACAATAGGCCCTGACCTCATAAATCTTGATGGCCTGTCAAAATGATGAGAAAAAAGCTACCGCTCGCATCCTTTCAGACCATCTGGCGCCCGCCTCAACACTGAGTGAGGCACAGGTGACTGTCAGACCAGCTTAGACGCAATGATTTATGACCCAAAAGCAGCAAAAAACCGCGCCTATGTTATTATAACTACAAGTATGGCAGATTAATATAGCTACAGAAGTCCTACTAGTATGAATTCTAGAAAAATTACAAAAGAGGGAGAAAAACGGCCATAGCCTGCTGTTAGTAGGCTAGCAAGTTTGAAACCCATGTGCAGGCGTGAAATTTGGAAAAAAAGTGCGTCCTCATCACATGGAAGCTGCGGATGCAGCGTAGTTCGTATAGCTACGCCTACTTGCACATTCGTGTAGAAAGTTTACTTTATCAGACCATGCAGCAGCATCGAGTGCAAGTAACTGATATGAAATATTTTCATAGCACAGCAAAAACAGAAGTTCAAACTTCGCGTGCATCTGTGACAGGCAACAATGTTATACCTGTGCGTGCAGGTCTTGCAGCAGGTAGCTTTTAAACCAAAGCCTGCAGTGTGTCAGAAGAGTTTTGAAGTTTTAGGACTATAAGCTACAAGCACTAAATACTGAAACTATGAGCATTTCGGTGCTTTCAATATCGGTCTTACTCATCATTTCATCTCGTACGTATTCGGAAGCAATAGGAAAAGGTAATATTTTTTCTATAGCATACTGCCTTTACCTTTTATTAAGACTGTTCAGTATCGCCTCGCCTAGTTTCTAGGGCGTTGTAGCCTAGTGGTCAGAGCATCGGACTCACGACTTGAAGGTCGGGGGTTCGATTCCCGATCTTACCTGGAACAATTTTTGCCCTTAACTCTGCATTGCTTCAGTTCACCCAGCTGTAAAATGGGTGCCAGCATTAGCTGGGGTAATTGAGGCTGTGTGGCGACCCCCCAGTCCTTGGACTGAACAGCCGTACGCAGCCTTCAGATGCGCCGCGCAATAGCTGCGGCTGAGCTGTCGGTTGCACATCTGGCCATTAGGGTATAATCAATTAATATAGAATAAGAAAAAACTATTGATAGTTTATCTCATACATGTACTCATGGATTATATCAGGCCCTCCAAGCAGTTCGATGACAATTTCGTACCTCAGAAGCTCTTTGCATCGCGAATGCTACTTGAAACTTTTTAATGTTTTTTTCTTTTTCAAGATTCTATCGACACCGCTTCGCAAGGCAGGAGTGAGTGCCTTTTGTTTAACTTCCACCCGAATAATATTGGGAATTTTGAAATGCACAAATTTGCTAACGCGCACTTGCAGCCACTGCTCAGACTGACTCTTCTTCCAGCGCTAGCCAGCATACCGACATGTACACCGGAGTGAAAACTGTACTCTGCATAGCTGTGCTGGTTTCCTCACTGATGCTCTTTGCTCTGATGTTGGTCATTTTATTTTACAAGCCGGTAAGCGCTCCTTAAGAAGAAAAACAGAGTTCCTTGGAAAAATAATAGTGCAGACTGGAATCAATGGCTCGTAGCTTTGATACCTTCTGCCCAAACTGTAGCTGTCAATTCGTTTGAATGTTAATTGAATCTTCAACTCCTAAATCAACTAAATATACTATAACAAGCCTACGTGTACTATAACAAACCTACATGTACTATAACAAACCTGGATGTACTATAACAAACCAACATGTACCATAACAAATCTACATGTATTATAACAAACCTGCATGTACTATAACAAAGCTAACTTGTACTATAACAAACCTACATGTATTGTACCATAACAAACCTACGTGTACTATAACAAACCTGCATGTACTATAACAAACCTGGATGTACTATAACAAACCAACATGTACCATAACAAATCTACATGTATTATAACAAACCTGCATGTACTATAACAAAGCTAACTTGTACTATAACAAACCTACATGTATTGTACCATAACAAACCTACATGTACTATAACAAACCTTGATGTACTATAACAAACCTTGATGTACTATAACAAACCTACATGTTATAGTACATTAAATGTACTTTAACATTTTAAAACTTTGTACTTTAAATGTACTTTAAAATGTACTTTAACAAACCTAGATGTACTATAACAAACCTACGTGTACTAATTGAATACAACAAACCTAAGTGCAGTATAACAAACGCACTGCATCACTTTTAGAAACGGCTACCAGCAGCTAAAAGTTCAGGCGCCATCAAAGCTCCAAGCCTGAGTCCGACAACATCAACGGAAGTAAGCACAGTCTACATAAACTCTACAAGCGACTCAACTCAAGCAGCTTCGCAGCAGACGCCTCAGAATGAAGCGGACCTGTACACATACGCCGATACCAACGAGTACGAAGATGTTTGGCTAGTTCCAGCAACCTAAATTGCGAACTGCACTGGCAAGAAAAATAAAAAAGAAACCCATATGCTGATTGATGCGGATATTGTACAAAGCTGGTAATGATAACCATAGTACGTACAGATGCGTAAAAAGTACGAGTATGTTATATATACAGAGTTGCACTGGAAAAACCGGTCTTCATAACGTATAATTGAGCGTCTTTGATTAGCCAAAATGTTCCACACGAGCCGTATTCAGTGAAAACAACCAGTGAATGTTTGGCTTAGACAATTATTGATCATAATGCCGGCTAAATACCATGCTTGCGCTCGTCAAGAGAAAAATTCATTTAATGAAAATATATAGTTTCTTCAGCAGTATTGAATCTAAATCTAATCTAGATTTATTGACGTCTCTACTTGTCGATAAAAACTCAAATTAAAGCTTGAGAGGGTACGCTGTTGAAGATTGATACAGTACACTAAAAATTGAAATACTTACTACAGCAACTGCTCAAATTCTCAGGTCCTTAGGGAGTCACTTAAAACAAAATACATGCAGTTGCAACCATTTTGAGTAGGTAGCAATTTTACAATTTTTTGCAATCAAAGCATTGTAAAATCTGGCCACTAATCTTGCAAAAAATTCGTTGTCAAAGGTGAACTTAGACTGTGGTGCCTGTAGCTGTTGTCTCTAAACTGGCAGATCTCGGACACAGGTACAAACATGCTCAGCGCCAATGTCTTGATTGGAGCTTCGCCCCACCTGTGCGTGTAGATGCCGCCCAGAGAGTCCATGTAGTCTACGAAGTCTTGGTACTGGCCGGACCGCCAGATCTTCAGGCCGGACACCTCGAAGTTGTTGAAGAACACCTCGTTCCTCTTGAGTCGGTGGAAGAATGTCGGCTTGATGCCATTCACCCTCATGTAGTCTGCAGTGATGTTGAAGGTGTTGTGGCCGCAGGTGTCGATGAAGGTCTCAAAGTAACCGTAGCTGCACTCAGCGTCTCTAACAGCGGCAAACACGTCGAACGAAATTTCTGCATCAAGAACAGAATCGTCGTCCAGTCTCCACTGGTAGTCGAAGTGCCTCATCATGGGCTCCTCGTAGATGAGCTTTGCGTGAAATCTGCACATGCTCCGGTAGCCGATACTCCTCGCGCCTCCGCATGAATACTTCGGAGGCTGGCCGAACTTCTTCAGGTACCAATTTGGGACGCTCAAGTTGACCTGCTGAAAGAAGATGGACGACATGTTGAGCATGGGAATGAAGCCGACGGTCCTGACTGCAGCCAGGTGCGGTCGAAGTCAGCTTCATGGAAGATGAGTACCGGATACCCGAACTTCCAGTTGAAGTTTTCGTACAATTTCTGCAGAGATTTTCTCAGCAACTCAGCTCGATGTTTGTCGGCCAGAATCGTGATGACGCCCTTCAGCACTGAGCCGCTGCGTTCTCCAGTCAACATCAAGCGGTTGTACCTCTGCAGCAGCTCGTCTTCTGCCGATACAGTTAACCTCTCGTTTGCTGCTGCTGAGTAAATCCTTCCGATTCCAGTCTCAGTTGAGTAAATGGATTTTGAAAAAGTTTGGCTGCGACATGATAGCGTTGATTAGCTGCTGCGGGACCCGGTAGGCTCGAAGGACGAAGGGGAGCGCGGCTCTCAACACCGAGTGAAACGCCTTTCGAAAGTCAACAAAGACAATGATCAGCGTAGACTGGCGGATGCGCGGCTCTTCACGTCGGGGCCGGCTGAAGTGATGACGCTCAAACGCGTCTTCAGCGTCGCCTGTGGGCCGCCGGTTTCTGCGGAGTCGCTCGATGTTGAGCCGCGCCTGCCTGATGGTCGGGTCGCTCTGCCAGACAGGCAGCGATTTCTGCGTTGGCCGCATCAGCGGGACCGTTGGCTCCGCAGCGGCTCTAACGGCGGTGCTGATGTCGGAATACTCCGCCTCGCGCTGGTCTCCGAGCGCGCCGACGAAGGCACCCGCGAATTGACGCTTCACACGCGGGTGTCCAACAGTGCGCGATAGTATCGCCGTGGCCGCTGCTTTGGCGGTCGGTAGAGCTGGTCGCGGAGCCGCAAGTCGCAGATCAGGAATCGGTGGTCTGACCGGAGAGCCCGTGGAGCCATAGTGTCGCAGTTGGTGACGCGGCGGCGCTCGCGAGTGCGAACCAGCGCATGATCGAGTTGCATGGCGTTCCGTCCGCGTGCGTTCCGTCGCCTTCTCTGAGGCGACAAAGGGCAAGCGCTCGGACCTCCGCGGGACTGCGTTCAGGTCTCCGAGCACCGCCAGCGTGTCGCGGTTGCGGAAACAACTTGCTGATATCCTTGGACATCACAAAAGACGCGGCCAAGACAATTGTGGATACAAAACATTCAAAACCGCACAAATTGACAATTTGCAATCAACTGGTGCAGGGCTTCCGAATCATCAACTGTAGGGGCAGCAGGTTAAGTTAGTTGTCAAGCTTCTGCAGGCGAATCTACAAATTTAGATGAAGATCCTCGTCCTCATGCCTCAACCATGAGTCGAGAACACTCGACAACCAAATTAAATTTTATTGGAAAGACACACGAGTTGTGAAGGTGGCGAGATGTGACTAGCTATATACGCACAATGAAAACTGATGACTGTCTCCTTGGCCATATCTTAGCAGTGGGGGCACTTTGTTCACTGTGCTTTGGTGGAGGGAGATTTTTAAACTGAAAATTTTGCCAACTTCTTAGTATAATAGAACGTTCTGGTGGAGGCTGAGTCGGTGGTTATCTGGGCTATCAGTCACTGGACTTTCACCGCAACACGGCACCTTTCAATTTCCACCGTAGTCTCCACCGTAAACAAGCGAGCAGGTTCATATCTGAAGGCAGCAGTGAAGAGGCCTCTGTCAGTTCACGCAATTCATCAGGTATTGTCTGATCGATCAGTCGCCATCGCTTTGAACTGACTCTGCACTGCATGCGATTACACTAGAGAAGTACCAGCAATGGACTGACTACACACACGGCCGTTATTCGAACTACGAAGACAGTTAAATTTAATATTTAACATTTGGACGTTGACATTGCATGCTTTTCGCTGTTTTCTATCGAATAAAGCAGCTCGTTTCTTGAATCAATTAAGCTGAATCAATTGTGCAAACTGGATGAAACGTTTTCGTGGACGAATTCAATAGAAAGAAAGCGTATATTCGCTGAAAAGTCTGCAAACACATTGGCATTTATTTGCCCCCTTTGATTTCAGTGAAACAAATAAAATACAAAGGTTTTCATGACGCATAATATAAATCAAGAGCAACCCTGTGTCTCTAAAAGCAGTTTTCAGAGTTCAGACAAATTATTCCCCGGTTCTGACTGGTCACCAGTCGATTGGCTAGGACGGGGCGCCTCACTCACTCACTCACTCACTCTCTCTCTCTCTCTCTCTCTCTCTCTCTCTCTCTCTCTCTCTCTCTCTCTCTCTCTCACCCACATGGTTGCGACCGACCCAGTTTACCCCACCCAGCTTTTCTGCGGTCCGATTGGCCAGACCTTCCTGGTATATGTTTTTCTCTCCCTCGCAGTGCGCTGATTGGCTGGGCTTGACTGCCGTCTGCTCTCTCCCCCTTCCCCTTTTTGTTATTTATTTCGACGTCTGGCTGCCCTTGTGGCAACTCCTGAAGTTTTATACTCTGTACCTTGGCGTAAAAGATGGTCTCTTTCAGCAGCTGACTCAATTTACTGCATGTAGCTCGTACAAAGTTGTAGTGAGCCGCTAGTTTAGTGTTAGGCATCCCCCTTTGTCAGCAGTTCCCTCGCCCTCGTCCTCGCCCTGGGTTACTGTCTGCCGCTGGTCAGCTTCCCGCCCCCCTTGTCGGTCTGTTTTTTGCCCCTTTTTCCTGCTCTGCTCGTTTCCTGCGCCTCTGTTCTCAGCCCTCAGCCTTTCTGCTGTGGGCTGTCTCTGTTTCGTTCCCGTCCCGGTTTCCTGTCATGTGAGCAAGTCACATGACAGATCTTGCGTTCTTGGAGTCTTAAAGTGCGGTAAACATGTTTACTGCACTCGCTGGTTCTGTTTACCGGGAGAATCACGTGCCTAAGGCTCTTTCCCTTCTCTAAGGAGAGGAGTGACTCATGTTGCTAAAAATAGCCACTGAGTCACAGCCTGGCGCACTCTGCCCGGAGACCTCAAGTGACATCAGTTCTAATGAACAAGTCACGAGGTCTTGTGCGCGGGAGAATCCCGGCTATAAATAGGACCCCTCTCCCCCTTGTTTCCGTCAAGGAGTTTCTCGAGTTGTGAGTTTCCGAGTTCGAGTGCCTGTACTGAACGCCCGTCTGCGTACATTGAGTTCATTGCTATTGGTCTGACTGAGACCCTACTAAAGCCAACCCGAGCCTACGAGAGGCTAACACAGCCCTCCCATCCGCCAACCAAGCCCGGCAGGTACTGCTGACAAGACGCCCTGTACGTTGAGCTGCAAATTTGCACGTTGTGCTGAGTTCGTTGACTTCGTTATTTTGTTCCGACAGGAAGCTCACCTCATCGAAGGCCGAGACCTGAAGGAACTGGTGGCAGCACTACCTACGCTACTGAGAGTTAAGAAGGCTTCCGAGTGAGAAGACGGAGAGCCCAAACCACTGTGCTGGACAGCAGGAGAAGCACAGGTATTTCACTGGTGGCAGCGGTGGGATTCAAAGACCTACCAGGCCAGCCCGAGACAACCCTAAGTACTTCAAAGTATAATATATAGTACTTTACTGTGCGATTTTCCTAGCTATCTTAATGCTCATTAGAAAAGACGAAAGACGAATTATTGCGAAAACAATCCGGCAACTGAGACCGCCAACTCAACTGATTCGAGCAGAACGATCGGCCATAAGTTTACGACCGGTTAAGCTCTGCCTCTTGCGTTCTTCTTTCAGGGCTCTACTCTGTGCGTCCCTATGCCAGAGGGATCGTGTAACTTTACATCATACGCTGGGGCAGAACACATTTATTTCGATCAATATGTGAGGACCACAACCTGTGGCTAACGACGCTCAACTTTCAGAAAAGCTGCAAACTCTTGGTTCAAATCACTGAATCAGGCACTCGAATGTTTTCATTGAGTAGTATGTATTAAATTCAGGGCCCGAGTAGGGAAGATAGTAGTAAATTCCGACGCCTTCAGTTGTAGCGGGCGGCACCAGATGCATTCCATTGGGATTAAAGGAATTGCAATGACCGAACCACCAACCAGCAGCCCGTATCTGAGCGCAACTGCCACCACTCCAACCATCATGATCAGATTCGGATGTGCTGAACTGCTGGTTGTTGGCTGACAAGAGCTTCTCTGTGTTCTGTCCCACACTCGACCTGCTCACGTCCAGCGGTCCCATCGAGCACCTGTACTTGTCCGCCGCTGGCCCTACAGAGAACGGAGCATTCTCAGCCCAGTACCAGTTGTCATTCCAGTCGCTGAACTCCCAACGGACTCTCCACGCTCCAGTGGCGGTGAGCTGGTGGAGCTGCTCCAGTCCCATCCAGTAGTTGAGACTCTCGCCCTGACCGAATCCACTCGCGTACTCCGACCAGCTCCGGTTGAAGCTGACGGAGCCGTCGACTCTGTGCTGGAACGTCCGCCAGCAGGTCTCCGACGGATCCTTGATCTGAAGTACAAAACAACTGCGTTAATTAAAATCCACTGTTTCACACAAACTATAAGTTGTCATATTAATTACATGCGAATGAAAGCAGCATGAAACGAAACGGGTCACCTACCCAGAGCATCGGCAGACTCGCGTCCTTCTCGTGTCGACATTTCCTGCAGGCGTCGCTGCCGCCCCGGTCGCACTGCAGCAGGGCGCAGTCGCCCGACTCAGCGTCGAAGGAGGCCGCGTGAGCCTCGGCCGCTGACGATTTCATCAGACAGTCGGTAATCTTTGGAAAATTGAGCACAGTGATCAGCTTGTACTCGGTGATGTCGCCTCGGAGCTGCTTCCACTTCGATCGGCATCCAGCAGCGACGGTCGGCAGCGACAGAAAACAGCAGGTAGCCACGCACAGTAGAAGTCGCAGGGCCAGAACCATTTTTGATCGAGTGTGATTCAAGGACTACTTAACTAGCTAGTGGTCCTTGGTGTGATTTCAGATGTACCGGAGAGTTCAACGTCCACTTTATTTTCGAAGGCCTCAGACTTGATAAATTTTGACTATTTGTCTGGTACGAATTCTACTGCTTGACTAACTATTGGCGCTACTGTTTCCTGTCCAGGAATAGTATCTTCCCCTGTTTGAATTAGACGCAGTTGTCTATCATGCCACAGCTAAATAGAGATATGTAATCTGTTTCACCCGTGCTGGCCTGCAGTGATTGGCTGGTGCACTGCTCTCTCATTGCAGAGACACGCTAGACAAGTGGCTAAAAAACTAGAAAAGCAGGTAAAAAAGCACCATGTCATTTCTATTGTCGAGCTCTTCTTTGGCTAAAATTGACTGAGCCGAACCGTTCCAGCTCACAGCATTCCTAAATGCTCACAAAGATAAAGGCAGTTGCAGCGTAGCTACTGGGCTAAGGACCAAGGAACGCAACCCTGGGGCTGGGGGGGGGCTCTTCAGTGGAGACTTGAAAAAAATAATGGGAGGAAGCAAGCGCTTTTTCACCAAAATACTGCCCCGTTCCCCTTTGGGCTTTCACTTACCGGAATCCTCCCTCTTCAACAAACTCCTGGTTGTGCCATTGCTATGGATAGTAGTGAATAGCATAATCATAATGCACAGACAGGCGCAAGTGACAGTCGGTAAGCTGATTCACAGATCAAAAGGAGTCCCGACTGCATGGAACTCTCACTAGAACGTCTGCAAAAGAAATCATGCAGTTATAAAGTCTTGCGAGGTAAGCCAAAGAAGACAGACAATGCGACCCAAAAGCGTCGCTGATGGATGATTTTCTATCGTAAGGCAGCCTAGTGAAGCTGTTCTTGAGCGATTCACGGCTGTAAAGAAGCTGTAAAAAGGCGGTGCCGTGAAACAAAACCGCCCAAAGCAGGTGTCGCTTCGATCGGCATTGTCAGTGAAACTCTGCAATTGACAATGGCGCCGTGCATAAAAGCGTCATACATCCGTGACAATTCACCCAGAACCTGTTTGCTGCTGTCTCTGAAAGCTGAAAGACAAGAAGACAAAAGCAGCAAATTCAAATTCAAATCAGCTGCTGCTCAGTTAAATAAACGCCTCAGCTGTCACAAGTCAGTCAATTGAAGTCAGAAGACACAGCTCATGTCGCATTGAAAGCCTGTCGATATGCTGTATAAATACATGTACAGAATATGCAACAGGAAGCCGCGCTCTGAAAAAGTTTGAGTTCAGTAATCACACTCGTACAGGCCGATGACTGGCAGGTCAGCATTTTTCAGAAAGACAGCTTACTGGAATTATTCGAAAAACCCGCTGCGATCCGAGCAGATGATGGTTCCGTCTGCGCGACTTCTGCTGTGCGTGGCTACCTGCTGTTTTCTGTCACTGCCCACCGTCTCTGCCGGATGCCAATCGAAGTGGAAGCAGCTCCGAGGCGACATCACCGAGTACAAGCTGATCACTGTGCTCAAGGTTCCAAAGATTACCGACTCTGATGAAAAATTCAGTAGCCGAGGCTCACGCGGCCTCCTTCGACGCTGAGTCGGGCGACTGCGCCCTGCTGCAGTGCGACCGGGGCGGCAGGGACGCCTGCAGGAAGTGTCGACACGAGAAGGACGCGAGTCTGCCGATGCTCTGGGTAGGTGACCCGTTTCGTTTCATGCTGCTTCCATTTGCATGTAATTAATATGACAATTTATAGTTTGTGTGAAAAAGTGGATTTTAATTGACGTTTGAGGCGGAAGGTCTTAATTAGTTCCATAGATGGAATGGCAGTGAAGAGTTTGTGCTGCTCTGTGTGTGTTTATATAATTACAAACAGCGCGAGATTGAGGGGCCTAGGGAGTTGCGAAAAGGTGGCGTGGCGTGGCGTGATAGGCTACGCCAACCCCCGGCTTAGCGAGCCGGCTAGCTTGGTGCACACCCACCCCACCTCAGCTAGACAGAGGTTGGGGGTTTCCAGTGCGGCTGCATACAGTCGCGTACAGTCTGGCCGCCACACAGCTCCCCCCAGCACAGAGCTAGTGCCAGAACGTCGGGTGATAGCCGAGGCAGCGAGAGTGCCGAGGAGCGGGCGCCGAAGAATCGAAGGCACCGAGGAGCGGGCGCCGAGGAGCGGGCGCCGAAGAATCGAAGGCACCGAGGAGCGGGCGCCGAGGAGCGGGCGCCGAAGAATCGAAGGCACCGAGGAGCGGGCGCCGAAGTCAGCCGGGCGCCAAAGGCGGCAGGGCGCTGAAGGCGGCAGGGCGCTGAAGGCGGCAGGGCGCTGAAGGCGGCAGGGCGCTGAAGGCGGCAGGGGCGCGCGGCGGGCGCCGAAGGCAACAGGGCGCCAGGCGGGCGCCGAAGGCAGCAGGGCGCCAGGCGGGAGCCGAAAGCAGCAGGGCGCGGCCGGACCACACCCGAGGCAATCGACAGTCAGTTGCCGCCGTGAGCCGGGTCGAGGCTCCTGCACAGAGGCTGGGGACGTTAGGCTAGCAGCAGCGGTGCTAACCTTGAATGAGCTGCAGCGTGTGGCGCTGGTTGGTCCAACGCGGGGGCCCAAAGGCGAGACCCCAGGAGCTACCGGGGGGCGGGCTGACTGGGCCGATTCGTGCTGCGGGGTACTGCTGTGGCTGCTGGGCTGTGGTGCTGCTGTGCTGCCGTTGCAGTCGGCCAAGGCGGTTGGCTTCCAAGACCGCACAGGGCCGACCAGGTAGACCCAGCGTTCCGCGCTGGGAATCAGGCTCACCAATGAGGCGGAAGGCCTTAATTAGTTCCATAGATGGAGTGGCAGTGAAGAGTTTGTGCTGCTCTGCGTGTGTTTATATAATTACAAACAGCGCGAGATTGAGGGGCCTAGGGAGGTGCGAAAAGGTGGCGTGGCGTGGCGTGATAGGCTACGCCAACCCCCGGCTTAGCGAGCCGGATAGCTCGGTGCGCAACCACCCCACCTCAGCTAGACAGAGGTTGGGGGTTTCCAGAGCGGCTGTACTGGTGCTGCCGGTCGCGTACAGTCTGGCCGCCACACGTTGCTGGTTTGTGCTTCAGATCAAGGATCCGTCGGAGACCTGCTGGCGGACGTTCCAGCAGAGTCGACGGCTCCGTCAGCTTCAACCGGAACTGGTCGGAGTACGCGAGCGGATTCGGTCAGGGCGAGAGTCTCAACTACTGGATGGGACTGGAGCAGCTCCACCAGCTCACCGCCACTGGAGTGTGGAGAGTCCGTTGGGAGTTCAGCGACTGTAATGACAACTGGTACTGGGCTGAGAATGCTCCGTTCTCTGTAGGGCCAGCTTTCGACAAGTACAGGTGCTCGATGGGACCGCTGGGCGCGAACAGGTCGAACGTTGGACAACTCACCTCATCAAATCTCGTAATGAACAACATGCAATTCACCACCATCGATTCTGATAACGATAATTGGTTCTATGGAAGCTGCGCTGCTGTTGGTCCTGGCTGGTGGTTTAACTGGTGCGCCTTCATGAACCCGAATGGAGTTTACCTGTACCCACCTGACGCATACGACCACAATGGTATCTACTACTATTTGTCACCTACTGACCCTGTGTTGCGAGTGGACTACTCAATGAAGATGTTCGAGTGTATGATTCGGTAGTAACTGTTAACAGCTGAATGGGGATGATTTATATCGAATAAAGTCCGATCTTCTGTAATGAAATTTCGCAGTCCAGTATCAACACAAGCCCATAATAATGATAATAATTGATTACACCTGCCCCAATGGCCAGATGTGCAACCGACAGCTCAGCCACCGCAGCTATTGCGCGGCGCATCTGAAGACTGCGTACGGCTGTTCAGTCCAAGGACTGGGGGGGGGGGGCGACACACACCTTAAATTACCCCAGCTAATGCTGGAACCCTTTTTACAGCTGGGTGAACTGAAGCAATGCAGAGTTAAGTGTCTTGCTCAAGGACACAAATTGTTCCAGTGGGATCGGGAATCGAACCCCCGACCTTCAAGTCGTTAGTCCGACGCTCTGACCACTAGGCTACAACCCCTGCAAGCCCATCACATGAAGCTATTGTACCATGGTTGCTGTTAGAGGCTTGAGCTCGACGATGTCAACGGTTCGGTTCACATGTTGAATCGCGGCGGAATTTTTATGGGATTTCTTAACAAGTTTGTTGCCGTTTCGTTCTTGATGCAGAAATTTCGTTCGACATGTTTGCCGCTGTTAGAGACGCTGAGTGCAGCTACGGTTACTTTGACACCATCATCGACACCTGCGGCCACAACACCTTCAACATCACTGCAGACTACACGAGGGTGAATGGCATCAAGCCGACCTTCTTCCACCGACTCAAGGTGCGACTCTGGCTCTTGCCCACCACCTGCGTGCTTTTTGTGTTTTGGTGTGCTCCGAGAGTGCAAGCGCGAGACCTGATAAAAGAAACAGCAACATTAGCTACTTGGATAAAAGAAACACAATAGCCTAATTGAGAAGAGTCTTGGAGAATTAAGAAGAAGTCGGAAACTGCGCTTGAGACCTGCGAATAATAAACGGTGAACAGTCATCTGGCCACTGGTAAGCCGCCTGCTGTTTGAGTCCTTTCTTTCCGGGAAGCTTGCTAGGCCGAATTCTTGCCAGAGCGTCATAACGCCGGGAGACCATATAGCTTCTGTAGTACGGTACCGTTTACCATATATATTGCGTACGCCCTACGGTATAGAGAATAGAAGCACTCGAGAGTGTCACCACACCTCGAGCCGCAGCGTGAACTCTGAGTGTCACAACACCAGAGGGATCGAATTATTATCGCAGAGCGTCGCCACGCCTGCTCGTCGTATTCATAAAAGTACAGACAGAGCGTCACAACGCCTGTTATATCACATATAATATATATTGTACTCGGGACTGGGCACCCAAGCCGACCCGGGTTACAACAAATTGGCGCCCGAACAGGGACCCTGTCCCCAAAGATTGAAAGTCGGCTCAGTTGCTTTCTATGAAAATTGCTGTCATATTGTGAGCGTTTTTTCTTATTAAAACGACTGTTGCTTATCGCTTGCGGCTATTGCCCTACCGCAAAAGACATTGATCACGGTGACAGACAACTGATTGGTTATCAGAGATCGATAGCTATCACCACCTCAGAGTAAAGAGTAGCAACGGTATTCAGTGACTTCGGCCATGGGTGATCAAGCTATGGACCAACTGATCGATGCGCTGGCTGCGCGCCTCAGAGCCAACGCCGACCGAGCAGCGCCACGACTCTCGAAGCCGCCCAAGTACATACCAACGATGAATTTCAGCCTATGGCTGCAGAGTTTCAACGAGTACTGCGAGGCTGTCGGTATAGAAGAAGAAGCCAGGCGGCCGCACCTGATTGGCCTACTCGACCTCACAACAGCCTACGCTGCCGTTGATAAGCTGGACTTGGCAGACGACTTCGAGTACGGGGAATTCACGGATGCACTACTGGCGCGGTTCACCATGAACAGAACAGCCCAGGACTACCGTTTTGAATTATCGAATCGAGATCAGCTAGACAAGGAGTCTGTGGAGACCTACGGGGACGAGCTGCTGGAGTTGGTGCGCAATGCCTTCCCCACCGCGGATGCCGACACCAGGACAGAGCTGGCGAAAGACAGATTTCTAAAAGGCGTTCGAGTAACCGACACTGTCCGAGAAAGACTGTACCTGCAGCAGCCGGCCAACCTCACCGATGCCATTCGAACAGTAAGACAACTTGAAGCAGCCCAGAAGGCGTCTTCGACCCAGTCCAAAGCCAGACCCAGGGCTGGGCTGAATGCCTTTGCCACCGAAACGTCGACAGGTGACACCGGCAAAGACGAGGAGCTACGCCAACTGCGTCAAAAAGTAAAGGAAATGGAAGAAAAGATCCGACGGATGGAGCAGATGCAGCAGGGCCAGCAGGAGCCGCCCGAACCCGGCCTTCAAGACAAGCAACAATCCAAGCAGGCGGCTCCGTCCAGCTCGAAGCAGCGTAGCGGTGTCAAGTGCTACAACTGCGGGGAGATAGGCCATCTCTCATTCCAGTGCCCAAAGCCGGGAAAAGGCAAGAGGGGCCCACCAGCTGGAGGCAAGTGAGCCCCTGCAATTCGTCAGCCTCCGAACAAGCCGTCATCTCATCTCATCATCATCAAACGCCCGGTACCGCATCTCATCAGCCTCCAGTGTCCGGTACTGCGCCTCATCAGAATCCAGTGTCCGGTACTGCGTCTCATCAGCCTCCAGTGTCCGGTACAGTACCTCATCAGCATCCAGTGTCCGGTACTGCGGCTCATCAGCATCCAGTGTCCGGTACTGCGCCTCATCAGCATCCAGTGTCCGGTACAGTATCTCATCAGCATCCAGTGTCCGGTACTGCGTCTCATCAGCATCCAGTGTCCGGTACTGCGCCTCATCAGCATCCAGTGTCCGGTACTGCGTCTCATCAGCCTCTAGTGTCCGGTACTGCGTCTCATCAGCCTCCAGTGTCCGGTACTGCGTCTCATCAGCATCCAGTGTCCGGTACAGTGCCTCATCAGCCTCCAGCGTCCGGTACTGCACCTCACCATCAACTAGCCGGTTTTGCACAGTCGCAGCGCCCAATCACCGTCAACGCACCTCAGTCAATTCAAATCAATCCTGCGTCGATATATGTTACGGCCTCAATCGCAGGGCGGAGGGTGAACGCGCTAGTGGACTCGGGAGCTTCCTGCACCATTATCTCACGGGAAGCTTACCAAAGTATGCCGAAACAGAGCGTCAGAGATTTGGCCGGTGCTGAAGGCTACGTTAGCTTAGCAAACGGCAGCCCGATCGAAATCGAGAGAACAGTCCTGTTGCGACTGTCAATCGCTGATAAAGTAATAGATACTCGAGCCTTGGTAGTCAGCGGAGTGAAGTACCAACTGGTATTGGGATCCGACTTCTGCAGGGACAACAGTTGCGTCATCGACTACAAGACAGCTGTCTTTTCAGTGCAGGACACTGCAATCCCGTTCCGATGGCAAGCTGAGCGCCCGATCGTTTGCAGAATTTTGGCGACAAGGTCCAGCACAATACCGCCAGGTCATCAAGCAGTTCTGTCAGCAAGGCTGGAGAGCAAAGGACGACGGAACAGAGGGTGTGTCGGTCTAACTGAGAATCTCGGAGCGAACGATTTGGCAGCTGGCCGCTGGCTTGCTAAGGCCTTAGTGATCCCAAATAGCGGCAGCCGTCTGCCGACTCGACTCATCAATATCACGGAAGAGCCAGTCAGAATTCGCCAAGGTTGTACGCTCGGGTGGTTCTGCCCCCTAGAATCCACCGAACCGTTGAACACCATCAAGCTCTTAGCCGTAGAGTCAGGAGACGATCCACAGGAAGAGCCGAAGGTCCAAGGCAGCAACAGCCCTTCGGAAGCAGACTTGCTACCAAACTCGTACGGCGACTGTGGACTGTCGACGAAAGAAGACGAAGAATTTAGAATCCTTGTCCGGAGTTACAGCGATGTGTTCACGACCAAGCAGACTTCAAGCAAGTTAACTACCGTGGTGGAGCATGAAATTAACACCGAGAATGCGCGCCCAATCAAGATCCCACCGCGTCGTCTGCCTCCCCACTTACAGCCAGAAGTAGATCGTCAAGTCAACGAGTTGCTGGAAAAGGGGCAGATCGAAGAAGCACAGTCACCATGGTGCTTTCCTTTGGTGTGCGTAAAGAAGAAATCAGGGGAAATGAGGATGTGCGTCGATTATCGGAAGTTGAATGAGGTCACCGTCAAGGATGCAGTGCCGATGCCGAGGGTCGATGATGCGCTGGAGGCAGTACACGGAGCCAAGATCTTCTCGACAATGGACCTTCACAGCGGGTTTTGGCAAGTAGGGGTGAGACCTCAGGATCAGGACAAGACGGCGTTTGCAGTGCCGCATCGCGGACAATTTCGATGGAAGGTTATGCCGTTCGGCTTAGTGAACAGCCCAGCAACATTCACCAGGTTGATGGCAGCCGTTCTGGACAAGCAGATGTGGAAAACCTGTCTCGTCTACATCGACGATCTACTGGTTTGGTCAACCGACGTGGATGAACACCTGAGAAGACTGGAGGAAATATTCAGCAAGTTGCGGCAAGCAAATTTGTGCCTGAAGCCCCAGAAGTGTCACTTTTTGCAAAAGCAAGTGAAATTTCTCGGTCACACGCTGTCGGCTGCTGGCATCAGTACCGATGAGGAGAAAGTTCAAGAAGTGAAGAACTGGCCAACACCGCGATCCTCGACGGAGCTGCATTCATTCTTGGGCCTGTGTGGCTATTACAGAAAGTTTATTAAAGATTTCGCCGCAATAGCAGCGCCTCTAACTCGATTGACAACAAAAGACGCAAAGTTTGAATGGAAAACGGAACAGCAGCTGGCGTTCGAAACATTGAAGGAACGAATGACAAGTTCAGAGGTTATGGCTCATCCGGATTTCTCCCCGGATGCCGGAGAGTTTATCCTCGATACTGATGGCAGTTCGAAGATGGGCATAGGAGCGGTACTTTCTCAAGTCCAGCCAGATGGAGCAGAACGAGTGATCGCCTATGGGTCCAAGACACTAAATCAAGCCGAACGCAACTATTGTACGACTCGTTTAGAACTACTAGCGGTTGTGACTTTCATCATGAAGTTCAGATACTATCTGCTTGGAAAAGCGTTCTGTCTGCGAACGGACCACAGCAGCCTGCAATGGTTAAAAAACTTCAGTGACGCCGAGGGACAGGTTGCTCGCTGGTTGGAGAAGTTGGCTCCATTTCAGTACCGCATCGTTCACAGACCAGGTCGATCGCATGGCAACGCGGACGCAATGTCGAGGAAGCCAGTACGGAGACATTTCGGAGCGGAGACATGCCCGGCATGTGCGCAGCATCCAGAAGGACTAAATGCAGTCGAATTTGAACGATTCTCAGCCGGCAATCTGGCAAGCGAGCAGGATCAAGACGACGATTTGAGAACAGTAAAGGAAGCGCTTGGCTCAAACCCAGTTCCAGATAAAAGCGAGACAGCTTGGAGTCCACTGGCTAGAGCCGTCTGGACTCGAAAAGACGACCTGGTGCTGCAAGAGAACGTGCTCCTTGTGAGAAACAAAGACAGGCGCGATGAGTATCAAATGGTGCTGCCACGAAAGGCATTGGATCGTATCTTGAAAACCCTACACGAGGGAGTGGGAGGTGGCCACATGGGCTTTGCGAAGACAAAATTTAAAGTGCTTCAGCGCTACTGGCGTCCAGGATTGTCTCGTGCCATTGAAGAATATATTCGCGGTTGTGCCACCTGCTGCAAGTCAAAGCCGGGCAAGCGAAACCGAGCACCCCTGCAACCGTTGACATTCGCAGCACCATTCGATTGCGTCATGATGGACATTGTCGGGCCGCTACCGCGGAGTAAGGCTGGAAACATTTATCTCCTGACAGTCCAAGATTCGTTTACGAAGTGGCCTGACGCGTACCCGCTTCGCAACCAGAAGGCAAGGACGGTGGCAAGGGCGCTTTTCAATCGATGGATTAGCCAGCATGGGTGTCCGAGTACTTTGCACAGCGACCAAGGAAGAAACTTCGAATCGCAAGTGATGCGCGAAATGTGCAGGATACTCGAGATCCGCAAGTCCAGAACAACAGCTTATCATCCGAGCGGAAATGGACAAGTAGAAAACTTCAATAAAAGTTTAAAATCCATCCTCAAGTGCTGCCTAGAGGACTCAGGACGAAACGACTGGGAAGAATTCGTCAGCTCTGCGTTAATGGCGTACCGATCAAGCGTGCATCGAGCAACGGGTTATACTCCCCACTACATGGTCTATGGCACGGAGATGCGCCTACCGATAGACTTGACTGACCAGCCGCCACAGCCTGTCGATTCGCATGTAAATTTCGTCAAGGAGCTAGAAGACAAATTGCAGACAGCTCATCGCGCTGCTCGACAGCAGTTGAATACTTATCAGCGGCGACAGAAGGACCAGTACGATAAAAGAACCCGAGGATCCGATATTCAGGAGGGTGACCATGTCTTCGTCTACAGCCCCGCCCTGAAACCAGACGAAGCCGCAAAGTTTCACGTAAGCTGGCTCGGCCCAGTGAAGGTGCTCGAAAGAAGATCCGAGGTGCTCTTCAAAGTGGAAAACCCGTCAAATCGTAAAAAGTCGAAGTTCGTCCACTTCAACAACCTCCGGAAGTTCGCTCGACCGGCCGCCCTGGAAACACCAGTTAGGACCGCGGCACCGCCGGAAGTGGTCGACGAGACGGACTCGGAGGCAGATGCGGAAGGCGAGACTTGGACTCGGCCTCAACTGATGCCGCCACAGGACGCTGAGGAAGTCGCCGAGGTGCTGGAAGAGCAGATGGAGTTGGTTGACGACCCGCAGCCTACTCATAACCCGGTGGAAGCTGCACCTGAGCCTCGAAGGTCCGGAAGGTTGCGACGGCCGCCGGATCGCTACGGCCAGCCAGTGACATTCTAATGGGTTACTCGTCATCGTGAAGTCTCATCAGTTTCATATGCGATTATCGTTAAAAGCCAGAAAAATATTTCGCGAATGCGTCATTCATCATAAATACGAGTACTTCATCAATGCATCATTCATCATGAGTACGAGCAGTTCGCCAATGCGTCATTAAGTCATTTTAATCGCATCTTCATCGAAGTTTTGACGAGAATCAAATTTTGCCTACAAAATCTATGCATCGGTGGAGGGTATTCGGACTGGCATCCGGTGACAACTCGAATTTGCGCTGGGACTTTACGATGCAGGGTACCGCGGGCCACGGTCCGAGGAGATGACGCTCTGGCAAGAGGGGAGCAGGAGTAGAATCTGGAGTCAGGGACAGTGTGTCGCAGGTTTGAGTACGTTGCTTTGCAGATGGATTTGTACGCTGTCCTCCAAGTCGGACACACAGCCGAACGTGCCGAGATCAGGCGAGTCTATCGACAGCTAGCGCTCTTCTGGCACCCGGACAAGCACCCGGACAAGGAACTCGCAGGACGCCGTTTCCAAGAAATTGAGACTGCTGGTAGAATTCTATCGTGTCCATATCGCCGAGCGATGTACGACCAGTTGGGCGATAAATCAATCCCGTATGACGAGGCTGTAACCTTCGCAATGACGTTCATACCTCCTACTGGTGTAAGAATGCCGGCGGACATCGAAGAGGGAGTACAGCAAAGGCGAGAAGTTGAAGAAGCTCAGCGCAAGGAAGCTGGTCTCAGGCAGGGGAGACAGGGACAGAGGAACGATTACGAAGCGGATGGCTACATTCTAATCTCGGACGACGATGAGAGCGAGGAGTCGGATGAGTGTAGCATCGACACAGAAGAAGAAGACGAGTTGCTGGCATCGGATGGCTCCTCCGGAAGTAGTGAGTCAGAAGCTATGGAGATCGATGTACCGGAAAGCAAGTAGGTTGTCTCACATCGCGCGTCGGGAGCAATATGGGATGATGAAAAGCTGTCGTTATCGGCAGCTGCGCGTCAGCTCCGCCATCGTTTGATGAAGCATATTTTGGCTGGACAGTCGGACGGAATCGTGTCAGTGCTCACGGCTATGAGACGGCTGTTTCGAGACTCGCAGCGAGAACCGAGGAGCGCACTGTCAATGGTCCTGCTGCAGGCGTTGTTCTTCATCCGCAGGGATATCGCTCCGGTAAAGCGTCAGAGAGCAGGCCGCCGTTACTGGTCTAGGCAGAGTTTTGATTGTTTCGTCCGACAGCTCTGTCACGAGCTCATCCCGCTGTTCGGTTTGCGCCGGCCCGGCAGGCTGCTCGAGGTCCTGAAAAGCTGCGTCGGTCTCCCTGGACTTCGGGTTCGCTGGGGTGCCCAGTTCCGATTCATACTGTATTTTCTGCTTACTTGTATGTATGTTGTTACGCTCGTACTGTATGGGTTTATTTGCATGCTAGTGGGGTCAAGCTTCCTGGGGGAATGGCTCAGCGGCTTCTGCGGCGGCCACCTGCGCTTCCTGCCGGCTTCTGCGGCGGCCACGTGCGCTTCCTGCCGGCTTCTGCGGCGGCCACCTGCGCTTCCTGCCGCCTTCGCGTCTTGCCGGCCACCTGCGTGCCCTGCCGGCCACCTGCGTGTCCTGCCGGCCACTTGCGCGTCCTGCCGGCCACCTGCGCGTCCCGCCCGGCCACCGGCGTGCCCTGCCGGCCATCTGCACTTCCTGCCGGCCACTGCGCGTCCTGCCGGCCACTTGCGCGTCCTGCCGGCCACCTGCGCGTCCCGCCCGGCCACCTGCGTGCCCTGCCGGCCATCTGCACTTCCTGCCGGCCACCTGCGTGTCCTGCCGGCCACTTGCGCGTCCCGCCCGGCCACCTGCGTGCCCTGCCGGCCGTCTGCACTTCCTGCCGGCCATCTGCGCGTCCTGCCGGCCACCTGCGATGGTTTTCTGTGGCGCCAGCTTTGATGTAAAGCCTATTCCGTGCCCCGTGGTTGCTCTGACGAACTTGCGTGCAGAAAACCAGTATTTTTTTTTCATATTTCTTTTGCGGCAACCATTTTTCTTTTTCCCCTTTGCATTAGTTTTTTTCCAGTTTTTTTGTTGTTTTTGATTTTTTTTGCTTTGTTATTTAAAAAATTTGGAATCCCAGTCGCCGTGGTTCGAGCTCCGCCCTGTTTTTTTTGTAGGAGGGGAGGGTGTAGTGCATGCGCCCTTGTCAGTTGGCAGGGCGCGTTGCACTTTGGGGCTGGTTGGGGGGGTTGGCGGGCGTGGCAGGGTCTGGCCCCGGCCGGGCTTTGCGCGTGCCCCTCCCCAGCCGTGCCCCTGCCCCGTGCTCAGGGCTGGTTGGCTGCGGCCGGGCCAGCTTTGGCGCGGGTGCAGCCCCTCCCCCTTAGGCGGGGTTTTGATTGGCTGGGCCGGCGTGGTTTGTTTTGGTGAGCTTAGCCGGTGGGGCCGTCTGCCCCAGGGTTTGGGTGCTATTTATGGTGCGACTCTGGCTCTTGCCCACCACCTGCGTGCTTTTTGTGTTTTGGTGTGCTCCGAGAGTGCAAGCGCGAGACCTGATAAAAGAAACAGCAACATTAGCTACTTGGATAAAAGAAACACAATAGCCTAATTGAGAAGAGTCTTGGAGAATTAAGAAGAAGTCGGAAACTGCGCTTGAGACCTGCGAATAATAAACGGTGAACAGTCATCTGGCCACTGGTAAGCCGCCTGCTGTTTGAGTCCTTTCTTTCCGGGAAGCTTGCTAGGCCGAATTCTTGCCAGAGCGTCATAACGCCGGGAGACCATATAGCTTCTGTAGTACGGTACCGTTTACCATATATATTGCGTACGCCCTACGGTATAGAGAATAGAAGCACTCGAGAGTGTCACCACACCTCGAGCCGCAGCGTGAACTCTGAGTGTCACAACACCAGAGGGATCGAATTATTATCGCAGAGCGTCGCCACGCCTGCTCGTCGTATTCATAAAAGTACAGACAGAGCGTCACAACGCCTGTTATATCACATATAATATATATTGTACTCGGGACTGGGCACCCAAGCCGACCCGGGTTACAACATAAGATTAGAAATTGTGCATTCTAATGCATTTATTGGCTACAAATTTACAGCTAGGCTTTAATTTTTTGTGATGAAAATTCTAAGCATTAGAAACATTTGAAGACTCATTTTTAAAGTATTCGCATGTATATTAAACTCAATCCAAGGATACTGGGAATGCATTTTAGCTTTCACATCGTCTTGGGATATTTCACAATTATAAGGCGTAGCACATCACACACATTATAAACACACCAGAAACAGTTTAAACACATAAGAAACATTATAAGCACACCAGACACATTATAAGCACACCAGACACATTATAAACACACCAGGCACATTATACGCACACCAGACACATTATAAGCACACCAGACACATTATAAACACACCAGGCACATTATAAGCACACCATGCACATTATAAACACACCATGCACATTATAAGCACACCAGACACATTATAAACACACCAGGCACATTATAAGCACACCAGACACATTATAAGCACACCAGACACATTATAAACACACCAGGCACATTATAAGCACACCAGACACATTATAAGCACACCAGACACATTATAAACACACCAGGCACATTATAAGCACACCAGACACATTATAGGCACACCAGACACATTATAAACACACCATGCACATTATCACATTATAAGCACACCAGACACATTATAAACGCACCATGCACATTATAAGCACACCAGACACATCATAAACACACCATGCACATTATAAGCACACCAGACACATTATAAACACACCAGGCACATTATAAACACACCAGACACATTATAAACACACCATGCACATTATAAACACACCATGCACATTATAAACACACCATGCACATTATAAACACACCATGCACATTATAAGCACACCAGACACATTATAAACACACCAGACACATCATAAACACACCATGCACATTATAAACACACCATGCACATTATAAACACACCATGCACATTATAAACACACCATGCACATTATAAGCACACCAGACACAATTTAAACACACCAGACACATTATAAACACACCAGACACATTATAAACACACTAGACACATTTTAAGCACACCAGACACATTCTAAACACACCAAACACATTATAAACACACCATGCACATTATAAACACACCATGCACATTATAAACACACCATGCACATTATAAGCACACCAGACACATTATAAACACACCAGGCACATTATAAGCACACCAGACACATTATAAGCACACCAGACACATTATAAACACACCAGGCACATTATAAGCACACCAGACACATTATAAGCACACCAGACACATTATAAACACACCAGGCACATTATAAGCACACCAGACACATTATAGGCACACCAGACACATTATAAACACACCATGCACATTATCACATTATAAGCACACCAGACACATTATAAACGCACCATGCACATTATAAGCACACCAGACACATCATAAACACACCATGCACATTATAAGCACACCAGACACATTATAAACACACCAGGCACATTATAAACACACCAGACACATTATAAACACACCATGCACATTATAAACACACCATGCACATTATAAACACACCATGCACATTATAAACACACCATGCACATTATAAGCACACCAGACACATTATAAACACACCAGACACATTATAAACACACCATGCACATTATAAACACACCATGCACATTATAAACACACCATGCACATTATAAACACACCATGCACATTATAAGCACACCAGACACAATTTAAACACACCAGACACATTATAAACACACCAGACACATTATAAACACACTAGACACATTTTAAGCACACCAGACACATTCTAAACACACCAAACACATTATAAACACACTAGAAATATTTGAAACACGCAAAACACATTCTAAATGAATGAACGACTCTTATTAATGAAAGCTATAACAATGGAAGATCCAGTTTGTTGAAGCGAATTGGATTTTACACGCGCAGGCCAATTATAAGGCTACCAAGATGAGTTTGTTTGGCCACTCGCTCGACCTCATGCAACTACAGGAATACCATAATGATTAATAATCAAACTATTTGTGTGCGCAATGTCTGAAATCTACAAGGAGGACAAGTCCTTGAGCTTGGCTTGCAGCTGCTGACTAGCGTCGAACGCATCCTTGCGAACGCTGGTGACAATTTTTCTGGTCTGCGGATGCGTCCGTAGGGAAATCATAGTTAAATTCTTGCAGCAATCTGTATAACTTAAACTTTTGCAGCTTATACTACTCACCAACTGACGGAAGTAGGCATTTTCGTTTGGAATTGATTCTCTAAAGCTGGTGAAACAGTCTAATTGGCTGTAGAGCCTCAGGGTCAGCGACTCGTAGTTGCTTCTGACCACCGACAGCACCTGGTCCTGGGTGAGCGACCGTTGGCCCTGCGCCTCCGCCCATTCATCTATTCTGGGCGAGAAGTGCTGGATTATTGACCTGTTAACGGGTTGGGATGGGGTTATAGGCTATTCTCAGGGTGGGGTTGGAGGGCGATTCTTAGGGTGGGGTTGGAGGGCGATTCTCTGGGTGGGTTGGAGGGCGGTTCTTAGGGTGGGGTTGGAGGGCGATTCTCGGGATTGGGTTGGGGGCGATTCTCTGGGTGGGTTGGAGGGCGATTCTTAGGGTGGGGTTGGAGGGCGATTCTCGGGATGGGGTTGGGGGCGATTCTTGGGGTGGGGTTGGAGGGCGATTCTCGGGATGGGGTTGGGGGCGATTCTTGAGTGGGGTTGGAGGGCGATCCTCGAGATGGGGTTGGGCGCGATTCTTGAGTGGGGTTGGAGGGCGATCCTCGGGATGGGGTTGGGCGCGATTCTTGAGTGGGGTTGGAGGGCGATCCTCGGGATGGGGTTGGGCGCGATTCTTGAGTGGGGTTGGAGGGCGATCCTCGAGATGGGGTTGGGCGCGATTCTTGAGTGGGGTTGGAGGGCGATTCTTTGGGTGGGGTTGGAGGGCGATTCTTTGGGTGGGGTTGGAGGGCGATTCTTAGGGTGGGGTTGGAGGGCGATCCTCGAGATGGGGTTGGGCGCGATTCTTGAGTGGGGTTGAAGGGCGATTCTTGAGTGGGGTTGGAGGGCGATTCTTGAGTGGGGTTGGAGGGCGATTCTTTGGGTGGGGTTGGAGGGCGATTCTTTGGTTGGGGTTGGAGGGCGATTCTTTGGGTGGGGTTGGAGGGCGATTCTTTGGGTGGGGTTGGAGGGCGATTCTTAGGGTGGGGTTGGAGGGCGATTCTTGGGGTGGGATTGGAGGCCGATTCTTGGGGTGGGATGGTGTTTTAATGCAATGTTTGGATTTGAAGGTGTTTAGAAGGCGATTGTCGGGTAGAGTCAGGTTAGAGACGCGCTGCAAGCTCATGCAGGAAGCAGCCTCACCGAATGTTGACCAGGCTTCGGTCCAACTGCATCGCCGCCTCACGAAGCGGATGATCCGGATCGGAGGAAATGATTGACAGAGCTGGAATAGTAGGATTGATAATATACTAGTATATAGAACTAGTAAAAATTATACGGGTCCTAGTGGGAATAAAATGCCATACTCGAGTCCCTAACGGGAATAAAAGCCAATATTCGGCTCCCAATGGCAATAAAATCCCATACCCGAGTCCCAATGGCAATAAAATCCCATACCCGAGTCCTATTGGCAATAAAATCCCATACCCGAGTCCCAATGGCAATAAAACCCTATACCCGAGTCCCAATGGCAATAAAATCCCATACCCGAGTCCTATTGGCAATAAAATCCCATACCCGAGTCCCAATGGTAATAAAATCCCATACCCGAGTCCCAATGGTAATAAAATCCCATACCCGAGTCCCAATGGCAATAAAATCCGATACCCGAGTCCCAATGGCAATAAAATCCGATACCCGAGTCCCAATGGCAATAAAATCCCATACCCGAGTCCCAATGGCAATAAAATCCCATACCCGAGTCCCAATGGCAATAAAATCCCATACCCGAGTCCCAATGGCAATAAAATCCCATACCCGAGTCCCAATGGCAATGAAATCCCATACCCGAGTCCCAATGGCAATAAAATCCTATACCCGAGTCCCAATGGCAATAAAATCCCATACCCGAGTCCCAATGGCAATGAAATCCCATACCCGAGTCCCAATGGCAATAAAATCCCATACCCGAGTCCCAATGGCAATAAAATCCCATACCCGAGTCCCAATGGCAATAAAATCCCATACCCGAGTCCTAATGACAATAAAATCCCATACCCGAGTCCAATTGGGAATAAAATCCCATACCCGAGTCCAATTGGGAATAAAATCCCATACCCGAGTCCTATTGGGAATAAAATCCCATACCCGAGTCCAATTGGGAATAAAATCCCATACCCGAGTCCAATTGGGAATAAAATCCCATACCCGGCTCCCATTAAGAATAAAATCCCTAACCCAAGTCCCCAATGGGAAAAACCCCCATACCCGAGTCCCATTGAGAATAAAATCCCATACCCGGCTCCCATTAAGAATAAAATCCCTAACCCAAGTCCCCAATGGGAAAAACCCCCATACCCGAGTCCCATTGAGAATAAAATCCCATACCCGGCTCCCATTAAGAATAAAATCCCTAACCCAAGTCCCCAATGGGAAAAACCCCCATACCCGAGTCCCATTGAGAATAAAATCCCATACCCGGCTCCCATTAAGAATAAAATCCCTAACCCAAGTCCCCAATGTGAAAAAATCCCATACCCGAGTCCCAATGGCAATAAAATCCCGCAATTCCCAGCAACTCACACAGCTGACTGGCATCCTCAAACAGGGATTTCATTCTAATCAGCTCGTAGAACAGCAAGTCGTAGACCTCGCAGGTGGGCAGAAACGTGTCCCCATAGGTAACAAAGAAGTTCAGCAACAAACACACGCTGGACACCAGCGACAGCAGGGAGCGAAGGAACTGCGGCTCCGCGGTTCCAACCGGCTGCTTCTGGTAGCAGCTCAGGGCGTAGCGGGCGCTGGTGAACAGGGCGGACCAGAGGTGGTGCCAGTTGTAATGCAGCCTGATCTCGGTTCGCTTCTGATAGCAGAGCAGCCGGTGCAGAATGAGCAGGGCAGACTGGTACAGCTCAGCTGGCAAAGTGCGCATCAGATGGCTGTGGCAGAACTCTACGAGTAGGTCGAGTAGGGCGCAGGCCAGAGGAGCCGATTCCAAGTCCACACCAAGAGTTGGGGCTCTGTGCCGGGTTTGCTGCGGTCGTGGAATCAAAAATGGCATGTTGCATTTAAAAAATGGCATGTTGCATTTCAAAAATGGCATGTTGCATTTCAAAAATGGCATGTTTCATTTCGAAATGACATAATAATAATAATAACTGATTACACCTGCCCCAATCGGCAAATGTGCAACCGACAGCTCAGCCGCAGCTATTGCGCGGCGCATCTGATCTGATGGCTGCGTACGGCTGTTCAGCCCAAGGACTGGGGGGGGGGTCGCCACACACACCCTCAATTACCCCAGCTAATGCTGGCACCCATTTTCAGCTGGGTGAACTGAAGCAATGCAGAGTGTCTTGCTCAAGGACACAAATTGTTCCAGTGGGATCGGGAATCGAACCCCCGACCTTCAAGTCGTGAGTCCGACGCTCTGACCACTAGGCTACAACCCTATGTCAAAAATGACATGATTCATTTTAAAAAACTCACCAATCTGTGCAGGTTGACCCGGAAGTTCATATTAAGATCGTGCATCAGAGAATTCGCGTACTCGTCCTACAAGTTTGGGCACAGTCTATTAAGATGTCAAAATGGAAACTTGAACTTTACTTATAGACAGACATTCAACTCCATTCCAGCTCCTACCTCTGATATTGCTGTGAGAATAAAGAAGCACAGCTTGCAGCTGTTGAACATGCTCTGCTCTGCAGTTCGAGATCGGGTGGGGGTTGGCCATCTGTGCTGCGCGAATTCTGCTCTGTTTCATTCCCTTGTCTATCAAACACTGCCTCCCTCTCATTGTACTAATCACTCATGTTATAAACCCTGTCTGTCAATCTCACCGTCTCCCTCTCATCTCACTGTCTCCCTCTCATCTCACTGTCTCCCTCTTATCTCACTGTCTCCCTCTCATCTCACTGTCTCCCTCTCACCTGACTGTCTCCCTCTCATCTCACTGTCTCCCTCTTATCTCACTGTCTCCCTCTCATGTCAGTCTTCCCTCTCATCTCACTGTCTCCCTCTCATCTCACTGTCTCCCTCTCACCTGACTGTCTCCCTCTCATCTCACTGTCTCCCTCTCACCTGACTGTCTCCCTCTCATCTCACTGTCTCCCTCTTATCTCATTGTCCGTCTCCCTCTCATCTCACTGTCTTCTTTCTCATCTTACTGTTCGTCTCCATCTCATCTCAGTGTCTCCCTCTTATCTCACTGTCTCTCATCTCACTGTCTCCCTCTCACCCTGTCTCCTCATCTTACCCGTCTTCCTCTCACCCTGTCTCCTCATCTTACCCGTCTCCCTCTCACCCTGTCTCCTCATCTTACCCGTCTCCCTCTCACCCTGTCTCCTCATCTTACCCGTCTCCCTCTCACCCTGTCTCCTCATCTTACCCGTCTCCCTCTCACCCTGTCTCCTCATCTTACCCGTCTCCCTCTCACCCTGTCTCCTCATCTTACCCGTCTCCCTCTCACCCTGTCTCCTCATCTTACCCGTCTCCCTCCCTCCCTCTATTCTCCCCCACCCCACCGCACAGCAGTCCGCCCAGACCTCTAGTATCCTGCATAATGATGGAGCAGTACTCCAAGAACACAACCAGCAAATTGGTTGGCTCGGGCACGGAGCTGGCCGGACCAGATTGCTCAGCAACCACAAGCTGGTGCCCAGCCGAGGGCGTGTGGCTGTAGGTCAGGGTGGCAATGAAGCTACGATTGACGTGCAGCGCTTCGAATAAAGCCAGCAGCAGGGCATCTTGGACCCTGCATTTCCAGGTGCGGTCAAATGTGTGCACTTTAAAATAATAAGCGACCTTGACACTGACAGACACAATCAAAATAACTTGCTGTCTCTCCAGAAGCGTTGTTAAAAGCGTTACCTTCCCTTCACGCAAAGAGTGGGTATATTTATTATTTTTATTTTATTAGAGGCAGAGGGGTTGTGTGCACCCTGGCGCACTTTAAGCGACATAGGCACACAACCGGCGAGAGGCATTGCTGCCCATTCCGGCGACTCCCCTGAGCAGGCATACAAGTGCGCGGATACGTACACAGGCACACACTCACACAGGAGTGTACAGCGGCCCTAACTTTATTTTATCGTTAGGCATGTACACTTCACTACGCCTTGGGGGGTTGGCTCTCAAGGCCGTTAATTGCACGAGCAGAGCCAAGCCGAGATTCCAATTCAGCCCCAAATGAATGTGACTGCACTTGGAATCGAGCCTGGGTCGCTGGCACACCAGAGCAGCTGCGCTAGACCGCTGGGCTACGGCCCCCCGTGGGTATATTTATCTTGTTGACGATAAAAATGGGGTCAGAAATGATCTCAGCCGTTCAGTAACATATCATATTCAGAATTTCTGTTTATTAGTTCGTAGTTAGCCTTGGGTTAGTATATTTTTGGTGAAGAATGTTTTCAAATACATTTACAACTGGTAAAACTTTGCAATAGGTTTAATGCAAAATTACAGTAGATAATATACTTAGATTAAACTAGCAATCTTCGCCCCCCGTTGGGGGACATCTGGATAGAATCTCTGTTCTCTACAAGTAACAAAAAGACAGCCAAATAAAGCCTTCACAAAGACAACACAAAAAACTGCTCAAATAAAGTGTAATGCAAAAAGAAATCATCCCAAGACAGCAAGCATCCCCCAGATTGCAAGCATCCCTCAAATAGCAAGCATCCCCCAGATAGCAAGCATCCCCCAGATAGCAAGCATCCCCAGATAGCAAGCGTCCCCCAGATAGCAAGCATCCCCCAGATAGCAAGCATTCCCCAGATAGCAAGCATCCCCCAAATAGCAAGCATCCCCCAAATAGCAAGCATCCCCCAGATAGCAAGCATCCCCAGATAGCAAGCATCCCCCAGATAGCAAGCATCCCCCAAATAGCAAGCATCCCCCAGATAGCAAGCATCCCCCAAATAGCAAGCATCCCCCAGATAGGAAGCATCCCCCCTCCCAGATAGCAAACATCCCCCAGATAGCAAGCATCCCCAGATAGCAAGCATCCCCAAATAGCAAGCATCCCCCAGATAGCAAGCATCCCCCAAATAGCAAGCATCCCCCAGATAGGAAGCATCCCCCTCCCAGATAGCAAGCATCCCCCAGATAGCAAGCATCCCCAAATAGTAAGCATCCACCAGACAATAAGTAGCTAGTGCAACAATTTCCTTAGCTCTATAGTGGCTCCTTAAAAATTGACATGACGCTTACTTTTACGTTTGAAATTGTTTCTTATGTTTGACATGGTGGCTCTTTAATGTTCGACATGGTGTCTCTTTAATGTTTGACATGGTGGTCCTTTTATGTTTGACATGGTGGCTCTTTAATTTTTGACATGGTGGCTCCTTTATGTTTGGCATGATGGCCCTTTAATGTTCTACATGGTAGCTTTTTTATTTTCGACATGGTGGCACTTTAATGTTTGGCATGATGGCTCTTTGATGTTGGACATGGTGGTCCTTTTATGTTTGACGTGATGGCTCTTTAATGTTTGACCTGGTGGCACCTTAATGTCTGTAATGATGGCTCTTTAATGTTTGAAATGGTGGCTCTTTAATATTTGACATGGTGGCTCTTTAATGTTTGACATGGTGGCTCTTTAATGTTCGACATGGTGGCTCTTTAATGTTCGACATGGTGGCTTTTTAATGTTCGACATGGTGCCTCTTTAATATTTGACATGGTGGTCCTTTTATGTTTGACATGGTGGCTCTTTTATGTTTGACATGATGGCTCTTCAATGTTTGACATGGAGTCACATATATGTTGGACATGGTGGCTCTTTAATTTTCGACATGGTGGCTCTTTAATGTTTGACATTGTGGCTCTTTTATGTTCGACATGGTGGCTCTTTAATGTTCGACATGGTGCCTCTTTAATATTTGACATGGTGGTCCTTTTATGTTTGACATGGTGGCTCTTTAATGTTCGACATGGTGGCTCTTTAATGTTTGACATGGTGGCTTTTTAATGTTCGACATGATGCCTCTTTAATATTTGACATGGTGTTCCTTTTATGTTTGACATGATGGCCCTTTAATGTTTGACATGAAGTCACATATATGTTGGACATGGTGGCTCTTTAATATTCGACATGGTGGCTCTTTAATGTTCGACATGGTGGCTCTTTAATGTTAGACATGGTGGCTCTTTAATGTTAGACATGATGGCTCTTTAATGTTCGATATGGTGGCTCTTTAATGTTCGACATGGTGGCTCTATAATGTTCGACATGGTGGCTCTTTAATATTCGACCTTGTGGCTCTTTAATGTTTGACTTTGTGCTTTTTTGTGTTTAGCATTTTGTGTTTTTAAGGTTTTAGAATAAAAAAATCTTTTTGCACTACTAAGATTCGAACCCAGGTCGCTGCATTAGCAGTCCAGTCTATTCGCATCTACGCTATCTCTTGTTAATTGGAGAACATGAATTGTGGCCCTTATAATTCAATTCTTACAGCAAGTCAATTAGAGTAGAAAGTTATGACATAATCAATTTCTCAGTCAGCCAGTATCAGTCTCAGTTCAAGTTAGCAATATTGTTACGCAATTTCAATCAAGTTGTGTGTGCATTTCTTCGGCACTGTTTTCAACTTGTTGTGATGCAATCTTTATCAGAATTGAATCTTCGCCCCCGTTGGGGGACGTCTGTATAGAACCTCTGTTCTCTACAAG
Source organism: Macrostomum lignano (assembly GCA_002269645.1). Classification (NCBI taxonomy): domain Eukaryota; kingdom Metazoa; phylum Platyhelminthes; family Macrostomidae; genus Macrostomum; species Macrostomum lignano. Next base: position 374,030 of record NIVC01000166.1, on the reverse strand, counting down.
TAACAAAAAGATAGCCAAAAAAGCCTTCACAAAGAAAACAGACAAAATACTCAAAGGAAGTGAAATGCAAAAAGAAATCATCCCAAGACAGCAAGCATTCCCCAGATAGCAAGCATCCTCCAGATTGCAAGCAACCCCCGGATAGCAAGCATCCCCCAGATAGCAAGCATCCCCCAGATAGCAAGCATCCCCTAGATAGCAACCATCCCCCAGATAGCAAGCATCCCCCAGATAGCAAGCATCCCTCAGATAGCAAGCATCCCTCAGATAGCAAGCATCCCCCAGATAGCAAGCATCCCCCAGATAGCAAGCATCCCTCAGATAGCAAGCATCCCCAAGATAGCAAGCATCCCCCAGATAGCAAGCATCCCCCAGATAGCAAGCATCCCCCAGATAGCAAGCATCCCCCAGATAGCAAGCATCCCCCAGATAGCAAGCATCCCCAAGATAGCAAGCATCCCCCAGATAGCAAGCATCCCCCAGATAGAAAGCATCCCTCAGATAGCAAGCATCCCCAAATAGCAAGCATCCACCAGACAATAAGTAGCTAGTGCGACAATTTCCTTAGCATTATAGTGGCTCCTTTAAAATTCGCTTACTTTCACGTTTGAAATTGTGTAAATTTTATGTTCGACATGGTGGCTCTTTTATGCTTGACATGGTGGCTCTTTTATGTTCGACATGGTGGCTCTTTTATGTTCGACATGGTGGCTCTTTTATGTTTGACATGGTGGCTCTTAAATGTTTGACATGGTGGCTCTTTAATGTTCGACATGGTGGCTCTTTATTGTTTAACATGGTGGCTCTTTAATGTTTGACATGGTGGCTCTTTAATGTTTGACATGGTGGCTCTTTAATGTTCGACATATGGTGTCTCATTTATGTTTGACATGGTGGCTCTTTAATGTTTGACATTGAGTCACGTATATGTTTCACATGATGACTCTTTTATGTTTGACATGATGGCTATTTTATGTTTGATATGGTAGCTCTTTTATATTTTACTTGGTGGCATTTCTATGTTTGACATGGTGGCTCTTTAATGTTTGACATAAAGTCACTTATATGTTCGAAATGGTGGCTCTTTAATATTTTACATTGTGGCTCTTAAGTGTTCGACATGGTGGCTCTTTTAGGTTTAACATGGTGACTCTTTTAGGTTTAACATGGTGGCTCTTTTAGGTTTAACATGGTGGCTCTTAAATATTTGACATAAAGTCACTTATATGGTTGACATGGTGGCTCTTTTATATTCTACATTTTGGCTCTTAAATTTTCGACATGGTGGCTCTTTTAGGTTTGACATGGTGGCTCTTTTATGCTTGATATGGTGGCTCTTTAATGTTTAACATGGTAACTTTTAATGTTAGACATGGTGGCTCTTTAATGTTCGAAATGGTGGCTCTTTTGTTTTACATGGTGGCTCTTTAATGTTCGACATGGTGGCTCTTTAATGTTTGACATAAAGTCACTTATATGTTCGAAATGGTGGCTCTTTAATATTTTACATTGTGGCTCTTAAGTGTTCGACATGGTGGCTCTTTTAGGTTTAACATGGTGGCTCTTTTAGGTTTAACATGGTGACTCTTTTAGGTTTAACATGGTGGCTCTTAAATATTTGACATAAAGTCACTTATATGGTTGACATGGTGGCTCTTTTATATTCTACATTTTGGCTCTTAAATTTTCGACATGGTGGCTCTTTTAGGTTTGACATGGTGGCTCTTTTATGCTTGATATGGTGGCTCTTTAATGTTTAACATGGTGACTTTTAATGTTAGACATGGTGGCTCTTTAATTTTCGACATGGTGGCTCTTTAATGTTTGACATGGTGGCTCTTTAATGTTCGACATGGTGGCTCTTTAAAGTTCGACATGGTGGCTCTTTAATGTTTGACATCGTAGCTCTGTTATGTTCGAAATTGTGGCTCTTTAATGTTTGACATAAAGTCACATATATGTTTGACATGGTGGCTCCTAAATTTTTGATATGGTGGCTCTTTATGTTTGACATGTTGGCTCTTTTATGTTTGACATGGTGGCTCTTTTATGTTTGACATGGTGGCTCTTTTTTGTTCGAAATGGTGGCTCTTTTTTGTTCTACATGGTAACTCTTTTATATCTGTACGGTGGCTTTTTTAATGTCTGACATGTTGGCTCTTTTATGTTTGACATGGTGGCTCTTTAATGTTCGACAAAGTGGCTCCTAAATGTTTGACATAGTGGCTCTTTAATATTCAAAATGGTGGCTCTTTATGTTTGACATGGTGGCTCTTTAATGATTGACATGGTGGCTCTTTTATGTTCGAAATGGTGGCTCTTTAATGTTCGAAATGGTGGCTTTTTAATGTTCAAAATAGTGGCTCTTTTATGTTCGACATGGTGGCTCTTTAATGTTCGAAATGGTGGCTCTTTAATGTACGACATAATGGCTCTTTAATGTTTGACAATGTGGCTTTTGAATGTTTGACATGGTGGCTCTTTAATGTTTGAAATGGTAGCTCTTTCATGTTTGACATGGTGGCTCTTTAATGTTCGAAATAGTGGCTCTTTAATGTTCGAAATGGTGGCTCTTTAATGTTTGACACAAAGTCACATATATGTTTGACATGGTGGCTCTTAAATGTTTGACATGGTGGCTCTTTATGTTTGACATGTTGGCTCTTTTATGTTTGACATGTTGGCTCTTTTATGTTTGACATGGTGGCTCTTTAGTGTTCGAAAAAGTGGCTCCTAAATGTTTGACATAGTGGCTCTTTGATGTTCGAAATAGTGGCTCTTTTATGGTCGACATGGTGGCTCTTTAATGTTCGAAATGGTGGCTCTTTAATGTTCGAAATAGTGGCTCTTTTATGTTCGACATGGTGGCTCTTTAATTTTCGAAATGGTGGCTGTTTAATGTTCGAAATGGTGGCTCTTTTATGTTTGACATAAAGTCACTTATATGTTTTACATGGTGCCTCTTAAATATTAGACATGGTGGCTCGTTTAGGTTTGACATGGTGGCTCTTTTATGTTTGACATGTGGGCTCTTTAATGTTCGACATGGTGGCTCTTCTATGTTTCACATTGCGCTTCTTTTATGTTTAGTAGTTTTGTGTTTTTTAGGTGTTTTAATAAAAAAAATCTTTTTTGCACTACTAAGATTCGAACCCAGGTCGCTACATTAGCAGTCCAGTCTGTTCGCATCTTGGCTATCTCTTTTCAATTGGAGAACATGAATTGTGGCCCTTATAATTCAATTCTTACAGCAAGTCAATTGGAGTAAAAAGTTATGACATAATCAATTTCTCAGTCAGCCAGTATCAGTCTCAGTTCAAGTTAGCAATATTGGTTACGCAATTTTAATCAAGTCGTGTGTGCATTTCTTCGGCACTGTTTTCAACTTGTTGTGATGCAATCTTTATCACAATCGGAATTCAGTCAGTCAGTTTTTTCTCTAGCATTCTTACAATGCATTTCAGGTCGAAAGAGCTGCTTGACCTCTGCAAAAAAGCATGTTTTTCGAATATTTAATCCCTTTAACATTGAGCAATTTCTTAGCCAAGATGCATGTACCGTCCCAGGAAAATTTCTGATCGAATGGTGCAAGTTTGAAGAAAATCGGTTGAGCCAATTTTTCTGAAATCTATCGCATACCCACATACCCACATACAGACAACTCATTTTTAGTATATAGGATACCCCAGTACAAATATAAATGCAGCTGAAATCATCGTGAGACATCAACTATAAAAATCTTAAACAGCTTTTAAACAGAAAGAAAAATATTTACTGTCTATCCAAATATCGAAGTGGGCTTGAAATAGAAAAGGAAGCAAATACACTAGGCGAATTATTGATATATTGGACCAAGTTTAAACTGCTTAAATATAAAATTAAATATTTGAATGTTTGAGTTGGTGGGGCTGAGGCTTGTCCTAGAGTTTGTGCGTACATTGGGAATGGGGTGGTGGGGCTGAGGCTGGTCCTAGAGTTTGTGCGTACATTGGGAATGGGGTGGTGGGGCTGAGGCTGGTCCTAGAGTTTGTGCGTACATTGGGAATGGGGTGGTGGGGCTAAGGCTGGTCCTAGAGTTGGTGTGTACATTGGGAATGGGGTGGTGGGGCTGAGGCTGGTCCTAGAGTTGGTGTGTACATTGGGAATGAATGGGGTGGTGGGGCTGAGGCTGGTCCTAGAGTTGGTGTGTACATTGGGAATGGGGTGGTGGGGCTAAGGTTAGTCCTACATTGAGAATGGGGTGGTGGGCTGAGGTTTGTCCTACATTGGGAATGGGGTGGTGGGGCTGAGGCTGGTCCTAGAGTTGGTGTGTACATTGGGAATGGGGTGGTGGGGCTGAGGCTGGTCCTAGAGTTGGTGTGTACATTGGGAATGGGTGGTGGGGCTGAGGCTGGTCCTAGAGTTGGTGTGTACATTGGGAATGGGGTGGTGGGGCTAAGGTTAGTCCTACATTGAGAATGGGGTGGTGGGCTGAGGTTTGTCCTACATTGGGAATGGGGTGGTGGGGCTGAGGCTGGTCCTAGAGTTGGTGTGTACATTGGGAATGGGGTGGTGGGGCTGAGGCTGGTCCTAGAGTTGGTGTGTACATTGGGAATGGGGTGGTGGGGCTGAGGCTGGTCCTAGTTAGTTTATAGTTCGTATATTGGGAATGGGGTAGCAAAACTTCAGTAAACAGAAACTTACTCAATACGTTCCAGTTGTTTTTCTTCACCAACCAAAATGTGACCAACCTGAAAGAATCAGAATGCCAATGAATTACAAGCACACATTAGGAAGTTTGTTGAAACCGAATTATACTACTAAATAAACTACTTACCATATTTGAAAGCGAATAGAAGAGACCTTTCGGTTCACGAACTTTTCGTCTGTAGAGTCTTCAGGAAAACAAGTTTATTTGTTATAAAGCAAAGTTACACTACGTTTAAAAAACAGACATTTTTAACTAAATAAAACAAAAGTCCTCTATTAGACTCACTCATTATACTGCGCTAGTGAGAGTGACAACACGTAGGAAAAGCCCTGAAATAGTATTAAAAATATTCCACATTAACGAATACGCATACATATTACACATACGTGTACAGATTGTTGATTTTTACACTCAGCTCACATTGAGCACGAGATTGTCGTCCAAAACCGCAAGCTTAACTAGGCAAGGGTTCACCATCTGAAAGATTACGGCAGCTTTTTAATTCTTAAGATACATTAATAGAAAGATACATCGGTGAAAATACGGACTAACAGAGAGACAGACAGAGAGACAGACAGACAGACACAGACACACACACACACACACACACACACACACAAACAAGCAGACACACAAACACACACACACACACACAAAGACAGACACACAGTCAGACAGACAGACAGACAGACAGTCACAAATAGAGACAGACAGACAGTCACAAATACAGACGGACAGACAGTCACAAATACAGACAGACAGACAGTCACAAATACAGACAGACAGACAGACAGACGGACAGACAGTCACAAATACAGACAGACAGACAGACAGACGGACAGACAGTCACAAATACAGACAGAAAGACAGACAGACAGACAGACAGACAGACAGGACAAGCAGACACACACACACACACACACACACACAGACACGTACATTGTGCCGGTGCGCCTGCAGCATGATGGCCAGCAGGGTGCAAACGGAGTCGCCAAACTCTCGCCGCAGCTCAGTGGAGGCGAAAAGCTGCAGGCAGCAGTCGAACACCCGACTGGAGACCAGGTAGCTCAGCATGGGGTTGTATTGTAGATCGCAGGCAGTTGCCATAGTAACTAGCAGGTTAATAGCCAGCGCTTTAATTGGAAGCTGGACTACATCGTCGGATAAACAACAGGCGAGGCGGTGAAGAAGATCCTGCAATTGTTTTTATTTAAATTTCCAACAATTTACTCTCATCTTACTGCAAGTAGCAAGATCGAATTATAATAAAAATTCAAGATTAATCGCTTTCACGGCTCGTAAATGCGAGTTTTACAGTTAGCAGTTTGAAATTCCCAATAGTTGAAAAATCTCAGCAAGTGTTTTTTTCTGGCCAATTATGGTAAATATTTTGTACTTCAAAAAGTTAAATACGAAACATATTGGTAAGCTATTTTTCGAACCTAAATTTCAGAAAAAGCAATTAGGTTTGATCATTATAAAGTTGTCTACACAACATATCGGCTATCATGCTGACTAGTATTGATCAGTGAAAATGCTATCTAAACAACCCAATAAAGTTGTCTACACAACATATCGCCTAGCATGTTGATTAGTATTGATCAGTGAAATTACTGTTTAAACAAGCCAATAAAATTGTCTACACAACATATCGGCTATCATGCTGATTAGTATTGATCAGTGAAATTGCTATCTAAACAACCCAATAAAGTTGTCTACACAACATATCGGCTAGCATGTTGATTAGTATTGATCAGTAAAAATGCTATCTAAACAATCAAATAAAGTTGTCTACACAACATATCGGCTAGCGTGATGATTAGCACTCGTATTGATCAGTAAGATTACTGTTTAAACAAGCCAATAAAGATGTCTACACAACATATCGGCTAGAATGTTGATTAGTATTGATCACTGATCAGCAAGATTCCTGTTTAAACAAGCCAATAAAACTGTCTATACAACATATCGGCACATACCTGCATAATAGACTCCGCATCGTTAGGCGGCATCAGCAAATCCAGATTCGGATGATTCGGGCGCTGACTGTCCATTTGCTGCTCGTCGACGTCCCCGACGTTGACGCTGACGCCGCCGCCGCCGACGACTGCAGCCGCCTCGGCCGCGGCCACAGCAGTCGGCGGACAGCTGAAAGCTCCTCGAATCAGAGAGGCGAGAGTTTGCAATGCGTTGGCCTGGCGAATGGCGTCCTGGCCCATGGCTGGATGATTTTGCAGCGGCGCTGTGCAGTGGCCAAATAAGCGCCGGATTGCGGGCTTCTGGCAGGCCAATTCGTCCCAGGCGCATCGTTCGAAATGCGCCTGAAGGTAGCGCACGTTGGCACGCAAAAGAAAGAATTCGTTCCAGAAACTGTCCGATCCGCCAGAGATGTCTTCGCCCTGTTTAATTGCGACATTTTCTTTCAAATACACAAGAATACGCAAAACATTCTAACTACTCTACTGTTAGTAGAAAAAGTAGTATAGCATATACAATTTTATTAAAAAACAAAGTACTGAAGTATTCTTTTATTAGAGAAATTCTCATAAAGCCAGCATACTTACTTAATTACTGAAAACTATAATGCAACTAACTCACAGAGAAATGCCTATCGTAGAGTTGCACAACTTTCTCTTTCATCCCGACTTTAAGCGACTGAGCACGTTGCTTGCCTTTGAGCAGATCGTCATTTGCTTCAAAATGCATTGCGCCATGAGTGCAGTTATAAACCAGTGATGAATACGGAATCTAATGGATTGCTAATCTAGCTCGAGTTAATAAGGATAAGGAATCTAATGGATTGCTAATCTGGTTTGAGATAATAAGGAATCTAATGGATTGCTAATCTAGCCTGAGATATTAAGGAATCTAATGGATTGCTAATCTAGCTTGAGATAATAAGGAATCTAATGGATTGCTAATCTAGCCTGAGATAATAATGAATCTAATGGATTGCTAATCTAGCCTGAGATAATAAAGAATCTAATGGATTGCTAATCTAGTCCGAGTTAATAGGGAATCTAATGGATTGCTAATCTAGCCCGAGTTAATAAGGGATCTAATGGATTGCTAATCTAGTCCGAGTTAATAAGGGATCTAATGGATTGCTAATCTAGTCCGAGTTAATAAGGGATCTAATGGATTGCTAATCTAGCCTGAGATAATTAGGAATCTAATGGGTTGCTAATCTAGCCTGAGATAATTAGGAATCTAATGGATTGCTAATCTAGTCCGAGTTAATAAGGAATCTAATGGGTTGCTAATCTAGCCTGAGATAATTAGGAATCTAATGGATTGCTAATCTAGTCCGAGCTAATAAGGGATCTAATGGATTGCTAATCTAGTCCGAGTTAATAAGGAATCTAATGGATTGCTAATCTAGCCTGAAGAAGTATAGCATCAAATATATAGTGCTAATCAACATACCTAGTGGCTAAAATATTATTGATAAACAAGACAATAAGCTTTGCTATAAAGTTAAGCATTGAATAATATATAATAAATATTTATATAACAGAAATAATAAATAAGGCCGATTTCAGATCCTCAAAATATTTAAATACCTGGTTTATTAATTCTGATTGAAGCAAACGTTTTACAAAACAAATTATCAACCATTTTGATCTTTACCGATACGCGTTCTACTTACTATAAGTAGTGTGAATGAGGCGGGCAGCATTTGTTGCAATTTTTGTTTAAAAATATCCGTATTTAATTAACAAATGGGGAGCGCTTAGAAAACATGATTAAACATTAGACTGGATAAAACGTAACATAAAAAATGGAAATACGAAACAGCATAACATCACGAAAGCATGTTAAACATTTTGCATTTTGTTTATTTATTAACCAAATATTTTGAAGTTTGCTGATTTCTAGAAAAACAAAATTTTTTTTACGATTTTGGAGCCTCTGTGCAGCAGTGAAGTTCAATAAATCGATTATCAGTAGTCTCGAACAGCCTTGAGAATGAGGTTGGTCTGGTAGATCAGCTGATTGGCGCTGATGTACACATCAGTTTTGGAATTGTCTTTGAAAAATGTTTTCAATTTATTGGAGAAAGTTTTCGAGTATTTAATGAAATCTTTCTTCTGCTGGTCGAGCGACTGCTTGCGCTGGGCGTTGCCGATTGACGCGGTGACCAAACTGACCGTGTCCAGCATCTCCTTGATGGCGTTGGCGATGTCTTTGATGGCTTCCAGGAACCGTTTCCGGTCTCCAATGAGCTGAGGTATGCCGCTGAGAATCTCTTTGAGCATCTTGGCCCGCTTCTCCAGCTGCAGCAGGTGCGGGTTGGCGGCAGGATTATAAGGGCCAGCGGCGGGTGCCTGCCGCTCCTCTTCATAGGCCAGCCTGAGCAGAGTCTCGTGAAAGTTAATGTCGTTATTCACGTCCAGATCGCCGCGCCTCAGCAGGTTCTCAACGAATGCGCAGCAGAAGCCGGGGTTGTGCTGCTCCACTCTGTTGAACGCCTGCCGCAATGTGGTGGCATGAGAGGCGGACATCGGCTCCAGGCTGGCGATGACTGGCTGGATGAGGTACTGCAGCACCATGATCTCCCTCACTGCCGGGCTGGGGGCCGCGGACTGGCCAGCTGACGACAGGTCGTCCTCCGAGTTGCCGGGCACAGCCATTCCGCCTCTGTTGTAGGCCGACATTGCTTTGACAGCTGGGCTGCTTTCTATTGCTGGCTGTGTCTTCTTTGAGTTCGCACCGGCAATTCAGGACCTTGTGCGCTGGCATAGGGCGAAGGTTAGCTGCACCGTGAGAGCGATTTCGTAGGGAGAACAGGGCGATTCTCATGACGGACAGGGGGATTTTTATGAAAGAGAGGGCGATTCTTATGAAGGAGAGGGCGATTCTTATGAAGGAGAGGGCGATTCTTATGAAGGAGAGGGCGGTTCTTATGAAGAAGGAGCGATTCCTATGAAGGAGAGGGCTATTCTTATGAATAAGAGGGCGATTTTTATGAAGAATGATCGATTCTAATGAAGGAGAGGGCGATTTTTATGAAGAAGGAGCGATTCGTATGAAGAAGGAGCGATTCGTATGAAAAAGGAGAGATCTAATGAAGGAGAGGGCGATTCTTATGAAGAAGGAGCGATTCGTATGAAAAAGGAGATATTCTAATGAAGGAGAGGGCGATTCTTATGAAGAATGATCGATTCTAATGAAGGAGAGGGCGATTCTTATGAAAAAGGAGCGATTCGTATGAAAAAGGAGCGATTCGTATGAAAAAGGAGAGATTCTAATGAAGGAGAGGACAGTTTAAATGAAGGAGAGGACAGTTTAAATGAAGGAGAGGACAATTCTAATGAAGGAGAGGACAATTCTAATGAAGGAGAGGACAGTTAAAATGAAGGAGAGGACAATTCTAATGAAGGAGAGGACAATTCTAATGAAGGAGAGGACAATTCTAATGAAGGAGAGGACAATTCTAATGAAGGAGAGGACAATTCTAATGAAGGAGAGGACAATTCTAATGAAGGAGAGGACAATTCTAATGAAGGAGAGGACAGTTTAAATGAAGGAGAGGTCAATTCTAATGAAGGAGAGGACAATTCTTATGAAAGAGAGGACAATTCTTATGAAGGAGAGGACAATTCTAATGAAGGAGAGGACAATTCTAATGAAGGAGAGGACAATTCTAATGAAGGAGAGGACAATTCTAATGAAGGAGAGGACAATTCTAATGAAGGAGAGGGCGATTCTTATGAAAAAGGAGCGATTCGTATGAAAAAGGAGCGATTCATATGAAAAAGGAGAGATTCTAATGAAGGAGAGGACAGTTTAAATGAAGGAGAGGACAGTTTAAATGAAGGAGAGGACAATTCTAATGAAGGAGAGGACAGTTTAAATGAAGGAGAGGACAATTCTAATGAAGGAGAGGACAATTCTAATGAAGGAGAGGACAGTTAAAATGAAGGAGAGGACAATTCTAATGAAGGAGAGGACAATTCTAATGAAGGAGAGGACAATTCTAATGAAGGAGAGGACAATTCTAATGAAGGAGAGGACAATTCTAATGAAGGAGAGGACAATTCTAATGAAGGAGAGGACAATTCTAATGAAGGAGAGGACAGTTTAAATGAAGGAGAGGTCAATTCTAATGAAGGAGAGGACAATTCTTATGAAAGAGAGGACAATTCTTATGAAGGAGAGGACAATTCTAATGAAGGAGAGGACAGTTTAAATGAAGGAGAGGACAATTCTTATGAAGGAGAGGACAATTCTAATGAAGGAGAGGACAATTCTTATGAAGGAGAGGACAATTCTAATGAAGGAGAGGACAATTCTTATGAAGGAGAGGAGAATTCTTATGAAGGAGAGGACAATTCTTATGAAGGAGAGGAGAATTCTTATGAAGGAGAGGACAGTTTTAATGAAGGAGAGGACACAATTCTTATGAAGGAGAGGACAATTCTTATGAGGGCGTTTTTTATGCAGGAGCGATTTTTAGGAAGGACAGGGCGGATTATGTTGAACTTACATTCAATTAATAACTACCAAAATTAAAAAAATATACCAAGGCAACAATCAAGTACAAAAAAGGTATTAACATGGCCAATCAGGCAATAAGATATGTATATTCTAAACCGAATTGCAAGCAGAACATTTTCTATCTGTAATTTAAGCGATTAAGAAAACTTGGCGCCTTCATAGTATGCCCTGTAAACTGCGTCGAAATAAAAAATGATATCTAGATAAAAGCTAAATTATATGCTACTTACACCTAGTAGAGCAAGTAGAGCGAAAGAAAAATTATGGTATTTTGTGAGCTGGAAGAATAAAAAATACAGAAATAGCACGCCTTGATTTTGAATTTATCTAAAATATGTGGATAGTAAATAAATAAAGCACACACGATAGCTTAGCAGTAGCACATTTTGAGACATCCCTTCTGATTCAGACTCACTCGTTTTCATTGTCATGTCACCTGACTTGAGTTATCTTAATTAACTTAGAGATTAATGGGAATTATCTAATTCCTGTGGGGATTATTTGACTCCTGTTCCATGATGCCTTGGCAAATTGTCGGGATTTTAAGTATCTAATTAAAATAATAAAACTACTATAAGTAGTAAACACACAGAGAAAAAGGCTACACACACACACACACACACACACACACACAGAAGTCCAGTCCTAGCATGCTAATTGTAGCTCTGATGCCGATGTCGACGTAACGACGTCGACGAAGCTGAAGAAGAGGAGCCGCCGCCGCCGCCGCCGAATAACTGCCTTCGCCGGTTGACAACCGCGGCGTTGAGCAGCGAGCCAGAAGAAGCGGAGCTAGTCAATGAGGACAGCGAGAACCCGGTGGAAGGCGGCAGCAGGGACGAAGCTGATGAGTTCGTCGTCTCCGACAGCGAAGATGAAGCGGCCAGATTCCTTCTACGCCGGAACAGAGTCTGGAAAGATTATGATTCCGTAATGAATTTGTGACTTGAAAATGCCTTTTTAGAGATTCATGCGATTTCTAAGGTCCCCCCGAGGCGATTTCTCAGGAAGTCCCCGAGGCGATTTCTCAGGAGACCTCAGGCGATTTCTCAGGTGGCCCTTCGATGCGATTTTTCAGGAAGTCCCCGAGGCGATTTCTCAGGAGACCTCAGGCGATTTGTCGGGTGGCCCTTCGATGCGATTTCTCAGGAAGTCCCCGAGGCGATTTCTCAGGAAGTCCCCGAGGCGATTTCTCAGGAGGCTTAGAGGCGATTTCTTAAAAGGCCTAGAAGCGATTTCTAAGAAGGCTTAGAGGCGATTTCTTAGGAGGCCTAGAGGCGATTTCTTAGGAGGCCTAGAGGCGATTTCTTAGGAGGCCTAGAGGCGATTTCTTAGGAGGCCTAGAGGCGATTTTTTAGAAGGCCTAGAGGCGATTTCTTAGGAGGCCTAGAGGCGATTTCTTAGGAGGCCTAGAGGCGATTTCTTAGGAGGCCTAGAGGCGATTTCTTAGAAAGTTAACGAGGCGATTTCTCAGAAAGTCAACGAGGCGATTTCTCAGAAGACCCCGGCGTGATTTCTAAGAAAGGATTTGTGATAGCGTATTAGAAGGATCAGTAGGAAGTTCCAGAAATTCAGAAGCATTTGTCAGTAGATTAATGAGGTGATTCAATAAACTGGATTAAACAGAAGTGCTGGAGTGCTAACTGAGGTGGCGCTATACTCAACAAATCTCGGCGCTGACCTGAGTGCCGCCACCGGCGAAGCTTGCGGCGGCACCGCGCCCGGGGTCGGCCGGCGGTTCGCCCAGCAGCTGCTGCGACAGCTGGCGCAGCGACTCCAGGCCTTCGCTGACCTCCGTGACCAGCGGCAGCGACGACCCGGGCGCGCTGGCCGACAAGCTGCGCTTCGACAGCGGAGACTCCGCCGCCACTGCGATAGCCGAGTCAGAATTGGATTCGGCGAACAACTGCAGCGGCTGCGGCAGCTTCGGCCGCTTCCTGTTGTTGCGGCTGAGTCCGAGTTGGCCCAGCTGGTCAGCGTCTGATGCGCTCGGTGTTGAGTCTGCTTGCAGTGACTGCTGTTCCGATTGCAGTGACTGCTGTTCCGATTGCAGTGACTGCTGTTCCGGTTGCAGTGACTGCTGTTCCGATTGCAGTGATTGCTGTTCCGATTGCAGTGACTGCTGTTCCGGTTGCAGTTTCTGCTGTTCCGGTTGCAGTTTCTGCTGTTCCGGTTGCAGTTTCTGCTGTTCCGATTGCAGTGACTGCTGTTCCGATTGCAGTGACTGCTGTTCCGGTTGCAGTTTCTGCTGTTCCGGTTGCAGTGACTGCTGTTCCGGTTGCAGTTTCTGCTGTTCCGATTGCAGTGACTGCTGTTCCGATTGCAGTTTCTGCTGTTCCGGTTGCAGTGACTGCTGTTCCGATTGCAGTGACTGCTGTTCCGATTGCAGTTTCTGCTGTTCCGGTTGCAGTTTCTCTGGATGCGATTGCAATTTCTCTTGATCCGATTGCAGTTTCTCTGGATCCAATTGCAGTTTCTCTGGATCCAATTGCAGTTTCTCTGGATCCGATTGCAGTTTCTCTGGATCCGATTGCAGTTTCTCTGGATCCAATTGCAGTTTCTCTGGATCCGATTGCAGTTTCTCTGGATCCAATTGTAGTTTCTCTGGATCCAATTGCAGTTTATCTGGATCCAATAGCAGTTTCTCTTGGTCCGGTTGCAATTGTGGCTGATCCGGTTGCAATTGTGGCTGATCCAGTTGCAATTGTTCTGTATCCGGTTGCAATTGTTGCAGCGGCTCAGGCTGGTAGCCGATTAAGCCAGAAAGAAATGCTTCCACCAGCCCTGGTCTCAGTGGACATTGTGACGCAATCGCGCAGCGAATGAATTTAGCAAGTAGGCAGGGCTGCGCATTGTCTGCTGAGGCTGATGGCGGGCCCAGACTCCTGGCAACTATGTTCACCAGACGGCTATTCCAGAGATTAGCCAGCCAGACTGGTATCTGCGGTGATTGGCATTGATAGATTGTTGATTGCAAGGTTGAGTTGCGATTACTCAATATATACAGCTTAGTTTTGCAGTAGGTTCAGGGACGATTTCTCAGTAGGTTCAGTGCTGATTTCTCAGTAGGTTCAGGGACGATTTCTCAGTAGGTTCAGGACTGATTTTTCAGTAGGTTCAGGACTGATTTCTCAGTAGGCTCAGGACTGATTTTTCAGTAGGTTCAGGACTGATTTCTCAGTAGGTTCAGGACTGATTTCTCAGTAGGTTCAGGACTGATTTCTCAGTAGGTTCAGGACTGATTTTTCAGTAGGTTCAGGACTGATTTCTCAGTAGGTTCAGGACTGATTTCTCAGTAGGTTCAGGACTGATTTCTCAGTAGGTTCAGGGCTGATTTCTCAGTAGGTTCAGGGCCGATTTCTCAGTAGGTTCAGGGACGATTTCTCAGTAGGTTCAGGGACGATTTCTCAGTAGGCTCAGGGACGATTTCTCAGTAGGCTCAGGGACGATTTCTCAGTAGGTTCAGGGACGATTTCTCAGTAGGTTCAGGGACGATTTCTCAGTAGGTTCAGGGACGATTTCTCAGTAGGTTCAGGGACGATTTCTCAGTAGGTTCAGGGACGATTTCTCAGTAGGTTCAGGGACGATTTCTCAGTAGGTTCAGGGACGATTTCTCAGTAGGTTCAGGGACGATTTCTCAGTAGGTTCAGGGACGATTTCTCAGTAGGTTCAGGGACGATTTCTCAGTAGGTTCAGGGACGATTTCTCAGTAGGTTCAGGGACGATTTCTCAGTAGGTTCAGGGACGATTTCTCAGTAGGTTCAGGGACGATTTCTCAGTAGGTTCAGGGACGATTTCTCAGTAGGTTCAGGGACGATTTCTCAGTAGGTTCAGGGACGATTTCTCAGTAGGTTCAGGGACGATTTCTCAGTAGGTTCAGGGCCGATTTCTCAGTAGGTTCAGGACTGATTTCTCAGTAGGTTCAGTGCTGATTTCTCAGTAGGTTCAGGGCCGATTTCTCAGTAGGTTCAGGACTGATTTCTCAGTAGGTTCAGTGCTGATTTCTCAGTAGGTTCAGGGCCGATTTCTCAGTAGGTTCAGTTCTGATTTCTCAGTAGGTTCAGGACTGATTTCTCAGTAGGTTCAGGACTGATTTTTCAGTAGGTTCAGGGACGATTTCTCAGTAGGTTCAGGGACGATTTCTCAGTAGGTTCAGGGCTGATTTCTCAGTAGGTTCAGGGCCGATTTCTCAGTAGGTTCAGGGCTGATTTCTCAGTAGGTTCAGGGCCGATTTCTCAGTAGGTTCAGGGCTGATTTCTCAGTAGGTTCAGGACTGATTTCTCAGTAGGTTCAGGGACGACTTCTCAGTAGGTTCAGGGACGATTTCTCAGTAGGTTCAGGGACGATTTCTCAGAAGGCTCAGGACTGATTTCAGTAGGCTCAGGGCCGATTTCTCAGTAGGTTCAGGGCCGATTTCTCAGTAGGTTCAGGGCTGATTTCTCAGTAGGCTCAGGGCCGATATGTCAGTAGGTTGGTTCATTGGACCATGTCCTACTCTACGAGCAATAATATGAACTAGATATACAAAACAGTAACAGTATATTACCTGCTCCTCTAGCAGATCCGAATCCAAAGTCACCGGACACGACAAAAACATTGACGGCCCGATTGGATGGTCCAGACTTCTCTGCCTGTCCAACGAACTGAGCATCTTCATCAAGCATCTGTTGCACTGCTCCGGCAGGTTTCCAATCCAACTCAGAATTGGCGGCATCGAGTCAGCGAAGCTGGAGAATCGTGTCGATGTTGAGACAGACTCAGCAAGTAGTTGCCGCCATCGAAGTTTAAGACATCGATATGCCAAACCAGAGACCGGCTGCTCCAGGACTGAGAGTAGAGTCCAGCTAGGGTGAGCAGATTATGGAGTGAGAATGGTGAGCAGATTACACCTGACCAACTGACACATCTTATCGACACCTGACCTACTAACACATCTTATCGACACCTGACCTACTGACACATATTATCGACACCAGACCTACTAACACATCTTATCGACACCTGACCTACTGACACATCTTATCGACACCTGACCTACTGACACATCTTATCGACACCTGACCTATAGACAGATTTTATCGACGCCTGACCTATAGACAGATCTTATCGACACCTGACCTATAGACAAATCTTATCGACACCTGACCTATAGACAAATCTTATCGACACCTGACCTATAGACAGATCTTATCGACACCTGACCTACTGACACATCTTATCGACACCTGACCTACTGACACATCTTATCGACACCTGACCTACTGACACATCTTATCGACACCTGACCTACTGACACATCTTATCGACACCTGACCTACTGACAGATCTTATCGACACCTGACCTACTGACACATCTTATCGACACCTGACCTACTGACACATCCTATCGACACCTGACTACTGACACATCTTATCGACACCTGACCTACTGACACATCCTATCGACACCTGACTACTGACACATCTTATCGACACCTGACCTATAGACAGATCTTATCGACACCTGACCTACTGACACATCTTATCGACACCGGACCTACTGACACATCTTATCGACACCTGACCTATAGACAGATTTTATCGACGCCTGACCTATAGACAGATCTTATCGACACCTGACCTATAGACAAATCTTATCGACACCTGACCTATAGACAGATTTTATCGACGCCTGACCTATAGACAGATCTTATCGACACCTGACCTATAGACAAATCTTATCGACACCTGACCTATAGACAAATCTTATCGACACCTGACCTATAGACAGATCTTATCGACACCTGACCTACTGACACATCTTATCGACACCTGACCTACTGACACATCTTATCGACACCTGACCTACTGACACATCTTATCGACACCTGACCTACTGACACATCTTATCGACACCTGACCTACTGACACATCTTATCGACACCTGACCTACTGACACATCTTATCGACACCTGACCTACTGACACATCTTATCGACACCTGACCTATAGACAGATTTTATCGACGCCTGACCTATAGACAGATCTTATCGACACCTGACCTATAGACAAATCTTATCGACACCTGACCTATAGACAAATCTTATCGACACCTGACCTATAGACAGATCTTATCGACACCTGACCTACTGACACATCTTATCGACACCTGACCTACTGACACATCTTATCGACACCTGACCTACTGACACATCTTATCGACACCTGACCTACTGACACATCTTATCGACACCTGACCTACTGACAGATCTTATCGACACCTGACCTACTGACACATCTTATCGACACCTGACCTACTGACACATCCTATCGACACCTGACTACTGACACATCTTATCGACACCTGACCTACTGACACATCCTATCGACACCTGACTACTGACACATCTTATCGACACCTGACCTACTGACACATCCTATCGACACCTGACTACTGACACATTTCATCAGTTTTCAGAATGCCCTTTAAAATTAGGTGTCACTTCAACTTAACAGTTAATACCCCACAAAGCCTCACCAGCCGGCATCGGGCACAGCGTCCAGCAGCAGAGACTGCGGCACCCCGGTCAGGTCGCTGGCGCCCAGACTGCCTAAAAGTATCAGCCGCCGACGATACCGACCTTTTTGACGACCACCAAGACGTCGGCTAGATTGTTGTCGATTACTGCGCCGACAGCGGTGCAGCAAGCTGGCCAACGATGGGCTGTCCAGCACGAACTCCAGTCTGTGCAGCTGCAGCAGCAGAACCTGCGGCTGGTTGCGCTGCTGCGATGCGTTCATTTGCCTGGAATTGGTTAAAGCCATTGCTCATATGGTCTGCTGGCCTGTCTGTCTGTCTTAGTGTCTGTCTGTCTTAGTGTCTGTCTGTCTTAGTGTCTTAGTGTCTGCCTGTCTGTCTGCCTGTGCCTGCCTGTCTGTCTGCCTGTGCCTGCCTGTCTGTCTGTATGTCTGCCTGTGCCTGCCTGTCTGTCTGTCTGTCTGTCTGTCTGTCTGTCTGTCTGTCTGTCTGTCTGTCTGTCTGTCTGTCAGTCTTTATGTCTGTCTGTCAGTCTTTCTGTCTGTCTGTCTGTGCCTGTCTATCTGTCTGTCTGTCTGTCAGTCTGTCTGTCTGCCTGTGCCTGCCTGCCTGCCTGCCTGTCTGTCTGTCTGTCTGTCTGTCTGTCTGTCTGTCTGTCTGTCTGTCTGTCTGTCAGTCTTTATGTCTGTCTGTCAGTCTTTCTGTCTGTCTGTCTGTGCCTGTCTGTCTGTCTGTCTGTTTGTCTGTCTGTTTATCTTAGTGTCTGTCTGTCTGTCTGTCTGCCTGCCTCCCTCACCATAGCGCCGGGCTATCTTCACCGCCATCAGTAGCCGCAGAATCACGGCCAGCATCATTGGCATCATCAGCATCAGCATCATCATCAGCATCGGAGTCGTCGCCCAGTCCCGCCGCGGCCAGCCAGGCATCGAAGGCCTCCCAGTCCAGGCAGTCGTGGCTCAGCTGCCGCATTGACAGGCCGTCCAGCTGTGCCCGTCGCTGCATCGCCTCCGCCAGGTGCCGGGCAGCGTGCCGCTTGCTGCAGTGCAGCGGCCCGGCCAGGATCAGGCAAGAGTGGCGCCACAGCGTCAGCTGGCAGCGGCGAATCCAGCCGGGCGGAAATCCGGTGGCCACAGCGCTGGCCAGACTGCAGCCGCTGGCCTCGGCGGGATCTTCAATGCCGACTGTGCCTTGAATCACAGGCGACGGTGATGCCGGCACAGCTGTTGGCCCAGACAGTTCGTAGCAGCGGGACTGCGGGGTTTAAATTCACAAATGATCTCAGCTGATGAGCAAGTACCCAATGTACCTGCAGAGCGCTGAAGCACCCCATGGGCTTTGACCATTGGGGACAGTTGGTACAGGCTGTACACAGAATATACCACACGATGTACACGGTCCATAATACAGGCTGTACACAGACACTACAACAGGCTGTACACAGAAACTACAACAGGCTGTATACAGACACTACAACAGGCTGTACACAGAATGCAACACGTTGTACACGATCTATAATACAGGCTGTACACATATCATAACACAGGCTGTACACAGGCAGTACCACAGGCTGTACACAGACAATACAGCAGGCTGTACACAGACAATACAGCTGGCTGTACACAGACAATACAGCAGGCTGTACACAGACAATACAGCAGGCTGTACACAGACAATACAGCTGGCTGTACACAGACAATACAGCAGGCTGTACACAAACAATACCACAGGCTGTACACAGACAATAACACAGGCTGTACACAGACAATACAGCAGGCTGTACACAAACAATACCACAGGCTGTACACAGACAATAACACAGGCTGTACACAGACAATACAGCAGGCTGTACACAAACAATACCACAGGCTGTACACAGACAATAACACAGGCTGTACACAGACAATACAGCAGGCTGTACACAGACCACAAAATCTTACAATCTTAAAATCTTACAAATTCACAAAAGCTTACCTGAAGCATCTCCAAATCAGCCTCATCAGCACCCAGGCACTCCACCAGCAGTTGATTGGCGCAATCGTCAATCGATAATCGAATTCGATCGACAGCGTCCTGTCTGTTGCTAAGCGACCCCAATGCTAGGCGTCTGACACCTGCCAGACAGACGATTGGCAGACTGCCAAGGCGGGGCAAACGAACAGACACACGGATATTGCAGGAGATCGAGCCGCTGCTTCTGTCTGGATTGATTGGCGGTGACATCAATGTACAACTGCTAGTGTTGTACGAGTCTTATACACATACATGCGCAACGTCCAAAATTCGGTCGGCCGTGCGACTTAGTTTTAACAAAAATGCGACGTAGTTTTTGGCCAAAAATGCGACTTACATGTAAAAAAACCCTAAAGCAAAATTAACGCAACTTTGGGTAAACGGCGGGAGTAACTATGACTGTCTTATCAGGCAAAAATGCCTCGTCAGCTACTTAGTACTACTGCGTGGGTATTTTTTGGGTGGGCATTTTTTGCGACTTCCTTGGTTGGCTGCCAAATCAGTCGGCCGGATCGGCCGACTCGGCCGACTGTTGCGCATGTATGCTTATACAGACTACATACAGTACAGACTGTATACTACAGGCTACAGTACAGACTGTATACTACAGGCTACAGTACAGACTGTATACTACAGTACAGACTGTATACTACAGTACAGACTGTATACTACAGCACAGACTGTATACTACAGTACAGACTGTATACTACAGTACAGACTGTATACTACAGTACAGACTGTATACTACAGTACAGACTGTATACTACAGACTACAGTACAGACTGTATACTAAAGTACAGACTGTATACTACAGGCTACAGTACAGACTGTATACTACAGTACAGACTGTATACTACAGTACAGACTGTATACTACAGTACAGACTGTATACTACAGTACAGACTGTATACTACAGCACAGACTGTATACTACAGTACAGACTGTATACTACAGTACAGACTGTATACTACAGTACAGACTGTATACTACAGTACAGACTGTATACTACAGACTACAGTACAGACTGTATACTAAAGTACAGACTGTATACTACAGACTACAGTACAGACTGTATACTAAAGTACAGACTGTATACTACAGTACAGACTGTATATTACGGTACAGACTGTATACTACAGTACAGACTGTATACTACAGTACAGACTGTATACTACAGTACAGACTGTATACTACAGTACAGGCTGTATACTACAGGCTACAATACAGACTGTATACTAAAGTACAGACTGTATACTACAGGCTACAGTACAGACTGTATACTACAGGCTACAATACAGACTGTATACTAAAGTATAGACTGTATACTACAGGCTACAGTACATACTGTATACTAAAGTACAGACTGTATACTACAGTACAAGCCGTATACTACCGGCTACAGTACAAGCTGTATACTAACTACAGTACAGACTGTTTACTAGACTACAGTAGACTGTATACTACAGGCTACAGTACAATCTGTATAATAAAGTTTACAGTACAGGCTTTATAATATAGTCTGCAAATACAGCACACTAAAAAAGTGCTTCAGTAAATTAAATTACAAAATATTCAATCATCTCACTGGCCGACTCACCATTGCCTGATCCGATCGAAGCAGACAGGTCTGAGTAACAGTCAGCAGAACTCTTCGAATCTTCAATTGCCTCATAATGGCAGTTAGTCTACCGGTTGAAAATTGGTAAAAAGCTTTGTAAATTATACACTACAAAAACTTCATACTTCATATGCTACACTACAACTGGCTATGCAATAACACACGCTTAACCAACAAAAATACTTTTTTTAAAATCCCAAGATCCCAAGAAGTGCCACGCAGAGAGCCAGAGATCCCCCCGACAGATCAACGGGCAATAAATTATTCTGCTAAACTGCCAGAAGGGCAAGTGCAATTAATCCTCACATTATAGCAGTACGAGTATGTATAAAGGATTTCGCAGGTCTCATCTATATCTACTGGCAAAAACGGTAATATATGTGTAATATAAAGTACATCCCAAGTACATACGATTACCTTTAGTCAGTTCCGTTTACTTTTGTTTTAGATTTTTAAAAATTAATAATGGAATTTTCAATGTTGACTAGAGCCTGGTGGTGGTGGTTTCTGGCCAAAACTATATTAACTGCAATAGTCTATGGTAGTGAGTGGGACTCCGGCGCTCCGCCCCAACACCCCCTCCTTTCGCTCTCAAAGTGTAACTTAAATGTCTATGGCCAAAACTCTATTGACTGCGCGGGAATTTATGAAGCTTATTTATTAGAAAAACAAATTAATAGTCTATGGTAGTGAGTGGTGGTTGGGGCTTTGACCCCACAAATAGCCTCCCCTCGCTCTCAAAGTGTAGCTTAGGCAAAATGTCTATGTCCAAAGCTAATAGAGACTAAAACAGGCCAACAAGTTAAGCATCAGATTATAAATAATTTGAACTGCAAACGCTGTTAATTGTTAAATTAGTTGTTGTTGTTATTATTATTTAGCAATGTGTTACACGCCAAAAAAGACAGAGAAAAGCCAAGCAAACATGTTGCTTTGTTATAATGAGGATTATTAAGCATATCTATATGCACAGTGTTACTGTTATAACCATTGTTAAGGTATAAAAGTTAGAGCTTCTATAGATAGATATATATATAGATATATACTATAAACAGATATAAACACAAATGACCGTCAAAACGAGCAAAATAGTTACAATATACAGATTGCTGTGTGCATGAAAGTGCATCGTTTGAATAGAAAAAGCTTGCGCAATTATTTACCAGAGAGAAAAGCATCAAAAATGTAGGCAGTCTTCACACTTAGTTAATAATTTTACCCATTACTTTTTATACTCAATCTGAATCTTTAATATTCAATTTTTTAACATTGGTTTATAATGTACATGTAAATAATAATTTACTATACATGCTACTACTGAGTACATGCACACAATAGAAGGGACATGGAGTACATGTTTGCTTTAATTAAAAAATATACAACATAAATTTTTAAAAACAGGATTTTGGTCGCATAAAACACAATAAAATTATTGAAAATCAATATTTGAAGGCCCTAAGCATTACGTTTGCACAGATACAAAACACTGCAATAATATTTATATATAAGTACAATGTGGCATCAGTGATTAAACAATCAGGTAAAAGTTCACAACGCAATATGGTTATTTATTGATCATATTCTGTATTCTGTGATTTTCGATTGCCATAACAGGAACGCGAGGTGAGGCAGATTTCTAAGAAAGAAATCTACAACCAATAATGGATTTGGATTCAAAAATCATAAAAATAAAAAAGTTTTGCAATAAAATAATCGATTTTTCCCATAGATTGTATTCATTATAACAAATTTTTATTAACAAAGAAACCGGGGTTACTAAATATTAAATAATGCAACATTATTGACAATTTGTGCTCTTGGGTAAGCAATTGTAGCTGTGATGTTATTAAATCGCCTACTTCCAATCCAGACGTCTAATTTTTCCTTGACGTCCTTGGGCATAAGAAACAGGACTGACTAGATATCAAGGCGAGCTTTTAAAACAATTAAGGAAATAAAAAACTGATTAATAATCAGACAAAGAGTAAATATCCGATTTCAGCTAAAGCACTCAAAGCACTTGATAGCAAAACAATTAAGATAACATAAATATGAGTTTAAAAAATCGACAAACATTAACAGTTATTATGACTCGTTATCCGAAGCGAAATATTAAATCGTCGTGTTAACAACTCATCACAAGCGGCATGTTAGAATATTGTATAGATTTCCTTAAATAAATTTAAGCGTCGAAATTTAGAGGCAACGATTAGCAAAGTAAATATGATTTATTAATAATAAATGTGTTATTTTGCCACCGAACACTCAATTTTGTTTACAAACTGACACATTTCAGCCCCATATTACTGACACATTTCAGCCCCATATTACTGACACATTTCAGCCCCATATTACTGACACATTTCAGCCCCATATTACTGACACATTTCAGCCCCATATTACTGACACATTTCAGCCCCATATTACTGACACATTTCAGCCCCATATTACTGACACATTTCAGCCCCATATTACTGACACATTTCAGCCCCATATTACTGACACATTTCAGCCCCATATTACTGACACATTTCAGCCCCATATTACTGACACATTTCAGCCCCATATTACTGACACATTTCAGCCCCATATTACTGACACATTTCAGCCCCATATTACTGACACATTTCAGCCCCATATTACTGACACATTTCAGCCCCATATTACTGACACATTTTAGTCCCATATTACTGACACATTTCAGCTCCAATTTACTGACACATTTCAGCCCCAATTTACTGACACATTTCAGCCCCAATTTACTGACACATTTCAGCCCCAATTTACTGACACATTTCAGCCCCAATTTACTGACACATTTCAGCCCCAATTTACTGACACATTTCAGCCCCAATTTACTGACACATTTCAGCCCCAATTTACTGACACATTTTTAGCTCCAATTTACTGACACATTTCAGCCCCAATTTACTGACACATTTCAGCCCCAATTTACTGACACATTTCAGCCCCAATTTACTGACACATTTTAGCCCCAATTTACTGACACATTTCAGCCTCAATTTACTGACACATTTCAGCCCCAATTTACTGACACATTTCAGCCCCAATTTACTGACACATTTCAGCCCCAATTTACTGACACATTTTAGCCCCAATTTACTGACACATTTCAGCCCCAATTTACTGACACATTTCAGCCCCAATTTACTGACACATTTCAGCCCCAATTTACTGACACATTTCAGCCCCAATTTACTGACACATTTAAGCCTCATTCTACTGACACATTTCGGCCCCAATTTACTGACACATTTTAGCTCCAATTTACTGACACATTTCAGCCCCAATTTACTGACACATTTCAGCCCCAATTTACTGACACATTTCAGCCCTAATTTACTGACACATTTCAGCCCCAATTTACTGACACATTTCAGCCCCAATTTACTGACACATTTTAGCTCCAATTTACTGACACATTTCAGCCCCAATTTACTGACACATTTTAGCTCCAATTTACTGACACATTTCAGCCCCAATTTACTGACACATTCCAGCCCCAATTTACTGACACATTTTAGCTCCAATTTACTGACACATTTCAGCCCCAATTTACTGACACATTTAAGCCTCATTCTACTGACACATTTCGGCCCCAATTTACTGACACATTTTTGCTCCAATTAACTGACACACAAGCCTTATTCTACTGACACATGTCAGCCCCAATTTACTGACACATTTAGCCCCAACTTACTGACACTTGAGCCTCATTCTACAGTCACATTTTTAGTCACACTTTACTGACACAAATTCAACCGACACTTCAATTAGACTGTCTAGTCTAAAAAATAATCTATACAAACTCTTTGTAGAGATTAAACACATACGCAAATTAGAGTCACTTCCCATTCACTGCACAAACCTGCTGCTGCTGCTGAGAATGCTTTGTCGAAGATTTCGCGCCAGCCGGCTGTTGCTGCTTCGAGGAAGCCGCCGCCGCCGCTGTCACAGTCGGGCCGGGCGTCCGTCGGACCGGAGGCTCCGGCTTGACCTTCAACAGGCCGCCGGGCTGACTGGCTGGGTGGCTGGCCGCCGCTAGCAGGGCTCGCAGTCGTTCAACCTCGGCAGCGAGGTCCCGAGCTCGACGCTGCTCGGCGTCGACTCGATTCGCCAACGCGGCGGCTTCCAGCTCGGCGGCGGCCGCGGCCTCGGCAGCGGCGGCTTCGCGTTCGAGCTGCTGGCAGCGCGACTGCAGGGCGCTCAACCGGCTGGTCAGGGCGCGCCGGTCGCGGATCAGAGAGAGCGCCACGCGGCGCTGCCGATCTGACAGGGCGCGCTCGTCGGCGAGGGCCTGGCTGACCCGGGCGACTTCGCGGTCCAGCTTGCGGCTCTGCTGCCGCTCGAATTCCAGCTGGTATGGCGCGGCGTTGGGTTGGGCTTTTGATCCGTTTGCAGACTTGTTGTAATTGAAACTGTGCTATCCCATTATCGCCTGCATCTCATCTCTTCATACCGTAGCCTGCATCTCATCCCTTCATACCGTAGCCTGCATCTCATCCCTTCATTCATATTGTAGCCTGCATTTCATCCTTTCTTATCGTAGCCTGCATCTCATCTATCCATTCATGTCGTAGCCTACATCTCATCCCTTCATTCATATCGTAGCCTGCATCTCATCCCTTCATTCATAACGTAGCCTGCATTTCATCCCTTCATTCATATCGTAGCCTGCATCTCATCTCTTCATTCATATCGTAGCCTGCATCTCATCCCTTCATTCATAACGTAGCCTGCATTTCATCCCTTCATTCATATCGTAGCCTGCATCTCATCCCTTCATTCATAACGTAGCCTGCATTTCATCCCTTCATTCATAACGTAGCCTGCATCTCATCCCTTCATTCATAACGTAGCCTGCATTTCATCCCTTCATTCATATCGTAGCCTGCATCTCATCCCTTCATTCATAACGTAGCCTGCATTTCATCCCTTCATTCATAACGTAGCCTGCATCTCATCCCTTCATATCGTAGCCTGCATCTCATCCTTTCATTCATACCGTAGCCTGCATCTCATCCCTTCATATCGTAGCCTGCATCTCATCCCTTCATACCGTAGCCTGCATCTCATCCTTTCATTCATACCGTAGCCTGCATCTCATCCCTTCATATCGTAGCCTGCATCTCATCCCTTCATACCGTAGCCTGCATCTCATCCTTTCATTCATACCGTAGCCTGCATCTCATCCCTTCATATCGTAGCCTGCATCTCATCCCTTCATACCGTAGCCTGCATCTCATCCCTTCATATCGTAGCCTGCATCTCATCCTTTCATTCATATCGTAGCCTGCATCTCATCCTTTCATTCATACCGTAGCCTGCATCTCATCCCTTCATATCGTAGCCTGCATCTCATCCCTTCATACGGTAGCCTGCATCTCATCCCTTCATATCGTAGCCTGCATCTCATCCCTTCATACCGTAGCCTGCATCTCATCCCTTCATATCGTAGCCTGCATCTCATCCTTTCATTCATACCGTAGCCTGCATCTCATCCCTTCATTCATAACGTAGCCTGCATCTCATCCCTTCATACGGTAGCCTGCATCTCATCCCTTCATATCGTGGCCTGCATCTCATCTCTTCATTCATATTGTAGCCTGCATCGCATCTCTTCATTCATATTGTAGCCTGCATCTCATCCCTTCATATCGTAGCCCGCATCTCATCCCTTCATATCGTAGCCTGCATCTCATACCTTCATTCATATCGTAGCCTGCATCTCATCCCTTCATTTATAACGTAGCCTGCATCTCATCCCTTCATTCATAACGTAGCCTGCATCTCATCCCTTCATACGGTAGCCTGCATCTCATCCCTTCATATCGTGGCCTGCATCTCATCTCTTCATTCATATTGTAGCCTGCATCGCATCTCTTCATTCATATTGTAGCCTGCATCTCATCCCTTCATATCGTAGCCCGCATCTCATCCCTTCATATCGTGGCCTGCATCTCATACCTCCATTCATATCGTAGCCTGCATCTCATCCCTTCATTCATAACGTAGCCTGCATCTCATCCCTTCATATCGTAGCCTGAACGGTAGCCAGAATAACATTCAGGTCGCAATCTAACTCACTAACCCAAATCCGTTAATCCAAACTGCTCACCTCACACCGCAACCGCTCCCGCTCCTTCTCCAGCCCAGCCAGCACGTCATCCCCCTCCGCGGCGTCCTTCTCGTGCTTGCGCCGTTCGGTCTCGAGCTCCGAGCAGACTCGCCTGTACCGCCGTTCAACCTGATTGATCTGCTCGCGCATCCGTTGCTGAGCTCGACTCTGCATATCGATAAGATTCTCCAGAGCAGCCAATTCGCTGTCATACATCGATTTCAAAGCCGCTTCGTCAATGTCGGATTCGCAGAATGCTCCGAATGACGTCACTAAGCCGGGCGTGGAGTTGATCTCGCTATCCCGCTGCAAAGCAGCGTACGGATCGGCCAGGCCGTAGCGACCATTGCGAGCCTGCTGCAACAGCTGCTCCTGTCTCTGCTGACGCAAGCTGTCAATGGCAGCGTCTCTGGCGGCTAACTCGCCTTCGAGACAGGCCAGGTACTTCAACAGCTCGGCTCGGGTTGGCTCGGCAGCATTGGGATGACGGCGAACTGTTTTCGATGGCTGCGGCTGCTGCGGTGGCTGGTCTAACGGTTGCTGCGGCGACCGATTCTGAGCAGCTTGACCTCCGGGCATCATGATGCTGCCAGCTCCGCAATAAGTTTTGCTATTTAACTGGTCAACAGGCAGAGTTTGGCGAGGCTGGCCTGCCTCGGCTGCTACTGTCATAAAATTGGGGCCTTGGCGGCCTGCCACAGCCGCCGATTGTTGCCTGCTTTCTGCTTTTTTATCCTTTCTTTTTCTATTCAACGGTCTTCTGCTTGTGTAAGGCTTGTAGATCTGCAGCTCTACAGATTTACAGAGCAGCTCTGACAAGCATTAGAGATGCCAATTGCATAATAAAACAATGTGAAGAAATGATTGATAGTGCCGATTCAATAGGGCAGGTTGGTGAAGCAGAAATGCTTTTACAATACTAAAAGTAGTAATACACTTTGTGCAGCTTGCATAACTCATTACATACTAAGAATACAAGCGCAACACCTGGCCAATACAGCCTGTCTGCGAGGGGCCCTGTCAAGAAAGTCACAAAGATGCCCACAGAGATTTATGTAGTACAAATTAGCTGGCAAGGCATTTAACCTTAATAATACACTTATAGTTACTCCTGCCGTCTAACCAAAATTACATTAATTTTGCTTAGGTTAATTTTAAAGGTAAGTTGCATTGTTGGCCAAAAAGTAAGTAGCATGGCCAGTGTAAATCAGAGGGGTAGTTTGGTGCCGAAACTAATTTCTCAAAGAAAAAGCCGGCTTTGTATTAGTTTATTAACATAGGCCTAAAATTGGAGTCTTAATTCTAGAATTTTTAATTTACTATCTAGTCTATTTGATAAATATTCATTTGTTTTTTTCTAATGTCTCTATTATTATTTTCATTACTATCAAGTCCAATATAGGAGTAAAAGCCAAAAGGGATATTAATATATGGATATGGTCCCCATGCCTCCAAATTCTATAATAAATTTTATAATAAAATATAGAATAATTCAAATCAAAGAAAAGGTAGTGGTTAGCCTAAGAGATAATTTTGTTTTGCAAATAAAAGAGTGTTACTGGAATGTGATAATGTCTACTGGGTGTCTGGATTGAACGGAAACGCTGCTTAAAATGTTGTTAATTACGTAATCTTTCGCAAAATTCAAAATTTTGCACGGGTGTCAGAACCAGCAGAAATTACAGAATTTAATACATCCACTCTTGCAGCTTTATTCCTAACCATGGCTGAGCACGAGGCTCAAAGACGAGCAATTGCTGAATTACTTTGCGCTGGAAAGTCAACTAGCGACATCAGAGAAGTGCTCAATGTGAGCAGAAAGAGGATTTTCACTGTGAGGAAGCTGCTGAACGACACAGGAGATGTCACCAAAAGACATGGGGGTGGTCATCCGAGGACAAAAAGGACAAAGAAGACCGTCGCAGCCGTCCGGGCGAAGGTCAACCGAAATCCCCGAAGGTCGATTCGCCGACTGGCACGTGAGCATGACATGAGCAAGACGACAATGTCGGAGCTCGTCAAAGAAGACCTCGGCATGGTGTCCAGGGCGGTGGTGCCGAAGAACCTCATCACTTCGAAGCAGGTGTTGTGTCTCAAGCGGTGCAGGCAGTTGCTCACGTGGGTGAAGAACCACGGCTCGCTGGTGCGCGTGTTCAGCGACGAGAAACTGTTCACCTGTGACCAAGCCATGAACAGGCGCAACACTCGCTACATCAGCGCCGCCAGCAGTGCGGACACACCTGCCCACGTGAAGTACAGTATGAAGTCTAAGCACCCGGCCTCCATCATGATGCTGGGCGTTGTTGCGAGCGATGGACGGAGGTGTCCCCCCATTTTCATCAACCCAGGCACCAAAGTGAATGCTGCATGCTACCAGCACTGGGTTTTTTTTTGTGCGAATGGGTGCGAATAGCATCCTGGTCTTAAAAATCGCACCCTAAAATTTGACTCAGGGTGCGAAAAGTGCACCTAAATTTTTGCAAGGATGTGATGCGGGTTTTACAATTTAGTGTTTTACTGTTATGGACTGTTATGGATATGCGTTTGGAATTTGGAATTTGGATCATCATTGGATGGTTTGGATGGACAAAAACTTTGAAACACTATTAGTATTAGACCAGTTTTTGTCTGCAGCAGTGCAGCGCATCCTGGTCTTGAAAATCGCACCCTGAAATCTAGCACAGGGTGCGAAATTGCACCCAAGTTATGGACAAAAAAACCCCAGTACCAGCAGCTGCAGCAGCAGCACGTGCTGCCTTGGCTATGTCAGCAGTACCCTGATAGACAGTACGTGTGGCAGCAGGATGGTGCTCCGGCTCACACAGCGGCCACAACCCAGCAGTTCTTGGCGGACAACATGGCGAACTTCTGGCCGAAGACAATGTGGCCGCCCTCCAGTCAGGACCTGAATCCGCTGGACTTCTCTATCTGGCAGCGTGTGGAGAGCGAGGCCTGCAGATCTTGCCACAGCAGTGTGAAAGCGCTGCAGGCTGCTGTTCGGCTGGCATGGGAGAGAATGGACACCAACTATGTGAGGAAGGTATGCCAGCAGTTCAGGAAGAGGCTGGAGCGCGTGATCGCGGCCAATGGTGGCCATTTTGAATGAGAACAATGCTGACACCTTCCTGTTTACTGTTGTCAAAAATAAATGGTACAGCTGCTTGTCTTGCTGAGAAATTGTAAAAAATATTCAAAAAATCAGTTTCGTTTCCGTTCAATCTGGACACCCGGTATTTTAGAGATTTAGGTATAAGAAGTTTGTATAATTATAAGTTGTTGACGTAAAGGAGGAATAGTCATGAAACTTATTTTATTATAATATATATATGTATATATCAAATATAACAATAGAAAAAAATCCTTTATATCATAATGTAAAAAGGGTTCTATTATTGCAGCACAAAAGTAAAGTGGCATCATTTTGAAATTTTGGCATATATAACAAAGTCAAATTTCCAATTTTTTGCATACTTTTATAAATTTTATAACTTTGGCCCAAAAATTTTAGGCCCTAGCAACCAGTAGGCCCTAGACACCTTCCTGACAATGGTTGGTTATTTGTAAGTGAGACTTTAGGATAATAGTCCTATGCTCACTCGTACGCTGTGCGCACTCATGAGCCGATCTATTATCCTAAAGTCTCACTTATGAATAACCGCATTGTCGAATTTCAGTGGGGCCATAGACAAAAAAGGCATTGAAAGGAGAGAGGGATTACTGAGGAGAGAGAGACAAAGACTGAGGTGGTTTACTGGAGTTTGGGCCACAGACAAACAGGCCGGGGGTAGCATATATTAATACATGATCCAAACTATAGGATTAAGCCTGAACTTAGCTATTTGAGATGAAGGCTACCTTTTGCTTTTGGACTATGGGCTTTCTCATACATGCGCAACAGTTGGCCAAGTTGGCCGATCTGGCCGACCAATTTGGCGGCTAACCAAGGAAGTCGCAAAAATGCCCACCCAAAAAATACCCTAAGTAGCTGATGAGGCATTTTGGCTTAATAAGACAGTCATAGTTACTCCTGTTGTTTAACCAAAGTTGTGTTAATTTTGCTTCAGGGTTTTTTACATGTAAGTTGCATTTTTGGCCAAAAACTATGTCGCATTCTTGTTGTCATTGTTAAAACTAAGTCGCACGGCTGACCAAATTTTGGAGGTTGCATATGCATGGGCTTTTTGCTATAGGCCCTGGCCTAGTTAATGCAATGAAAAACAAATTTATAATTAATATTTTATTATTTTATAACTAATAGTAATACTGATATGATAATAATACATAGATGAATAGATAAATAATGACAGATTTATATTGATTAAATAGCATTTTTAGGGCCTAGCATTAAACTTGAATCAATAATACAAAGATAGTATATTAATTGGTGAAATACTGAAATATTCCTAGGTTAATTTGCATAATTTGTCTAATACTAAGGCATAGCCCCCCCCCCTACTAGATTTGACGTAAAATTAAAAAACAGAAATATTGAGGGTTTATGATTTAGTTCTAGAATACAACTAGAATACTTAAACTTTATTTTACTTTCACAACATGGGCCTCTTCCTGCATCCAGATCCCACTTCACCTCTTTGCATCCCCTTGACCTTAGGCCTAGCCTAGGCCGCCTATGCGCCTAGGCCTATAGCTAGGCTAGCTAGGCAGCTAGCCTTTGTACTTTAAGATTGAAGAGTACCCTCTATGGAGAAGATGCCCCATAAGGAAATATGCAATGTTTTATTAAACTCTAAATGGTAATCCAGTAATATGAACAGCTAACAGTCACCTCTACTGATCTGATACTGACAGTTAGTCAGCCTCAACCCCTCAACAACAAACAAAATTATGAACGAGTTCTATGAAAATATTACAAATTATGTTTCTTATAGTTACTTAATTTACTAGTACCTCGCTTTTAAATAATTTATTTCTATTAACTAGTTTTCCATTTGTAAACTACACTGTGACAGATGCTTTGTTACTTAATAAGATTTGTTTAAATATGTGCTTTTATTCTTAAAAAAACCCGGTTTCTATGTACACCAATCCTTGTGGCGGAGGGGCTCACAAACTCGAAAAATCAAAGCACCGAGATAGCACTTCCCATCCCAAACGCAAAATATCACAAAACCTAGCTGAAATATCAATAAGTTCAAAAGTGCTAGCTAGCAACACCCAAACGGTCTATTTTGGTTTTTAGAGTTATGGTCGATTTTTCGGATTTGTGATATTTCAGGTTTATGATAGGCCTATGTGCAATGTAAACATTTCGATTTCGTGCATAGTACATACCTATACATATGTATGGTTTGCTTTATTGTGCCAAAAGCAAAAGCTACATGTATGTCGATGCATAATATATTTTTACGATTTGGCTAAATGTTTAAAAACAATTAGAAGAGACTTGCGATTGGCAGTTGAAATGTTGCAAGTGAGCAAAAAACTAGATTTTTCGAGTATATTTGTTAGGCATAGTTCTTTATAAGCGCCAAAGAATAAGGAGGAGTGATCGAGTCAGATCGAGAGCTGTCCTGGCTGAATGGCCAAAACTCGATCACCCAGTTCACATGCAGGCGTACAGCGCGCCTGCGTACAAGAGGGCCCTGCTCTCCAGAGGGCCACTTGTCGGGCCGCCACAATATATAGGGGGTAGATCAGTCATATTATGAGAAAAATTACCTTTTTGGGCTCCTCATGGCATCTGTTGAAAACATGTATACGAGCTGAGCGCGAACATCTATACATGTACGTACATTATACTGTCGTTTCCTGGGGTTGCGGCCCGCTCCCCGTATATTAAATTGATCCTGTGACGTCGCAGCAGCGAGAAAACAATGTGACGTTGCCAGTTTAAAGTGGTCCCGAAAAGGGCCGTTGGACTGTAGCTCCTCTACAATTTCTCCAATCGTTTATTTTAACGTTTACTTGTAGTAGTGCCCAACGAATCTGTGCCTGTTGCTAATTCACTGCGTACTTTGCTATCCTTTCATGCGACCGTAGAAAACTTGCACGATCGATAATTTTAAGTTCTTTAGCCAGCCAATGAAACCACTCGTGCTTCGCGCTACCCCCCCCCCTCTGCGCTCCTTTATTAACCCTCGCCTGGCGGGCTGGGGCCTCCACTTGTCTGGTTCTCGCGTTCTTCTCTTGTCTGGCTGCCTCGAGCCTCCTTATCTCTCGCCACGGCCCCTCTGTCTGGGCCAGCCTGTTTACACACTACTTCACTGTGTACTGCCACGGCTAACGCCAATCTCGCCACTACTCATCTGCCTGCCTACTGCTACTCACTACCTTCACCGTGCTCATCGCCATTGCTCATCACGTTGCGTCGCCATTGCATCATTCGTCTGCCACTCGACTTCATATTCTAATTATCTTCAAAAAACCATTGTTGCAGCCGCCAGTGCCCAGAAAGCTATAGTTTGTGTATTGACAGTAATAACCAATCCTAATATTGATCTCAACAATAAAAACAACTACGGCAGTTTCCTGCCTTTATCGCCAAGTGCTCCGCTACACAATCCGCTTGCAAGAATTGACTTTGATTTATTTTGGAACTAAGACTTACTGCAACTCTCGTCAAAACGGCCCTTTTAAGGGTCATAGCCATAGCTAGCCACTACATCAATAATCGTGACAACAAGTCAAAATATTCGGTTGATTTTTCTTTTTGCTATTCCTCGACGCGCGCTCTCAACATATCGCTTCTCATGTACCGGTAAAATTTGCATCTAAAAATGTTCTGTAAGGACGAATTTGGTCATCAACCACTGAACTTAAAATTTTGTCTAAACAACATTTACGCCACTAGCCTACATGGCATTGGCACCACTATCATAAAAAAGTTATTTCATAAAGTTTTTTGAGATGGCAAATCAATTAATAAACGAAAACAACGCTAGGCTTCTTCTTTATTAATGTATATTTAAGTTTGAAATTAATCAATTTCTGTATGATATGCATTCGAAATTTTAAATAGTAAAAATTGATTTAGAATCATCGTATATAGCCATCGTTACCATTGATCACTATATACCTTGTCAGTATTCTATGAACTAAGAGAATACATGTATGATTCCTTGGTGCTTTCATTCGATCATGACACGAAATCGCGAGTCAATTCTATCAGCAGCAGTCGATTTAATTTAAAATAGCCAAAGACCAGCGATTGTTTCCAGTGACGGCGGTGCTCAGAAGAGCACAAATAGCCACCGCAATGACCGAGGCAACGGCAGTGCCGGCAGAACGGACGGCAAAAGTGATGCTGTGACTCTGGCCGAGCGGCAGCGACAGAGAATCAAGGATCAACGTCTTCCGATTGGGATTAACTCGAATCTGCAAGGCAAATTCATAAAATTCTTGAATTGATTTGTTATATTCAAATCATCAGTTATACTATACTTGAAGTTCAATTTTGAACCTTTTTTGACCCACAGAAGCGATCGCACAGAAATCGTTTGATAACGGTGTGACGCTGGTATTACATACATTGCACATGTATTGGTTTGAAGTACATGTACGAGAAAAAATCGTGTGAATCACACAATTAGAACAAAGCTGAAATTCCTTTTTAGTATATGGACTAGCAATTTGCGCCCCCGTCGGGGAGGCAACATAGAAAGGAATAAATTTTTATTACCCCGCTATGCTGCTCAGAGTTGACGCTGACCGACCAGTCCTTCGACGTGTCAAAGCCAAGTATTGTGATATTTTCAAACTTCAAAGAGTTCGGATCTTTGTAGCCATTGAAAGGTGTCCGAATGACCAGCACGTGGTTACCGCTAGTCTGAAAACAGACGAACAAATCAATGTAGTATAGCCTGTATATACGATGCACATTCACATGTACATTACGATAAGAGTTTATAAACTCAAAGTGAAGCACAATAGCACACAGTGAACACACTTAGTAAGTTTACAAAGGCTGGCCCCTTCAATCACGTGACCTCATGAAATATTTTATGTATCTCGATATGTATCTCAGATATTTAGAATTCTTGGCTGAGACCAGCAGCTACATGTATGTGGTTTAGCTTGTACTCTACGAACTCTAGTTCATTTTAGTGTCCGCCGCCCGCAGGACGTCATGGACATCAGCTCTGCTCAAAGGCTGCTGCGCTCAAAATTCAAAGGCTCCGCGGTCCTGTTCAGAGAAAAATCCTGATCCAGACCGGATTAATCATTCGATTTGCATCAGAGAAAATCCTGATTCCTATCTCGCGCGACTTGCCCTATTTAATTCCTAATTATAACGAAAGCGTTCTGATAATAATTTTTAATTTTAAGTGTACATGTAGATTATTGAATCAAACATACCTCATCGGTGCTCAGCTCAAATTCGTGCAAAATAAATTTCTTAGCAGTGTAGGTTTCTGTA
Source organism: Macrostomum lignano (assembly GCA_002269645.1). Lineage (NCBI taxonomy): Eukaryota > Metazoa > Platyhelminthes > Macrostomidae > Macrostomum > Macrostomum lignano. The sequence goes on along the minus strand of NIVC01000166.1, from coordinate 338,179 downwards.
ATGAAAATAGTGTAAATAGTACTTTTTGTCGATAGAACACTCGACAGGAATAGGGATATTCACGGCCACTCACCAAAGCTCTCTCCATCGTCCCAGAAGAGGCTGCCGGTAGCTTTTAGGTTTGAGCTGGGCAATTGCTTGGCAGCGACTAGGAGACCCAGGCCATTCTGGCGGCTGAAATGTAAATGGGCCTTTTTGACAATGCCTACAGACTGCCAGCGACATATTATTATAATGAACAAGGCTGTTGTGACAACATGAATCTAATGACCAAATCTTTTTCTATGACTTACGCTGTCTGTGATCAAAGCAATTTTTATTACCTATACCATCTATGACCAAAGCTTTTTCTATGACCTATACTGTCCACAAATACTATGACCTTCATGTATGACCTCGTCTGTGATCTATGATCTCCAGCTAGATCTATATAGTCTTTCCGATGACCAAAGCTGTTTTTATAGGCCTAAAAGCTGTTTATAACTATATGTTTATCATTGTTGCATTATCACATTGTACCTATATTGTGTACTACCAAAGCCTTCAGCTATGATCTAGAGTGAATGACACAGACTGTAATACAACGATAATCTACATGGCATTCAGCGCAGTTAAGAGCAGTTCAGATCAAATAATTTGGGCCAATTCCTAACCTGCTAACAGTCGTGGTGCTAGGAGTCTGCCAAGGCAAAATAAATCCCTTCCTAATGTGAACGTTGATATGCTCCAGCGGGGCGTCCAACATCACAAAGCCGGTTTCTTGAACTTCTTCGCCCTGCATGAATATGTTTTTTTGCAAAAATACGTCACAATATATTTAGGTTTTTTTTAAAAATGCAAACTAAAGTTTTTGTACTTTACTTATAGTAGAACTTTGGAAAAAATGTCCTAAAGCCTCGTTTATAAATAATTGGGCCAGATGTGCAACCCACAGCTCAGCCGCAGCTATAGCGCGGTGCATCTGAAGGCTGCGTACGGCTGTTCAGTCCAAGGACTGGGGGTCGCCCCACACACCCTCAATTACCCCAGCTAATGCTGGCACCCATTTTACGGCTGGGTGAACTTAAGCAAATTAATGCAGAGGAGTTAATTGTCATACTCAAGGATGCAAATTATTCCAGTGGGATTAGGGAGTTGAACCCTCGACCTTCAAGTCGTGAGTCAGATGCTCTAACCACTAGGCTACATTAACCCCATGATTAACCCCATGAGGACCCAACTGACACTTTCCTACTGAGGACCCATAGTAGGTTTTCTACTGAAAAAGTCGTAACAAGCCACAAAAATTCAATACTCACAGTGTAAGCGTCGTACCAACCGTCTTCGGGAGGCAGATAGGCTTGGATACTGAGTTTTGCGGGCGACAGTACGGGTGAGATGAGCATAGCGCTGCCCCATAAAAATTGCTCATCAATGCGTACAGCTGCGGTGTCGTTAGGAAATCTGAAAAGTTCGAATGGTTCTTTAGTAATTTTTTTCCATAATTCAATGTACTGTCCAGTGTCCAGTGTACGAACCACTCTAGAGTTACTGTACCTATAATGTTCTAATATATCCCAACTATATAGCTTTGACCCCGATTGTCTGATGGCTAAAATTTTACTAATTTCAGATAACATACGATCACGATGTGAACACGATTTTACTAGATCCAGATTGTTTATGGTAAGGATTTTACTAGACACAGATTGTCTATGGTCAGGATTTTACTATATCCAGATTGTCTATGGTCAGGATTTTACTAAGCCCAGATTGTCTATGGTCATCAGGATTTTACTAAGCCCAGATTGTCTATGGTCAGGATTTTACTATATCCAGATTGTCTATGGTCAGGATTTTACTAAGCCCAGATTGTCTATGGTCATCAGGATTTTACTAAGCCCAGATTGTCTATGGTCAGGATTTTACTATATCCAGATTGTCTATGGTCAGGATTTTACTAAGCCCAGATTGTCTATGGTCATCAGGATTTTACTAAGCCCAGATTGTCTATGGTCAGGATTTTACTATATCCAGATTGTCTATGGTCAGGATTTTACTAAGCCCAGATTGTCTATGGTCATCAGGATTTTACTAAGCCCAGATTGTCTATGGTCAGGATTTTACTATATCCAGATTGTCTATGGTCAGGATTTTACTAAGCCCAGATTGTCTATGGTCATCAGGATTTTACTAAGCCCAGATTGTCTATGGTCAGGATTTTACTATATCCAGATTGTCTATGGTCAGGATTTTACTAAGCCCAGATTGTCTATGGTCAGGATTTTACTAAGCCCAGACTGTCTATGGTCAGGATTTTACTAAGCCCAGACTGTCTATGGTCAGGATTTTACTAAGCCCAGATTGTCTATGGTCAGGATTTTACTATATCCAGATTGTCTATGGTCAGGATTTTCCAAGAAAAAGTTCTCCATGGTCAAGATTTTAAAAGGCCCAGTTTGACTTGTAAATCATCTATGGCCAAACTTATCTTTGAATTGAATAGGCCTATGATCTCGATTGCCCATACTCTTTAATTGACTGCAATCAATAAATATTTTTTAATAAACGTAAGCCGGTAAAAAGATCTCACTCGTGTGCCAGACTTCGTACAACCGTGGCACCATTGGTATGAGCGTAGTGAAACAGCGTGTACAAGTAGGGCAGGTATTTGTAGCGGAAAAACAGCGCGTCCTTCATTATCTTCTGGGCTTCTGCGTCCCAAGAGGCTGGATCTTGATCCTATAGTTAAGTTAGTTAAGAGTCGGGGAATCGATATTTAGACATATTATAAATAGTGGACGAAGCAGCAGTGCCAGCACGCACCCTAGTCCTGACTCCATCCGCTTCCTTGATGTTATGATTCCGGCTAAACGGATAGAAGGCGCCGAGCTGAGTCCACCTGATGCACATCTCTCTCGTGGCGTCGTACACGAAGCCGCAAATATCGGCGCCGTTGTAGGGAAAGCCGAACAGGTTGAACTCCAGCATGGTGATGATGGACCAGTGCAGATCGGGCCACCTGCTGTGGTTGTCCCCCAGCCAGTGCTGAGCGTAGCGGCCCGAGCCAACGAAGGTGGATCGGCTGAACACAATGGGTCGCTTCTCGGGGAAAAGGTTGCGCAGTGTCCTGTAGGAGTTGAGATTTGTAGCGTTCCAAACTCATGAGGACCCAACTGACACTATCCTACTGAGGATCTAACTGACACGATCCTATACTGAGGATCCAACTGACACTATCCTATACTGAGGACCCAACTGACACTATCCTATACTGAGGATCCAACTGACACTATCCTATACTGAGGACCCAACTGACACTATCCTATACTGAGGACCCAACTGACACTATCCTATACTGAGGACCCAACTGACACTATCCTATACTGAGGACCCAACTGACACTATCCTATACTGAGGACCCAACTGACACTATCCTACTGAGGACCCAACTGACACTATCCTACTGAGGACCCAACAACTGACACTATCCTACTGAGGACTCAACTGACACTATCCTACTGAGGACTCAACTGACACTATCCTACTGAGGACTCAACTGACACTATCCTACTGAGGACTCAACTGACACTATCCTACTGAGGACCCAACTGACACTATCCTACTGAGGACCCAACTGACACTATCCTACTGAGGACTCAACTGACACTATCCTACTGAGGACCCAACTGACACTATCCTACTGAGGACCCAACTGACACTATCCTACTGAGGACCCAACTGACACTATCCTACTGAGGACCCAACTGACACTATCCTACTGAGGACCCAACTGACACTTTCCTACTGAGGACCCAACTGACACTATCCTACTGAGGACCCAACTGGCACTTCGGTGCTGGGTACCCAAGCTGTGGACGTCACTTTCCTATCGGTGACGCAAGTGACACTCTCCTTTTTGAGACTCAACTGACAATTTCCTTTGCAAACTACAATTCTGACCAAGTTGGCATAATTAATGAACTCACTGATAGCTCTGCATCCCCATGGAGTGGCCATATAAGCTGTGCACATCGTAGTGCCTGCCCCAATTGTGCTTAGTCTCCATGCAGATTGTCTTCTCGTAGAATCGATCGCCAATGAAGCCTGAAAAAATTATCGTCAATATTAAGACAAAAAGTAAAATTGTTTGCTAGAAAATAAAATGCTTAATCCGCCAGGCGCAGTTCGTACTGGTAGGGATGTACGGCGGATAATTCCACGTGTTGTTCGGGCAAAAATTCTGCGGTTTGTGCGGCTCGTACGTGAAGCTGGCCGGTTCGTTCATGTCCTGCAGGTGAACAAGGACAGCTTAAGAAGAATTAAACGAAAATTCAACTACTAACTATCATCTCCTGGTCTGCATGTTTGATGAAGAAACAGAATTGTTTTGAATATTTAAGAATTGATACCAATGCGTACGGCTGTACAGTCCAGGCAATGGGGTGACGCCACACACACCATCAATTACCTCAGCTAATGCTGGCACCGATTTACAGCCTGACTTGAACCTTGAGAATTAATTGTCTTGCTCAAGGACACAAATTGTTCCGAGTGGGTCAAGAATCGAACCCCCGACCTTTCAGTCGTAAGGCCGACGCTCTAACCACTAGGGCATAAGCTCTACTAGATCGTATCACCTAATTATACACATAGATAAGTACCAAGATTGAAAGCTGTATAGTTCCTTTTAGGCAAATTTTTATATTCATCAGCTGAGAGATGGATTGTACTAGTACAGGTACATGAGAGGTGTCAGGAAGGGTATAGGTGTGCAAGAAAAATAGTCTGAATTTCAGGCGATATGGAATTTACCGAGACACTGCCGTGCAGATCAAAGATGGATTTGACAAATTACATCATTTTTTTGCGAGTCAAGAAAGGGTCGAATTTGAATTTGTGTACTAGAAAAGTGTTTTGGGGGCATAGTAAGGCGGTATGTATGAAAGGGTAGCACCAATACACCGGTAAATCTGATCATAAAGGCCACCATGCATTTGCTCAGTAAAACAAAAACGCAATGAACTCTCACAATCCACAGTCCATCAACGCGAATGCTCTGGTTATAATAGAAGTCCGACACCCACCGCTCCCACCAGGCCTGTGTGGCGCTCAGCGTGTAGTCCGGGAACACCGTCCTGCCGGGCCACACCTCGCCCTCGTGAACAGTGTCGTCTAAATTCTTCACGTAAACGCCACGTGCGAGTCCGTCGTGATAGGGTTCGTAGCGCTGGCTGGGTAACACTTGCTTGTGCATCTCTTCGTCACTGCTGATGGCCGGGTCCTCAAATAGTTTAAATTTGTGTTAAAATACGTCAGCAAATGCATAACAAATGTAACTCACGCAGACCTTTCATCAATCGAATGTCACTATTTAGCCTCTTTTCTAAGGTACGAGTACAAACGATCTTTCCCAGTTTCAAGCACGAGCTTAAGGACAATGTACAGATGAACAGCCGGCCTCACTACCAATGTACAGATCTCTACAATGTACAGATGTCCAGCCAGCCCCACTACCAATGTACAGATCTCTACAATGTACAGATGTCCAGCCAGCCTCACTACCAATGTACAGATCTCTACAATGTACAGATGTCCAGCCAGCCTCACTACCAATGTACAGATCTCTACAATTGTACAGATGTCCAGCCAGCCTCACTACCAATGTACAGATCTCTACAATGTACAGATGTCCAGCCAGCCTCACTACCAATGTACAGATCTCTACAATGTACAGATGTCCAGCCAGCCTCACTACCAATGTACAGATCTCTACAATGTACAGATGTCCAGCCAGCCTCACTACCAATGTACAGATCTCTACAATGTACAGATGTCCAGCCAGCCTCACTATCAATGTACGAGCTTACATACCATTCAATATCTAGTGTCAATATTAATTTTTAAAAGACCTCATAATTTAAACGAATATTTCAATTCATGATATCACACTTCGTCGATGTGGCGTAAATCTTACCAATATCACAAAGTACTTTTGTCCATGAGAGTGCAAGTCGTCAACCATGCTACTTAGTCCAGGATAATTAGTAGCGTCGATTGTAAAGTCCATAGTGTTCTGCATGTAGTCAATGTCGCCGTATTGGGCATCCTGAAAATTGAAAACCAAAACCATATTGGCTTTATATGCAACTTGAGGTATTGAATAGTAGAGTGAGCAAAGACACTTGCAGAATGAGCTCACATATGGCAGTCCGATTGCTCGATTCCTAGCGATGACATTTTGTACCTCCGTGATGTTTCTGTAACCCCAGCGGCATAGCTGGAAACCCAGACTCCAGTACGGCGGCATGAGGGGGTGACCAATGGCGGCTGAGTAAGTCTGAGCCAGGGACTCTGGAGAGCTGGCCATAAATACATAGAAGTCGAGAATACCGCCCAGAACGCGATACACAATGCCGTCAGGTGTAAGTTCGACCTCTGCGACAGACAAAATGAAGCAAAGTGGCGCAACATTTAGGGAGACTTTCGTATGTCATGGAGGACTAATGGGGCTCATTTGCAAAAAGTACGTGTTCATGTATCTTGGTAACCATTGAGTTGATAGAGATGTTTAGGCCGTGTCCTGCTGGAAACCATTGAGTTGTTGATAGACGTTCAGGTGTCTTGGTAACCATTTAGTTGTTGATAGAGATGTTTAGGTGTCTTGGTAACCATTGAGTTGTTGATAGAGATGTTCAGGTGTCTTGGTAACCATTTAGTTGTTGATAGAGATGTTTAGGTGTCTTGGTAACCATTGAGTTGTTGATAGAGATGTTCAGGTGTCTTGGTAACCATTGAGTTGTTGATGCAGATGCATGTTTAGGTGTCCTGGTAACCATTGCATGTTCAAATGTCGTTGTAACTATGTGGCTTATGGTGTCATTTGAGACGAAGGTGTTTCTGTGTCACTTGAATCAATAGAATGTTATTAAGGATATTCATATGCTATGAAAATTAGTTAGTGTTGATGAATATGTTCGGGTTTCTCAGTAATCTTTCGGCTCTTGATGGCGTATAATTATTATAAATACATGTTCAATAATTTAACCATCTGACCGTACCTATCGCATTGCTATTCTTCAAAAGTACACTCATGTGCTTTCCAGCATCGGTGCAGACGAAATAAGGATGGGCGCCGTAGATATTCCCCGGACCCTGTAGATTTGAACGATTGCTAATAGAATAATAGAATAAGATCGCGACCTGAAGAAACTGTTACTTACAGTAGGTGACGCGTCCCTAGTAAAGATGCTCCACCGCTTGTACCGCCTGTCGTGAACCAGACGTTCGTGATTGTGCTCGCCGAAGCCGACGATATTTTGACAGTCGAGTCCAAGCGACAGCTGGATGAACTGGTCGGAAAAGACAAAACCAGTTTTGAGAAGGCTCATTATGGCTTGGTCTGGGTGAGTCTTTTGGTAAACGTCCAGCAAACTTGATGAGGTGTTGGCCTCCCACCTGTAGACTGTGGCATCAGGGTTTGTTGGTCCCGGTTCCGGGATGTTGAGCGCTTCCTTTGGCACTTGGTAGCGAACTCCGCCCAAGTCAGATATCTGTATTGACAGGCATTGGAGAATCTTTCTCAGCATTCGGTTAAGCATCAAAGTTGACTAATAAAGCATCTAGATGTAGGTCTGATACCTGCTGGGCTGGAAAATTTTATATCGTTCGGTTCAACTCCACAGAGTTTCAAGAGATTTCCTACTGAAGAGAAGAGTAGAAGAGGAGAAAAGTGACTCAGAGGTAAAGACCAGCTGACAAAGTAACCAGACTTGGCCTATCGCAAGTTTAAATTGGATTTTCATGAGTCTTTTTTTCATCCAAAAAGTCCTTTTATTTAATTATTCAGAGTAGTAATTCTAGCGAGAAGAAATCTATAGGAACTTTGCACGATAAACCACTTACTTATTGTAAAATGTATACTAAGTCTAGCCTACCAGCTATCGTCAAAGAAAATTCACTCCAAGGGTAAAGGAAAGCTAAAGGCTAAATTCTCTTAGATCTATAACGGTAGGATGTGCGCAGAAATTAGTTTCTACGGCATGGTAAGTTACAAAAAAATATACTTTCTACAAGGATTTTTGTGAAAAAAACGAAACAATTGAAGACACTCAACCGTGATTCTCAAGCCGTTGTCCGAAATTGCCTTGACTGAGAATCGCAGCTCGTCAAGATCTCGGCTTCCTGGGAACGGTCCATTGTAGTCTTGTTGACGTGTAACAACTGCCGAATATTGGGTGTTGGTGTTCTCAGCGACACTCGAGACTATGTAGCCGCTTCTTGTCCAGAGGCAGGAGGGTGAGTTATCACTCTGTTGACCTTCGTATTCGCATCTGCCGAGTCAAAATGCGTCAAAAAGATGAGTCAGCTCCAGCTATGGCATACTCATGGATTCTTCAAGAAATGCTAAATGCTTAGGCTGTATGTAGGGTGTACAGTATAGCCAGGGGCGGATTTAGGGGGGGGCGGGGGGGCGGCCGCCCTCCCCCCCCAAAATAGCTTAACCGAACATATTGCGCCCCCCAAAAAACCAAAATTTGCGCCCCTAAGCTTGATTTTTCGCCCCCTACGTGCATTTTTTGCGCCCCCTAGCTTAAAAATTGGCGCCCCTTACACTCGTGTTGGCGCCCCAAACTTGGACCACCCCCCCCAAAATGAAACTCTGGATCCGCCACTGAGTATAGCATCCCCGACTTAAACGTCGTAAAGAATGTACGCCAACCACAGATCCCAAAATTATGTGACTGAACCCGGGTTTACTGCTCCACAATCAGTTGGGATCACAAGGTCAAATATCAAAGTTGAAAATCCTATTGCACAGTCATTGTCTTACTTTCGTTGTTCGCAGCGCTCTCTTCCAGGATCCTCATTCTGCTTGAGCTCTGGGAAGCAGTTCGTTTTCACGGCGCCAGCCCGCTGCACGCAGATGCTGGCTGCCGCAAGCAGCAGACCAGCGGAAGCAACCAAAACGACATTCAATCGAGGTTTCATGGCTCGTATTTATGGCCAGTCAGTCGAAAATTTTTAATAATTGCTACTGCAATTAAATTCTAGTTTTAAAATCGAATTTCAGCCGCTTGAAGCGAAACAGAAAGCTGATATACTCGAGTGTCATTAATCGCGACTTAATCAGGCCGGGTTTCTGTTACCCTCTTTATCTTTCCGACTTCAAATTTGGTAGCTCATATGCATGTATAGTTGCCATGGCAACCATTATCGCTGACAGGGGTGTGTTTAAGCTTTGCACGCATGAACGTACCAGCGGCCGAGGTGCTGCAAAACCTGTCGTTACTAATTGCGCTATGCGCTTAGAGTGAGCTACTTGTATGAAAGTCACATGATAATAGAGGCTTTGAAATGACCTTCGACTGTTCGGATTGTGTGTAGCTGCTTATGCTACTTGTAAACAGCATTTGCTGGCTACAGATTCTAGGGGGCTGTAGCCTAGTGGTTAGAGCGTCGGTGGGGGTTCGATTTCCTGATCCAACTGGAAAAATTTGTGTCCCAGCTGTAAAATGCAGGGTGCCAGCATTAGCTGGGGTAATTGAGGGTGTGTGTGGCGACCCCCCAGTCCTTGGACTGAACAGCCGTACGCAGCCTTCAGATGCGCCGCGCAATAGCTGCGGCTGAACTGTCAGCTGCACATCTGCCCATGGACAGGTGTAATCAATTAATTTATTATTATTATTAGCTACGTACCGCCTTTATGTACATGCAAAGCATTTTCAACACCACAAGCAATGGTGCCGTTCCACGTACTCTAGCTAGGTATAATGTAGTTCAGAGAAAGCCAGACCAATACAAGTACTTCTAGTGTTTGCACTAATAAATTTGTCTTGTAAATGTTTTTGTGTTGGTTTAAATTTAATGGATTGACACACTTAATCAGTGTTTTTTGGGAAATACATCTAAGAAGCGTATAAAGTCACGAGTGATGTACATATTTCTGAAGCTTCCGTTGAAAGCAACCCGAAGTTTGCGTTGTGCCCGGGTACAGCGGCTTCGAGAGTTAACCGAAGGCGGGGGCCCCGGCCTCCCAATCACCGCCACAAAAAGTTCGTTCCTCCTGAAACTAAATGAGAGGTACAGTGTAAGCAAGCCTCCGTTTGGTATATCAATTCGTATCGAGTACAGTCAATTAAGAATAAAATTAGCAAATTAAAATATAGAGACTTGATAATAGAGTCGCTTGCCTTTTGGCCCGGCCACTTGGTGAAACAGTAGCCGCAGGCTTAGCAATAAATAGATCTGTGACGTTGTCAGTTTACGTAGCCCCGCCAAGGGCCGTTTTGACATACGGTACCAATCTTTAATATTACTGGTTTCGTATTCTCACGTCTGCTTAAAGTAGTGCCCAAAGAATTTTAATCAGCTGCGTACAATTGTAAACCCTGCGTACAGCGCGCGATCGATAATTTCAATTCCTGTTTTTCTCAGCCGGCCAATAGAAAAGCCGCGCATTAATTATATTAATTACTCTCGCGCGCCACACCCCCAGCCCGCTCCTTATCAGTTCTGTCTGGCCGTGCGCTCGGGGTTTAGACCCGTTCAGACCCTGTTTTGACTCCGCTCCGCTCCTTTGCTCCGCCGCCAACCTCGTCCCACCTGGCTTTGCGTCCCCGCCTGTAGGCTCTTGCCGCCTTTACTTGTTTACTTGTCTTCTCTCTCCGCCACGGCTTTAGCCACGCCTTTGCCACTCTCAGCCACGCCACTTCTACTACCTAAGCTATCTAACTTGGTTGTTGTGTAGCCGCCAGTGCATTATTACGAATCCAACTTGTATTTCTGTTGACAATAAACCAAGTCTGCAGCGATTGATTGCTTTAGCATTAACTTTAACTGATATTAACGGCCAAGTGCTACCGCTACAAATTTGCCTCTGCCGCATTCGTTTGCCTTCGCTTATTCTCGAGGCCGCCTCACTAGTATTCGTCACAGATCTAATAAAAGGGTGCAGTCATGTGACCTAGGGGGGCCGTAGCCCAGCGGTAGCGCAGGCTCTGGTGTGCCAGCGACCCAGGCTCGATTCCAAGTGCAGTCACATTAATTTGGGGCTGAATTGGAATCTCGGCTTGGCTCTGCTTGTGCAATTAACGGCCTTGAGAGCCAACCCCCCAAGGCGCAGTGAAGTGTACATGCCTAACGATAAAATAAAGTTAGGGCCGCTGTACACTCCTGTGTGAGTGTGTGCCTGCGTACGTATCCGCGCGCTTGTATGCCTGCTCAGGGGAGTCGGCGGAATGGGCAGTAATGCCTCTCGCCGGTTGTGTGCCTATGTCGCTTAAAGTGCGCCAGGGTGCACACAACCCCCCTGCCTCTAATAAAAAAAAGTCACGTGACCCAGGAACGGCCCCATCACCCGACTGCAAGCGCTACGCCTTAGGTTTAACCCCCTAGCAAGTCAGGCTGGCAATACAACTGTTCCATTATTTACCGTACATGGTGATGTCACGGGACGCAAACCAGACAACAGGCTCCAGAAAACTTGGAAATTCCCTTTACTGCAGGTAAATTCTGGAAGAAGAACCAATCGCAGGTTTGGACCAATAAAAATCTACTCATTAAGGTTATTAAATATGCTTCAAAGTTTATGCACAGTAATATATTTAATGGGATTTAATGGGATTGGTTGTTATGTAAGACAGGTACAGTTGTTTTAAAGATGAACGCTACTGACAAAGTTAGGCGAGTTGTATTCGGAGACAACCGCCATGCTGATGGTCAGGGACTGCCTGATAATGAGCGGTGAGCCATGCCGACCGAAGCTTTACTGCGCCGTGTCCAACGTGGTAGGCGCCTGCTGCCTGCGATTGTGGTCACCGGACTCGTCGGCAACATTATCGTCGCCTTCGTCATGCTGATCCGTCTGAGGCCGCTCACCTCAAACAATCTGTACCTGGGCTTCAATGCAGTTGCTGACATTCTCAGCCTCATCATGGTCGGAGTCTTCAAAAATCCAAAAAACATTCGCGACAATGTCAATCTCCGGTCATCACAATTTTATAGCAAAAGAAAGTTGAAGGAATCAAAGCACAGTAAGCACTGTCCCGGTTCAAAGCAGCATGTGCGTACATGCCAAATGAAAAATTTTTGTGACAACGGTACGCACGTGTTAGAAAAATAACTCGCATTTATTATTTTACAATGCTATCTATAGAGCATAAAAATAAAATAATATTGCAGAAGCGCGCAACAAGCAAAGCATCTGAAACTCAGAAAATATGTAACAGAAATTGCAAATACAATATTCCGATAATCTACTCAAAAGTAGTATAAGTTGGCCAGCAGGCAGAGATACAAAATGTAGTACATTTCGTTTTGTCCATCGAAGCGAACAATTTTTGTGCATAAGATATTTCTTGTAGTAGTAGTATGCAATGCCAATTAATACCGAAATTCAATGTGGGGTTGAATCGAAGATAGCAGCTATTCATGTAATGGTTGTTTTTTTAGCATTATTAGTGAACGAATTAATGACTCTAGAAATTCTCAAAGCACTGCAGAGACGAGATAATCTGAGTCCCTTAGTGACAGGAAAGCCTAAGTAACTTGTTGAATTAGAAAGAGCACATAAAGCAAGACAATGAAATAGCAATAATAATTGATTACACCTGTCCATGGGCAGATGTGCATCCGACAGCTCAGCCGCAGCTATTGCGCGGCGCATCTGAAGGCTGCGTACGGCTGTTCAGTCCAAGGACTGGGGGGGGGGGGGAACGCCACACACACTCAATTTCCCCAGCTAATGCAGAGTTAAGTGTCTTGGTCATAAATTACTATAGTGGGATCGGGAATCGAACCCCCGACCTTCAAGTCGTAAGTCCGACGCTCTTACCACTAGACATCAGCCCCTTCGGCTACAAATATTTACAAATACAAATTAATACCGAAAATCAATGTTGGGTTAATAATTCTATAAATTTGCATAGCACTGCAGAAATGATATTATTAATCTGACTTATTTTAGCGACAGGAAAGCCGAAGTAACTTAATAAAATGAAAACTTTGGTTATCCAAGAGAGCAACAAATGAACAAGCTAAAAAATCTACGGAAATCTAAAACATTATTTACACCGCAAAACTATTTTACAAGTATAAACGTGACAATCAAAATCATCATCCACGTTAAGCGCTAATTATGGAGACAACTGAAAGTGGCTCACCTACTTATTAATCAATACAATGATTGATTGGTTCAAGCCATGCTTAAACTCTTGGACTTAAAGAGACACCCATATATCAGACTGGCTGAAGACTGAATTATTTGATCATTGGGAAGAGGTAGCTTAATATGGATAAATTCTCAAGTCTGTAGAAAGGATATTCTCAACCACTCAATCAACATAGTCATCTATTGGCTAACTTTACACTTTTATCTACAGGTAAGGGATCCCTTGCAGGTTACTGAACACAGGTGCCTGTTTGGGATATTGAAAGTTCACCTGGGGTTACTAAAAAATGATTAGACATAAAGAAGTAGCATGATTAGACATACATAAGTAGCATGATTAGACATACAGAATCATCATGATTAGACATACAGAAGCATCATGATTAGACATACAGAAGCATCATGATTAGACATACAGAATCATCATGATTAGACACAAAGAAGTAGCATGATTAGACATACAGAAGCATCATGATTAGACATACAGAAGCATCATGATTAGACATACAGAAGCATCATGATTAGACATACATAAGTAGCATGATTAGACATACAGAAGTAGCATGATTAGACATACAGAAGCATCATGATTAGACATACAGAAGCATCATGATTAGACATACAGAAGTAGCATGATTAGACATACAGAAGCATCATGATTAGACATACAGAAGCATCATGATTAGACATACAGAAGCATCATGATTAGACATACAGAATCATCTTGATTAGACATACAGAAGCATCACTAACAGTGATAAGTTTTTTTATTTCCCAACTCAGCCGAAAATGGCACTAATAGCTACTATATGAGTAGACCAAAAGCAAAGTAGCAGCTAGCATTATTCAAGCTTCCGCAGTAGCTAATAGCAACCGTGCTCAAGCCGTGCTAGCCGATCCGCCGTATTGCCCGCCTCCTCCGCCGCCTTCTCTGTCCGGCTCGTCCTCGGCCATGGGCGCCAGAATCAGGGCGGCCCCGGGGGCCCGGCTCAACAGTCGGTGGTGATGCAGCTCGTGAAGGTACAGAGTGGACACGGACATCTGGGCGGCCAGAGACTGCTGGCCGGAGTTAGCAGCTACAGAATACGGATCTAACAGAGCAGCTGATGCTGTCATGCCAACCATTGATTGCTGCTGCTGCTGCTGATGTTGCAGACTCTGGGCGGACTGGCCCTGATGATGGTCCAGACGGCAAACTCCGCCAACAAGCCGCTGCTGCTGAGGCTGCAGAGACATTGGCTGCGCTGCGCCAGCCGAGGCGGCAGCTTCCAGACTGTTTGGCGGCGCGGCGAAGATCTGCTGCGACTGCAGCATCAGCAGAGCGCCAGTGGTGGAATCCTCCGGCTTTGGGAATGAAGCTGCTAGAAGAAGATTCTGCTGCTGTTGCTGCTGCTGAGACTGCAACTGCTGCACACTGCAGCTGGCCTGCATTGCCTGTCGCCGCAGGCTGTCCAGGTAGAGTCCGGACTGGCGATTGTGCGGCTGCCAGCCGGGGTTGGTGAGGTGAAAGTGCAGCAGAGACAGTTCAGTCTTGCCGTCAGCAGCTTTGGGGGCCAGCTCGGCAGGCTGGTCGTCATGCGGAACCGACGATGTCGAAGTGGCAGCGGCTGCGGAGCCGCTCATTGTCGGCATTGGGGCGTCTGCGTCAGCTGACCATTCCGGGTTGCCGTGGGCGCGGACGTCCAGCTGGGCGAACGAGCAGACATCGCCGACGCCTTGGATGTCGATAGTGAAGTTGCGGAAGAAATCAATGAGCTGGCCGCATCTGCGAATTTCAAGTGGCAGCGGCGGCGCTCAGGTGAATGCAGGTCATGAGGTCAACATGAGGCTTAGGTTATTGGAAGGGTTCAGGGCTACTGAAGACTTAAGGCTACCTAAATGTACAAGGACACTGAAGGTTCAGGGATATAGAAGGTTCAGGGATACTGAAGGTTCAGGGATACTGAAGGTTCAGGGATACTGAAGGTTCAGGGATACTGAAGGTTCAGGGATACTGAAGGTTCAGGGATACTGAAGGTTCAGGGATACTGAAGGTTCAGGGATATAGAAGGTTCAGGGATACTGAAGGTTCAGGGATACTGAAGGTTCAGGGATATTGAAGGTTCAGGGATACTGAAGGTTCAGGGATACTGAAGACTTAAGGCTACCTAAATGTACAAGGACACTGAAGGTTTAGGGATATAGAAGGTTCAGGGATACTGAAGGTTCAGGGATATTGAAGGTTCAGGGATACTGAAGGTTTAGGGATACTGAAGACTTAAGGCTACCTAAATGTACAAGGACACTGAAGGTTCAGGGATATAGAAGGTTCAGGGATACTGAATGTTCAGGGATACTGAAGGTTCAGGGATACTGAAGGTTCAGGGATACTGAAAGTTCAGGGATACTGAAGGTTCAGGGATACTGAAGGTTCAGGGATAGTGAAGGTTCAGGGATAGTGAAGGTTCAGGGATACTGAAGGTTCAGGGATACTGAAGGTTCAGGGATACTGAGGGTTCAGGGATACTGAAGGTTCAGGGATAGTGAAGGTTCAGGGATAGTGAAGGTTTAGGGATAGTGAAGGTTCAGGGATAGTGAAGGTTCAGGGATACTGAAGGTTCAGGGATACTGAGGGTTCAGGGATACTGAAGGTTCAGGGATAGTGAAGGTTCATGGATACTGAGGGTTCAGGGATACTGAAGGTTCAAGGCTACTCGATATCAAGGGTAGCCAAAAAGCTCAGGCCCATCACAGCCTGGTCACAGCTGACCTGTCGGGAAACACGAACAGCAGCATCAGAGGTGTTACAATTGGACTCAGCATCTCCTCCAGCAGGAAGGTGACCTTGTACTGAAACAGCACGGCAAAGTTATTCCGAGTCACCGTTTTGTGCTCACGACCGCGCCACTGCCAAGAGTCGGGCAGATAGTGAATATGGCACAGCGTCTTCTTCAGCAGCAGCTCTGGGCACCACACCTGAGGGTTTTGCAGTTGCAATCAGCAGCAAACTTTTAATATTACACTACATAATAGCGAGTCAACTAAACTATCCTCACAAAAATTAATCTAAATTGCTGAGGGGAATGCACATGCCAAGGAAGCAGGGGGCACCCTGGCGCACTTAAAGCGACATTGTCACACAACCGGCGAGAGGCATTACTGCCCATTCCGCCGACTCCCCTGAGCAGGCACACAAGCGCGCGGATACGTACGCAGTCATACGCACAGGCACACACTCACACGGGAGTGCACAGCAGCCCTAACCTTATTTATCGTTAAAATAAAAATAAATTACACCTGCCCTAATGGCCAGATGTGCAACCGACAGCTCAGCCGCAGCTATTGCGCAACGCAGTTGAAGGCTGCGTACGGCTGTGCATTCCAAGGACTGGGGGAGTCGCCACACACCCTCAATTTACCCCAGCTAATGCTGGCACCAATTTTACAGCTGGGTGAACTGAAGCAATGCAGAGAGTTAAGCGTCTTGCTCAATGACACAAATTGTTCCGAGTGGGCCGAGAATCGAACTCACGACCTTTCAATTGCAAAGTCCAACGCTTTTACTAGTAACTGCTAGGCTACAACCCCTTGCGCAAAAAATACGCCGTACAGACGGCCTCTCTTATTGCAGACTCAGTTAGGTATGTACGTTTTCACTGTGTCTTGGGAGTTGGATCACGAGGTTGTTAATTGCACGAGCAGAGCCAAGCCGAGATTCCAATTAAGCCCTAATTAATGAAATCGCAGTTAACAGGCAGACACGCACCTGATTCTCATCCGGTATGGTAGCCCGACAAATGGTGACCACAATGCCCAGCACCGTCATTCCGGTGAGCACGTGCTCAACGTGCAGCACATCCTCATCAATAACGGACAGCACAATGAGCACAACCAGCAGAGCGCCGGCAAAGAACATCACATTCTTAGCGAGTACGGTGAGCACGCGAGATGTGAAACAATTCATGTAGCGAGCTGCCGGCTCGTAGGCTCGAACTAATCTGGCCTCCAGTTCGTGATCCAATTCGTTGAAATGGCGCAGGTAGACCCGGCCGTACTCAGACCAACGCCGGCTGCCCAGTAGTGACGGCTCTCGCTTGACCAGTTCGGCGTATTTGAAAAACAAAAGCAGAATCTGCCACAAGAAAATTAGCGGCAATAGAAGAATATTCAACAGGCCGAATATGCGAAATATTTTGCGCAATCTTTCCACTAACTCGCTCCGATTGTCCAGTCGCTTGTACTCCGGCTTCAGGTGCCAGCGGTTTTCAAACAGGCCCCAATAGGGAAAGTAGAACAGGGCTAGCTTAATGTTGTACTTTAACCACCGGGAAAAGTACACGTACTCGCCTATGAACGGCAACTGAAGCTTCAACGGTAGCAGGTCTTTATTCACCATAGCAACAGTGTAGTTTTCGAATCGCAATATTCGATTATAGATATCCAGCTCCGTTAGGTCGCTCTTGTGCACGCACAGGTGATATTCTTTTTGCATGGCCAGCAGCTTGGACTGCACCTCAGCCCAGGTCAGACTGGCCAGCTCCGAGCTGTCGCATATCTTAAGGGCCTGGGGCAAGCGAATGAGTGCAAGTTAGCAGTCTGTTACTACTTAATTCTAGTAGTATATTTTGTAAGCAGAAAATATTCACAAGTTTTTTTATTTACAATCTCTTGAGAAGATCCTCTAATTAGGACTGCTGCTACCTGTAATCTCCATAATGAGATCCTCTAATTAGGACTGCTGCTACCTGTAATCTCTTAATGAGATCCTCTAATTAGGACTGCTGCTACCTGTAATCTCCATAATCAGATCCTCTAATTAGGACTGCTGCTACCTGTAATCTCTTAATGGGATCCTCTAATTAGGACTGCTGCTACCTGTAATCTCTTAATGAGATCCTCTAATTAGGACTGCTGCTACCTGTAATCTCCATAATCAGATCCTCTAATTAGGACTGCTGCTACCTGTAATCTCTTAATGGGATCCTCTAATTAGGACTGCTGCTACCTGTAATCTCTTAATGAGATCCTCTAATTAGGACTGCTGCTACCTGTAATCTTTTAATGAGATCCTCTAATTAGGACTGCTGCTACCTGTAATCTCTTAATGAGATCCTCTAATTAGAACTGCTGCTACCTGTAATCTCTTAATGAGATCCTCTAATTAGGACTGCTGCTACCTGTAATCTCCATAATCAGATCCTCTAATTAGAACTGCTGCTACCTGTAATCTCTTAATGGGATCCTCTAATTAGGACTGCTGCTACCTGTAATCTCTTAATGAGATCCTCTAATTAGAACTGCTGCTACCTGTAATCTCTTAATGAGATCCTCTAATTAGGACTGCTGCTACCTGTAATCTCTTAATGAGATCCTCTAATTAGAACTGCTGCTACCTGTAATCTCTTAATGAGATCCTCTAATTAGGACTGCTGCTACCTGTAATCTCTTAATGGGATCCTCTAATTAGAACTGCTGCTACCTGTATATGACTTTATATGACTGCCGCCACCAGCAACCAGTCAAAACCCAAAGTAAGAATGAAATTTACCTGTGTATAAAAGCCTCGAGTTTCCCAATACTTGATAAGATTATAAGACACTTTGGCAAATTTAGCCAGCCAGACAAATATGGACACAATCACAGCGAACACGACCCAACCGCTGAGGTGGGCGGCGCAATACTGCGGATTAATAACGGCCTCGGATAGCCTAGTCTTTGTTCCATTAGTCATAGCATTGCGAAACAGCACTGTATAGTTAACGCACTCCATCAAGAAGGTTGAAAAAATGACAACAAAAGCCAACTGGAACAGCTGGAACAGCTCTTCGAGTGCCATGCACACGAAACCGCCGCGCTGATGATAGCGATAAACTCTAGTGAAAAAGTCGTCAAGATTTTGAATGTGCTCAAATCTGTGCGATTGATCTCGGGGATCTAGCGAAGTCTCCTCGGATGAAAATGCAATCTCTTCTTCGTGAAAGTCGATGCTGGGCATGCCAGCTGCGCCACCAAGGCCAGTGTCTCCATCCAGAGACTGATAGCCGCCATGGTGAAACAGACTCGAGGTCATGACCTCTACTTCTGAGTCTGCCTAGCAACCAACTCTTTGAAGCACTTAAGCAACAAATTTT
The DNA here is from genome assembly GCA_002269645.1 of Macrostomum lignano. Classification (NCBI taxonomy): domain Eukaryota; kingdom Metazoa; phylum Platyhelminthes; family Macrostomidae; genus Macrostomum; species Macrostomum lignano. The sequence goes on along the minus strand of NIVC01000166.1, from coordinate 318,919 downwards.
ACTTGCAATTTATATAAGTTCATAAGTTATTTTGATACAATTTTGATATAATTGTAGATGCATAAATACATTACAACTTAAAAGCTATATAATTAACTAATTTTAGTGGGTAAAAGTAATGCAGGCAATAAAATGTTACAGCCTACACTGGACTATATCTTTTCTATTTCAACCCAACTTCTGGCTATTGCTAAATGAAATATTCACAGTTTTAACAGTTTGTTATATAATTGTGGTATATCATTAAATAATAGAGTAAATATGTTAGAGGTTCCATAAAAGCTACAGATATGGCTATATGAAGTAATAGATATGGAGGTTTTAAGACACAATATGCCAATATAGATATGGGAAACATCCCAACTATGGATTTAATGGGTGTCAATTTGTTTCCTGTTTCAGAACCTTTGTGAGGAGAAGTCTAATTGGATCAAGTGCTTTTTGACCCTATGTGCACATTGCATTGCATAGTTAGGATAATTAGGATAATTAGCTAAAGATAAGATGAATGCAGTTCCAGCTAATTAAAATAGCCAGTGAAGTTTATGACTAATTGGAAATGACTTATAAAGAATTAATTAGCTATGAATATTAATATATGGATATATAGACTATTAGAAAAAAGATAATAAAATAAAATATTGGTTATGGTGTAACATTAAAATATATAATATAAAATTATTGGATTAATAATATTGAAAACAGAAACATCATATCATATAGCAATTTATACATGTGTAACTTCAAATTTTTACCTAGTTGATATAATAGTTTTTTACAATAAGTCAATACACCTATAGTGTAGTGAGCTGCTAGTTCATACATGCGCAACCTCTGAAAATATGCTGGTCATGCAACTTAGTTTTGACCAAAAATATGACTTAGTTTTTTTGTTAATAATAGATGCTTTTCCTAGAAAATATAGCTTGTCTTCAAGTTAAGTTTCAATTTTGAATAAACAATGTTTTCACAAAATATTACAAAACAAGACATTACAAAACATTTTACAAAACAAGATTTCATGAATCATGAATGTTAAAAAAAATTTTCTAAAATTTACAAGTTTGTTTTAATACATCCATCATAATAGTGACTGCTAAACCATGACCTTTGTGCCCATTGGACACTTATTCTTGCCTTTTAATGCCCTAGACTACATTTAAGCTTGCTTGCAATAAAGAAATATCAAAATTAGCAGGTAGTTAATGACATTTAATGCCCAATTGTCTTTGTCAAACTTACTTTAATACAAATTAGTGGGCAGTTAATGACATTTATTGCACAATTTTTCTGTCCTACTTTGTCAATGACACAAATGTCTATGGCACAATAATAGTAATACCCATGCTTTGCAAGCATTAATGAGAAATCCTTGGGCATCTCTCTCTCTCTCTCTCTCTCTCTCTCTCTCTCTCTCTCTCTCTCTCTTTCTCTCTCTCTGCAGTGCCCTTTGATTTTCCCATTAAAACCCTTAAAGCATGGGTATTAATGTACAATTAATGAGGCACTAAAGCATAGCTAGGAGTGTAGCAACATTCATAACATAAGTGTCTTTATGACTAAAGCCATGCTTTAGTTATCCATTGTTTTTCTGTGCATGCATCCTTGCTATCTTTAATTTTTTTCTTATTTTGCATTTTGTCTATGGTAGTGCTTAGCGCCATTCTGGGCATGTGGGTGCAGAGCCCCCACATCATGGATGAAGGAATATAATTTTATTCCTTCATCCATGCACCACATAAGCCAGCTAAAATTAAATACTTAGAAAGTGTGTATATACTTATGTCTATGGTATGAACTAAAGGTTTTATATTGTTTCATTTTTACCAGACTACCATAGACTATGTCCTACGAAACAGTGCTATATACTCATAGATAGTGAGTTAAGAAAAGAAAGGACTTCTCAGTTGACTGACGAGCTATAAAATGACTATGACCCAGCTTCTTCAGTGGGACGCTTTCCCTTGTAGAATGATAAAATTTATTGGATAAGTGAACTTACTGGTGCCGAGATCAAGAAGTACATGGATGATTTTGGCTTAGAGAAAGCTGCTAAAGCACTTTCTCTCGAGGATATTGATCAAGTGTTCACATTGGAACAGTCGGTTGACAAGTTGGATAAAGAGTGTTGCGTTACCAGTATCAAGAGAGGAGGAGCTTAGTAAAGCAACTGAATGATTTCATCAATGCAAATGGATCCATTTAAGTTGACATCATTAAGTGTGAACACTCTGCACTGGCATGTGCGCTACACCTTTTCTATGGAGCTTGAATAAGGCCAATGGAGGTTTCTACTCGCCAGCAAGCTTGCTGTACATTTGTGCAGGCATCTATTGCTATTTTTTAGGAAATTGGGCATTCAACATCATTTTAATTTATTAAAATGATGTTGAATGCCCATTTATTTGTGCAGTAATGCTATTGCTACATGGCATTGATACACAGGCCATAGACAAACAATGCCTATAAATCTACATATATAGTTTTTGTTCCCGTCTTGGTTTCCTCTGTCATGTGAGCAAGTCATATGACAGATCTTGCTCCTGGAGTCTTAAAGTATCACATGCCTAAGGCCCTTCCCTTCTCTAAAGAGAGGAGTGACTCATGTTGCTAAAAATAGCCACTGAGTCAGCCTGGTGCACTCTGCCCAGAGACCTTAAGTGATGTCATTTCTAAAAATAGAACAAGTCACAACATACATGTGCAACTTCTGAAATTACGCTGGCCGTGCGACTTAGTTTTCGATAAAAAATGCGACTTACCTATAAAAGAGCCAAGCAAAAACTTAGGTAAACGGCAGGAGTAACTATGACCATATTTTTAAAGCTAAATGCCTTGCCAGCTAATTAGTGCTGCGTGCAGATTCCGCGTTTTTATAACAGCTAATCAGTGTCATCTAGTGGCGGCATGAAGCTAATCTAATCTTCTATTCCCTCTACTTTGAAGTAAGAAAATATGCACATATTTTTGCTGAAGATAAGAGGAGAGAAGAGGGCATTGAGGAGAAAGGGTAGAGAGAAAGGGGGAGAAGAGAGGAGAGTAAAAATTAGAGGAGAGAGAAGAGGGAAAAGGGGGGAGAGAGAGAAGAGGGGAGGCAAGGTAGAGAAGAAGAGAGAGATGAGAGTTGAAGAGACACTAACCTTGCTGGTTAGGAAGTTTCAAAGAACCTGAGGGGCGAGGGCCAGATAGAGGGGATTCGCGAGCCGGAGTTTGCCAACCCCTGCTCCAGAGTTTAAGAAATCAATGGGAAACTGTTGACGAGGGCTTCTGATTTCAAAGATCTTGTCTGTGGTTGAAGGCTTCTATTCTGTTTTTGCTCTCCTGCCACACTTGCTCCTACTACCCCCTGATTGCCTCTGATTGTGACTTACTTCCCTCTTATTGCGACTTAGTTGCTTCTTTTTGCGACTTACCTGATTCTTTTTGCGACTTACCTAATCCTTTTTGCGACTTACCTAACCCTTTTGCGACTTACCTGATCCTTTTTGCGACTTAGTTTGCTTCTTTTGCGACTTACCTGATCCTTTTTGCGACTTAGTTTGCTTCTTTTGCAATTTACCTGATCCTTTTTGCAACTTACCTGATTATTTTTACAACTTAGTTTGCTTCTTTTGCGAATTGTTTTTCTTTTGCTTCACCATTTTCCCTGAACTGCTCTTTCTTTCGCTTTCCTCTTGCCTTTCTTGGTTCTTGTGTTTTTCTGTTTTTGGTTGACTCAATTTTGCGACTTACCCCTGGTCAGCCACGATTTACAGAGGCCAGATCGGCCAGGTCGGCCAGCAGTTGCGCATGTATGAGTCATAAGGTCTTGTGTGCGGGAGAATCTTGGCTATAAATAGGACCCCTCTCTCCCTTGTTTCTGTCAAGGAGTTTCTTGAGTTGTGAGTTTCTAAGTTTGAGTGCCTATACTAAGTGCCCATCTGCATATATTGAGTTCATTGCTATTGGTCTGACTGAGATCCTACTAAACCCAACCCCCAACCTACAAGAGGCTAACATAGCCCTCCCATCCACCAACCAAGCGTGGCAGGTATTGCTGACGAGATGCCCTATACATTGAGCTGCAAATTTGTATATTGTGCTGAGTTTGTTGACTTTGTTATTTTGTTCCGATAGGAAGCTCACCTCATCGAAGGCCAAGACCTAAAAGAATGTGGCAACATAACCTACGCTACTGAAAGTTAAGAAGACTTCCAAGTGAGAAGACAGAGAGCCAAAACCATTGTGCTAGACAGTAGGAGAAGCTTAGGTATAACACTGGTAGCAGCGATGGGATTCAAAGACCTACAAAGACACCTTGAAACAACCCCAAGACAACTATAAGTACTTCAATAGTCTTTTAATGACTAGTGTCCAATTTAAATTTTTTATTTTTTTATTTTTGACTGGCTACTATTTATTGCTCTTATTTTCTTGATTCATTTTTAATCCATCTTATAAATGTTTTCATTTTTCTTCATTTTCTTATGTTTTTTTCTTGTTGTATCAATTATACTATTTAAGATTGTCTCATATATCCTCTTAATTTTTTGCTTGATCAGTTGTCTAAAATCTTTGCCTTAGCTACTTGCTATATATATATAAATGTCTATTAAAACTTATTACTAAATCAATATACTTATTTAAAATATTTACTTATTTAAAATCTACTATCTTTAGAAAAGTATAGCATAGGAAATTATATAACAATTATAATGAAATACAATAGCCTTTAATATTTTATTTTATTATAATATAAATCACTTTATTATATCTACAATTCTTAGATGATTGTTGACTAAAATTGTCTAAAAACTACTACTATAACTATTATAATATATTTAAGTCGAAATAAAAAGTTTTGTTAAGCCTACTAAGACCATTATTATTAGTACCAAGTTTTAAATATTTAGGCTCAATAATTAGAATTAGAGCATTAATATTTAAGATCAATAACATGATAGGAATTCTCATAATATTTGCATATAGTTTATATTTTATTATAAGATAGAAAATTAGAAACATTTTTAGCCAGATATGCCTATTGCAAATGACTTATGCCACAGTTTGCACATCTTTCTATGCTTGCTTAGTTTCCCATTACAATGTAACACCCTATTGGAATAAATAGACAAAAGGTATCTAACTATCCATCACCATTTTGAAGTTTCTAGTATCATATTGTAGCTAGAGTCAACAAAAATTTTTTCATGTGTCATGGAGGGTTTAAATTTGTGCTGACTTGTCATGCCACATCATCCTAAAAGGCCATAGACACTTTCCAGCAAGTTTTAGTGAGGGGTGAGGGCAGTAATCATTTACACTGTTCAAGATTTCCCAACCTAGAATTGCTTAAGATATACAATATTTTGCAAGTCATGGCAGGACATCCAGCTGCACAATCATTTATAATCTATCTGCTGAGGTTGTACTTGCTGCTGAGCTGCTGAATTTGATGGGTGGCATATTCTCTTTGCGCTACATGTATGTGACTCACCACACAGTATCAATAATTTGTTGGCTAGCTGTATTGGATTGCCCATTACTATCCCCTGTAAGGATTTGAGTTTTGAGACTTGTTTTTTTAGCAACTTTTGAGGATTTTGTGACTAAGGTAAGGAGCAATGTTATAGTCTTGTTAATGTTCACTTGTTGATTGTTCATGACATTGGCACATATTCAAAAGTAAAAATAATTATGCAAAACAAACTGCAGCATTTCTGGTACCCCTCTTATATAGTTATCTTACAAGCTTTCAAAAATACTTAAATTAATACTAACTAAAGTAGGGCCTTTTCCTAATATTAACAAAAAACAAATAAAATGAAAGAGCATTATTTAAATATATAAAAATTTAGAAAAATGATTAATTGCATGCAAAGTAAGTCTATATAGGCCCTAGCAAAAATTTAAAATTAAAGTAAGGTAGACCTAGCATGCTTTTGAAGGCAAAGGAATATAAATGAATGAAAATCATCATAGATTATACCCAAAATTAAATTATTTTGATGCATTATGGTCTAACAAGGGCCATCTTTAAACTTAAGTTAGGGTCTAATATATTTCAATTTACACAACAACTTTTTTAAGAGATAAATAGGCCCTAGAGAACAAATATTTATTGCATAGTCCAAAACTCCAAATAGCATATCATATCAGGGGTAGAATTTAATTTTCAAGGTAACTGAGCAAATATTATGAGTACAATGGTCAATAGAAATAAAAGCTATTATCAAAAATATAGCAGGAGCTTAAGCATAGAGGCATAGACTTCTAGTAAGTAGGCCTAAGTCAGCAACAGCAACAACCTAGCAGAGAGTAACAAAATTACTTTTGATTGAATAAGATAGGCCCCTACTCAGACTTCCTTGTTAGGTTGCTTTGACAAATATATCTAGGCCTATGGAAAAACTTGGAGAAACAAAACTTTTAAAGCAATAAAATATTTCCGAGTGGGCTTCAGCTTCATTGCTTGTTGTCTTGTTGTTCACTCCTTTTGCCATGCCAAAAGTCATGGATGTGGATGTGCATTTTAGGAGGGCCTAGACTAGATTGCTCACAGGTGATTTGGTTACAGGTCAAAAGGGCGACAGATCAAAAGGGCAAGAGTCAAAAGAGTTGCCTGTGATTTTGTAACAAGTTGTCCTTTCCCGTACCGTACGCACTGTGCACCCTGCTGACTTAATTTGTTGCGCAGTCACGCATGTTTCCCGATCGATATTCAGATTGAAATTCGAAAACTAACAAAATCTCTGCTCTGCAAAAATATTTTAGAACGCCGTTTGACAGGAAAAAAAGTGCAACCAAGAACATTGCAAAAATTAAGTTTCAGCTCGATCCGTCACTCTGGCTCGAAATGGCACCGATTTTCGATGTGCTCCCATTTAAAATACATGTGATTTTATAAGGCAGATCGATATTCGAGTTCGCTCACTTTGGCTTGACCATTCAACATGAAATTTTACACACTAAAAAGTGCAACTCAGAAACCGATAAATATACAGTTTCAGCTCGATCAGTCATTCTGGCTCGAAATGGCACCGATTTTCGATGTGCTCCCATTTAAAATACATGTGATTTTATAAGGCAGATCGATATTCGAGTTCGCTCACTTTGGCTTGACCATTCAACATGAAATTTTACACACTAAAAAGTGCAACTCAGAAACCGATAAATGTGCAGTTTCAGCTCGATCCGTCATTCTGGCTCGAAATGGCACCGATTTTCGATGTGCTCCCATTTAAAATACATGTGATTTTATAAGGCAGATCGATATTCGAGTTCGCTCACTTTGGCTTGACCATTCAACATGAAATTTTACACACTAAAAAGTGCAACTCAGAAACCGATAAATGTGCAGTTTCAGCTCGATCCGTCATTCTGGCTCGAAATGGCACCGATTTTCGATGTGCTCCCATTTAAAATACATGTGATTTTATAAGGCAGATCGATATTCGAGTTCGCTCACTTTGGCTTGACCATTCAACATGAAATTTTACACACTAAAAAGTGCAACTCAGAAACCGATAAATATACAGTTTCAGCTCGATCAGTCATTCTGGCTCGAAATGGCACCGATTTTCGATGTGCTCCCATTTAAAATACATGTGATTTTATAAGGCAGATCGATATTCGAGTTCGCTCACTTTGGCTTGACCATTCAACATGAAATTTTACACACTAAAAAGTGCAACTCAGAAACCGATAAATATACAGTTTCAGCTCGATCAGTCACTCTGGCTCGAAATGGCACCGATTTTCGATGTGCTCCCATTTAAAATACATGTGATTTTATAAGGCAGATCGATATTCGAGTTCGCTCACTTTGGCTTGACCATTCAACATGAAATTTTACACACTAAAAAGTGCAACTCAGAAACCGATAAATATACAGTTTCAGCTCGATCAGTCATTCTGGCTCGAAATGGCACCGATTTTCGATGTGCTCCCATTTAAAATACATGTGATTTTATAAGGCAGATCGATATTCGAGTTCGCTCACTTTGGCTTCGCTTGACCATTCGACTCAAAATTTTGTTACATTTTGATAGCAAATATTTTTTTATCTTGCTCATTTATTTTACGCAGGAAGGCAGAACATTGTTTTGGCCTCATTTATATTGATTAACTAAGTTCGGGGAAACTTTTGAAAACAAGTAATCTACGTTCGCTAACGGGTCGTTCTCAAAGTTTAGTCGTAAGCAGTGAAACAAATATTTTTAAAATTCAGCCTGAAATATTGAGTCATTTCTCATTTTAGCTGTAAAAAGAGTTTAAAAATAAACGCCTTTTATGGGTCTTAATCTTTTTTCACATTGAACTTTTGATGTCAATCTCAACAGAGTGCACTATTTCATTTTTCGATATAATTTTTATTATCGCACGAGCTATAATACCCACTTTAGAGAAGCTGCATTCTGTTCACGTGGTCTTATTAAAGAAGAAAACTAATAAATGTTATTTATTTCTTTGGTTAGTACAACCTAAAACCCATTTAACTCTTTTGATTGCAAAGCAGATGTTGCTATTTCGATTTTTGCTAGAAACGTAACATTATGAATGATAAAAAATCCACTTTTAATTTTATTTGTTCTGTTGATAGAATCGGCTACTAGCTGCGTGTTAATCTGTTTTTTAAGAAAGATAGTCATATCTAACACTAAAGTGTCAGTTAAGGCAGTTTCATTCTATAATAAAACAGAAAAGTTAATTTAATTCAATTTTAAGTTTTTTTCAATAGCACAAAATTAACCTAACAAAGAGCGATTTAGCTGACTACAACAAAGCAAGTAGCACCAAAATTATTTTAATTCAAAGCCTTCATCTGTGGGATGAGAAAAAGTACCTCTTTTTTGTCTCTAGTTAAGAAAAAAAATTTCTCAGCACATTGTTAGGTTTTTTGGATGTTTTTTCATGTATTTAGATGAATTTTTGCAATTGATCACCCACTATGTTAGTCAGAACAAACAGAATTTGATTTATTTAGCTAAAATCGACTATTTTTCTCTTGGAAACAGTCGTTAATTTTTGTTGTTTTCACTCAGAAAAGACATTTTAACTGATTTAAAATTTGTAGTGTAAGTTACAAGTAAACATAATTAGTCAAAACAAGAGGTACATAGTAGAAACTGAAAATAAAGTAAGATTTACGAATAATAAAAACAATTGCATGATTTGATTAGTCAAAAAATAGTATTAAAACAATTTTGTATCTGATTTATTATCAATGAAATTAGCTGTCTGAAGCACAAGAAATTAATTTCTTTTAAACATTAAATTTATTCTCATATGTGCTGCACTTCATTAAAGATAGACATGTAGCAACTTAAACATTCAGTTGATACTTTCCACCTTTTGATGGATAGTTACTAACAAGAAAAAAATAAAATAAAAAACTTGCCATTGTGCTGGCAATGTAATATTAAATATGGTACAGAAAGATGGAATCTATACAGAGTGCTACCACACGAATTTTTGAAGTATTTAACAGATAAGTCATGGCAGCACCATAATAACAGACATAATATATTTATATTCTTCTTCGATTGACTTACGCTTTAGATATGTTTTAGATGATGATTTTCCATTGGGACTGACTCTATATTTACCGAGGCCGGACACAGTTAAGTGCGGCTGACAGCACTGGAGCGGCGATTAACAGGGAATGTGATGAGCTGTGGCCTGTGGAGGCAGCCAGCTGATGCGAGCATCAGTAGAAGGGAAAGACATCTAATAATGTCTTGCTATTGGTTTGTTACATATGACGTCTACTTTTTACAGCAAACGACATCTACTTTTATTCTAATGTGATCGATTAATTAATTCTACTGACCCAATTGGCTAAAGCACTGCAAACCGCACACCTCTCGCATCATTGTACAGTGGTACTTTGGATGTGGTCAGTTCTGCAGGCATCGGTGGTTATCAAATGAGACGAATTGCACCGAGCATGACAGTGCAGGACCAGAATCGATTAAGGAGGTTCACAGTGATCCATGCGGCTGCCGAGTCAGACGTCTGTAATAGGCCAATTAACTTACCAAGCCCAAACTACTTAATTTAAATTAATAAAGCTGTTCTATTATGTGCAGCCTAGCTAATTGCATAAGAAAATTGTAAAATAGTAAAATAGCATTAAAAGCTATGTTGCAGAATATAAATGCTTGCTGAATTCTTTTTTCAAAAGAAAACGCAAGTCTGTTCGAAAAAAGATACATGTATTTCAGGTTTTAAAAGAAATGGCGTCCTAGCTCATTTACTATATATATTATAATTCAAAAGACTTTTAATGCATTAAAAGACATATTTTGTAAACCTAATTTCTAGCGAAACAATCTTTGTAGATTTTGAGCTTCATATTTAGGTGCTAAGTACAATAATTCAAGTCTTTGAGTTGTACAATAACAATTATTTCGGGTGTTTCTTGTTACGCGATAATTTTAAATACAAGCAATTTAGACGAAAAAAACAAAATATTGATTTAAAAATAACATTTTCTATTGAAATAATCCTTATTAAATAGTAAAAATAGAATAAAAGATGCATCTTAACCATAAAAATTAAAGAAAACTTGCACTATTTCACGATTTTTGGTCGTTTTATTCTCCGTTGCGAAAAATAACAAATTGCTAGATTTCGTCTGAAATGTTTAGTTTCTTGTGGTTTTAATGGCAGTTTTTTAATTAAATTGACGAAATAATCGTTTTTCACAAAACAATTACTTTATTCGAAAACTTTTTTTCTGTACCAAAACATCATGACCTTAATTTGAGAACTACCCTAACATGTGTGGATGAAGGAGGCAAACACGTTATGCTGGCTTCGCCAGTATGTTGTTAGAGTTCCATAAAATACATCCAGGACTTAAATAGACTCTTGCTAGTGTTCTATTGTCACCGATGCATGTCACGTTTCGAATTTTTAGCTCACGAGTCACATCTTGTACAATAAAAAATTTACTATAGTTATGCTGCTCTTCGTTGAAGTCGTTATTTCCGGAAATAGGCTAATCTACGAGTATTAACGATATATCGCCGATAAGTAGCTAGTACTAAAACCATTTCACTGTAGGTAGCCAACAGTGGCAAAAAAAGCTAAAAAGGAAGTAATTAACCATTACTGATATGCTAAATAAAAGTTGGGGAAACCCCATTTAACGCTGAAATTAAATTACCTACTACAGATTGAATGCCCATCCTGCCTGAATTGGTACCACGACAAATGCGTGGCCAGTGGCCCGACCGACACCTTTATCTGTTCGAGCTGCCAAAACTTATTTTCTATCTGAACGAACGAAGCAACAGCAAACTAGTGAATTTAACCAGCGCTTTTTTAATTTTACGAGTACATCTAGACTGTTTCTTAAAGCATACAGGCAATCGTATAGTAGGAATTATGAATCGCGTATCTCATCGTCCGTGCAATCGCACCGTTTTTATTGTTATATTTTTCCATTACAAATTCTCATACTCCATCAGTCAGGTGCGGATCCAGGAATTTCTTGAGTGGGGCCTAATGCAATGCTAGATCAAAAAGGGCCTTGGGGGCGGATTGGAATTGGGCTGGATCTGGCCCTGGGGCCGAGGGCTGTTGCCCCCCTGCTTAAAGTCTTAATTTAATAAGTAAGGTAATTCTCACATAGCTGCTGGAAATTGCAAGACGAGGCAATAAATAGAATGTACTGCTTGCTTAGTATTGCTTAGGAAACACCATTCTTCGGGAAGCTGAATAAGATTTGCAACCCCTACTTAGATCCGCAACCTGCCTTCTGTGAGCTATATACGAGAGCTATAGATTTCGCGTTCCTCATTGTATATACTTTTCTGAATGCACCAACATCCGAACTTAACAATGTTCTGCCTCCTGCGTAAAATAAATGAGCAAGATAAAAAAAATGTTTGCTATCAAAATGGAACAAAACTTCGAGTCGAATGGTCAAGCCAAAGTGAGCGAACTCGAATATCGATCTGCCTTATAAAATCACATGTATTTTAAATGGGAGCACATCGAAAATCGGTGCCATTTCGAGCCAGAGTGACTGATCGAGCTGAAACTGTATATTTATCGGTTTCTGAGTTGCACTTTTTAGTGTGTAAAATTTCATGTTGAATGGTCAAGCCAAAGTGAGCGAACTCGAATATCGATCTGCCTTATAAAATCACATGTATTTTAAATGGGAGCACATCGAAAATCGGTGCCATTTCGAGCCAGAATGACTGATCGAGCTGAAACTGTATATTTATCGGTTTCTGAGTTGCACTTTTTAGTGTGTAAAATTTCATGTTGAATGGTCAAGCCAAAGTGAGCGAACTCGAATATCGATCTGCCTTATAAAATCACATGTATTTTAAATGGGAGCACATCGAAAATCGGTGCCATTTCGAGCCAGAGTGATGGATCAAGCTGAAACTTAATTTTTGCAATGTTCTTGGTTGCACTTTTTTTCCTGTCAAACGGCGTTCTAAAATATTTTTGCAGAGCAGAGATTTTGTTAGTTTTCGAATATCAATCTGAATATCGATCGGGAAACAAATGCGTTGCGCAGTCGCATTCTTTTCTCCGACTCGCTTAGTTTCCAAATATTTGAATGTATTCTGGAATTGATTTTATTCCCGCGCGTGAATTACGCTTTTAAGCCTCGCACGCTGTCTGCAAAACATCGCCAATGGTTAAAAATACAGTAATGGTTTGAGCAGGAATCTTTTAAGACTTTCTCCCCTCGGCTAAGTGAGCACAGCCGACCAGAATTGCCTGCACGACTTCGTCACTCGTATTTCAAACGGCGACTTGGGTATCTACATTTGGCGACCACGCTAGTGTTTCATCATGTGGAACGACGACGACTTCCTGGAGCTTCGAGGACGGCTCGTCAGACGAGCAAACGCGGCAGATGCAGCTACAGCAGCCGAGTCAAGCATCGCGTCCAGTTCGAGTTCATACAACCCGTTTGTGTCTGCAGCAGCCAGCAGATCGACCAACCCGTTCATCGCAGACGAAGATCCACGGACGACACGGCCGGAGTCGTATTCAACAAACCCGTTCCATGAGCACGTTCAACGTCAAGCTCGTCATGTCCCGGAGCTGGAATACGCCCCGCCTAACAACCTGGCTTATGCAGCGCTGCCAGTGGCAAATCACCGGCTTGCTCTGTCTTCGGTGCCCAATCCTCCGCCATACAACGGTCGTGAAGACTTCGACGACTTCCTCGTCAGGATCGGCGCTCACATTGGTCGATTCCCCGGCCTCCCGGACATCGAGAAGGTCAATACCCTGACAGCTTATCTCGGACCGGCATTCGCAACGTACACACTGCCTGGCTGGCAATGCAGTGCGCGTACGTCGGTCTTCCGCCCAGGTCAACATTGGATCAGCTACCTGGGGTGTACTACGAAGACCTGGTAGAACACCTCCGCTCACGTCACGGTGGTGCCAAGAGTGCAGCCCTTCTTCGACGCGAGTTCCGTGCTTGACATCGGAAACCTGACGAGAGCTTTGAGAAGTACCTGACGGAGCTCCAACAGTTGGCTGTTCGGGCCCATCCGGACCCGGGAGCCCAGGTCTTTGTGCAGCAGATAGTTCTCGAGCAGTTCATGCAAGGCCTAAACGACAGCTACGTCACTGAGCGACTGCTCAACCATGCAACTCCGCCACACACTGTGGAGCAGGCACTACGCTTCGCCCAGCAGCTTCGGGAAACGCGGGCGTACATGAGTACCGGTCTAGTGCAGCCGCAGATGTCGCCTACCCGCCAACACCACCGAGGCCTCCAAGATCGACTGAGCTACCAAGACCGCTGATGCCGCAGCAGTCGAGCACCGGAGGACAGCAACGACTGGAGAAAACAGTCTGCTACAGCTGCGGTCAGCTCGGCCATATTCGACGCAACTGCCCAAACGCCGAGAAGGCTGGTCCGCGAGGCCAGCACCGGCCCTCTCAGCACTAAGACACTCGGCCTCCACTCCACGCCTCAGCAGCTGTCAGCCTGGTCAGGCGTGTGCCGTTGCTAGTATAAGTGGTCCCGCAAAAGGGCCGTTGGACTGTAGTTTCCCTTGCAATTTCTCATTTTAATTTCTCCAATAATTTATTTTAACTTTTACTTGTAGTAGCGTGCAAATAATCTGTATCAATGGCTAATTCACTGTGTATTTGGTAGGCCTTGCGTTCGTCTGTAAATTTTAGCACGATCGATAATTTCAAGTTCTCTCGCCAGCCAATGAAAACTCTCCGTGTTTTATGCTAACCCTTCTGCGCCCCTTTATTAACCCCCGCCTGGCGGCGGCCTGGGGGGTCTTCACTTGCGGCCCTTGTGTTTTCGTCTCGTTTTCCTTCTCTCTCTCCTGGCTGCCTCGAGCCTCCTTATCTCTCGCCACGGCTCCTCTGTCTGGGCCAGCCTGTTTACACTCTGTACTCCACTGTGTACTGCCACGGCTAACGCCACTCTCACCGCTACTTATCTGCCTGTCTACTTACTACTCACTGCCTTCACTGTGCTCATCGACATCACTCACTACGTTGCGTCGCCATTGTATCCTTCGCCTGCTACTCGACTTCATATTCTAATCACTTCAAAACCATTGTTGCAGCCGCCAGTGCCCAGAACACTATAAGTTTTGTATTGATATTGACCAGTCTAATACTGATCTCGACAATAAATTAGCTACGGCAGTTTCCTGCCCTTATACGCCAAGTGCTCCGCTACACAATCCGCTTTGCAAGAATTGGCTTTGAGTCATTTTGGGACTACAACAACTTACGACAATTCTCGTCAAACTGCCCTTTTAAGGGTCATAACCTCTACGCCAATAACGTGAAAGGCGCGTTTCGTCACCGCGCGCATTTTCAGACGACGGCGCCACTGCTTGATCGACACCGGAGCAGAGGTGTCATGCATCGGCGCCGAGATCTACTGGAAGGCCAGGCGGCAGCTGCAGCCCAGCAGCATCACCATTATAGGCGTGGATGGCAACTTGCAACGAGTGCTGGGCGAGACAACATTGACAGTGACACTTGGAATCGTTCGTGTACAACATCGATTCGTCGTACTGGAGAAGCTGCATCCGGCATCCGTCATCCTGGGCTGTGACTTCCTCAGCACCCACGACGTCTCTGTTCATCTGCAGGCCGGTTGCATCACCTTCAACAGCATAGGTGCATCAATCCCGGCTCGACAAAGCAAAGAAGCAGCGCAGACCTGCAGGCTAGTGTCGGCGGCCTCAGTTCAGCTGCAGCCAGGCGATCGGTGGATCATCCCAATCAAGCCAGCCCAGCAAGCCTCGTGGACGAAATCAGGCGCCCCTGGGATAGTCACCGGGACAAAACTACAAGGGCTGCTCATCGGTCGCTGCGTCTCAAAGCTATCCGACAGCGGAATGGGACTGGCTGTCATCAACGTCGGCGATCAGATCATCAGCATTAGCGACGGCGACATCATCGGCAGTTTCTCACCACTCAGTAGCCACGCACGAATCCAGACGGCCGCTGGCAGCACGGCGGCGACGGCCGCTGGCAGCACGGCGGCGACGGCCGCTGACAGCACGGCGGCGACGGCCGCTGACAGCACGGCGGCGACGGCCGCTGGCAGCACGGCGGCGACGGCCGCTGACAGCACGGCGGCGACGGCCGCTGGCAGCACGGCGGCGACGGCCGCTGGCAGCACGGCGGCGACGGCCGCTGGCAGCACGGCGGTGACGACGGCGGTAGTCTCGGTTTCGGCGACATTGCAACACACGACAGACTGGTTAAACAGCATAAAAATCGAAAGTGATATTTCGGTCGACGAACAGCAGTCTGTCAAAGATCTTCTGCTGGAATTCTGCGACGTCTTCGCATCACCAGGCAACGCTGGCCGCACAGCAGTTTTACGACACCACATCGACACCGGTGGAGCGCGACCGATTCGACAGGGCCTTCGACGTGCAGCGCGCCCGGTCATCGAAAAACAGGCCGAACTAGTCGACGACATGCTGCAGAAAGGCGTCATCCGGCCGTCATCTTCGCCGTGGGCATCGCCGATCGTGCTCGTCAGGAAGAAGGATCGGACGGCACGCTTCTGCCTTGACTATCGGCTGCTCAACCAGGTCACCAAGCCGGATGCCTTCCCGATCCCTCGCATCGGCGACACCTTGGACGCTCTGGAGGGCAACGCTTACTTTTCGGCACTCGATCTGGAGAGTGGCTACTGGCAGGTCGAAGTCGAAGAGCGCGACAAGGAAAAGACTGCTTTTATCTGTCACCAAGGCCTTTTTGAGTTCAACGTCATGCCCTTTGGCCTGCGCAACGCCCCGGCGACGTTTCAACGACTTATGCAGCTGGTGCTCCAAGGGCTGACCTGGCAAGCGTGCCTCGTTTTCATCGACGATGTCATCATTATGGGCCGGACGATCGCTGAGCATAATTCTCGACTGCGAGCAGTGCTTGAGTGGCTGAGGGAGGCAAACCTGCGGCTGAAACCGTCAAAGTGCCGTTTCGCCAACTCGACGATGATTGTGCTCGGTCATCGAGTCTCCAAGTCCGGCATCACCGTCGACGAGACCAAGACTGCCGTCATCCGCGCATGGCCAACACCAGGAAACCCTAAGGAGGTGAAGAGCTTCCTAGGCCTCACGGCGTACTATCGGCGATTTGTCCAGGACTATTCGAAGATTGCCGAACCGCTACGACGCCTGACTCTTCCGGCGGAGAAATTCCAGTGGACACCAGTGGCTGAGGCAGCATTTGTCCAACTGAAGGCGGCGCTAGCGTCAGCACCAGTCCTTGCCTTCCCGGACACCAGCCCAGACAGCTCGGAGTTCGTTTTGGACACTGACGCCAGCGACTGTGCCATTGGCGCGGTGCTCTCTCAAGTCCAGGCCGGCGAGGAACGGGTCATCGCGTACTCCAGTCGGGCGCTGTCAAGGGCTGAACGCAACTATTGCGTGACGAGGCGAGAACTGCTGTCGGTCGTCGACCATGTCAGAAAGTTTCGAACGTACCTGCTGCCTCGGACATTCACCGTCCGCGTCGATCATCAGTCTCTGACACATCTGCTGACGTTCAAGGAGCCCGAGGGTCAACTGGCACGGTGACTGCAGACTCTAGACGAGTACGACTTCAAGGTTGTCTTCCGCCCAGGCCGTCAGAACAACAACGCCGACGCTCTATCACGGGTCCAGCAACGATGTACCAACCAATGTCGAGTCTGTCGGCCGGAGCCAGTAAACATCAGAAAGACGACTTCCTCGGTGGCTTGCCAAACGGACACCGAGGCGCCAGCAGCGCCTGCTAACGACATCGTCCAGGTCAGCACCATGCAGGCGAGGCGCAAGCAAATTCTACAGCCGCTTACCAGTGAGAGTGAAGACAGCAGCGATGACGACGCGACTGAGGCACCAGCAGCAGACAGCGGACCACCATCTCTACGCAGAATGCAGCTTCAGGATCCAGTCATCAGCCCAGTGTTCCGGCTGCTCGCCGACGGCAAGACCAGATTCACCGATCGGCAGCGCGACAAAGTGCCGTCGGAGACCCTGGTGCTGGCACAAAAGGTACACGATCTGTGCTTCGTCAACGGCGCCATGCACCGCCTGGTCAACGCGAAGCCGGTGCCGGTCATCCCTCTCTGTCAGCAGCGCGACGTCATCTACGAGGTCCACAACATCGGCCACCTGGGCGAGGACAAGACGCTGGCCAGCCTCAAGGCGCGGTTCTACTGGCCGAAGATGGCCGAAAGCGTCCGGCTGGCTGTTCGTTCATGCGGAGTCTGCCAGCGAGCCAAGACGCCGCTTATCAAACGTGCGCCGTTACAAAGTATCACAGCGGGTTTCCCCATGCAGCGCGTCGGGTTCGACGTCGTCAAGGTCGGCGTCTCCAAGAATGGCAACGATCGTCTACTAACGATCATCGACTACTTCAGCAAATGGGTGGAGCTGGTGTCAATGCCGGACGAGAAGGCAGCAACTATTGCCAAGGCGTTGTTCAGCCACTGGATCGCGCGCTGGGGAGCTCCACATGTCTTCCATTCGGACCGAGGCAGAAGCGTCGACGGCCGCATTGTCCGAGGTCTCTGCAGCCTGCTGGAGATCGACAAGACCCGAACATCAGGTTACCATCCGCAGTGCGACGGCCTGGTGGAACGATTTCATCGGACGCTTCATCAAATGCTGCGCTGTCACCTCCAGACCGTCAATCCGCCGGACTGGGAGGACGCCCTGCCGCACTGTCTCCTGGCCTACAGAAGCAGCATCAGCGCGACAACAGGGTTCTCCAGGATTTCCAAAGCCAGGATTTCCAACCACAGCCATTTGACCTCCAGCGTCCTTTGCGTAGCCCATCATTCTCAGTTGATTGGTTTTTGAATCGTGTCCGTAATTCAAACACGTGCGAATATAGGCCTTGTAAGCGTGGTTGTTATTGCTCGACTCTACGTGTGTCCCGTTGATTGTCAACGTGACGTTTTTAAACATGCTTTCAAGGACGTAATTGACCGGCGCAACATTCGAATCAGCAGCAAGATTTGTACCATTAGACTGCTTAACGCGGGCCTTAATCTCGAGGTCAATGTCGTTAAGATCGATAAACGTCTCACCACCAACAATCCTAAATTCGACCACGCTGGCATTTTCAACACTGGCAACAGGGTGAACTTCTTCAGTGGTAGCGCTAATTGCAGCAATTTGGTGTGCGCGAGGAGCAAATAGCTCGAATTCCGACTTTGTACACAGGCACTCAGTCATTTTTCTTTCAACAGCGGCTTAGTGTGGTGCTCTAATAGACAGATCAGTTATTGGCACGGGTTTTTTTATTTATAGAGTCGAAAATATCAGAATGCTGCAGTCTTTTTCTCGTTTTTTTGCTAGTCATCTTTCTTCGTCTTTGTCTGCCGCTACCTCGTTGTGCGACTGTGTCCTTGAAAGCATCTTTAGCTGCCTGGACAGAGTTACGCAATGCTGCTTCTTTCAAGTTCCCGCCTTGATCGAGTATGTCGCTAACTGTTGTAGCTAGGGCTCGTGTTCCGTGGCGAAGAATATTTTTGCCAAAACTCTTTAAAATTGGCAGGGCAAATCGGGCAATGCTGCCAAACAGGCCGTTGCCGCGCTGTGCACCGGAAAATACCGGTAAAGCTCCTCCGATCAAGATTGAAGGCATATTGTCGATCAGTTGCTACCTTTTATTCGTGAAAACTTCTTTATTTATAGCTTAATTTCGCGAATGTTGATCGATAAAACAGTTTTGCCTCGAAGAATCCGATCCATTAACTTGCCCATATCGTCACAGATTTGCACCTCAATGGTTTTGAATGGGTGTTTTACCAACGGTAAGTAGGATGGATTGACAAACTCGTAGTACTCTCGTTCGCCGTATACCTTTTCATTCAAAGGAATTGCCCCAAGCAGGGGGACTTTGACGTCTCCAACAATGGCAGAGTCGACAATATTTGAATAGATGTACATAGTTTGTACACCATTTGTTAAATCGATTGGTCGTTTAGCGGTCTTTGGAGTTTCATTGAAAACATCTTCGCGAAAGCCGAGAATGGCAGCAAGCTCTCCAATGTCGAATAAAATGTTTTCAATGGGTTTGTACTCACACCGGTTCAAAAAGGGTTGTAGCGGAATGCATCCACTCTCGTCGCTGGACTTATTGGGAGCTTTGAAACGACGCCCCAAAGCGCTCCATTAACATAATTTAAGAGCTCATCAGGCGTGCGGTAGAATCCTTTAGCAATCCGCAGTGACGTTCTAGAAGGCCAGACACTCTTTTCAAACGTTAGAGTCATCGGACTCTCTATGGAGGAGGAGGACTCCAATTCTATAGCGAATACTAACGAATTTCTTGGGTTTAATAAAAAAGTCGTTACTTCGATATTTGATTTATTTCCAGCGTCATCAACCTTTTTAAACATGCTACGCACATTACTGGACAGCCTAATGTTCGCACCATGTACCATACCATGATTTGTTCACAATTGAAATTTGGCCTTCCTGTGAACGCTCAATGCAAATCATCGCATTATCGTCTTGCTCATATTTTAGATCGGCGATGATTGCATCAACCACTTCGTTGGCTGTTGATAGCCCCGCGGCGAGAGAAACCGACGCAAACTGTTTATACGCGGAGGCGGGTTTTTCTCTCACCTCAATGTCAATCACTTCATCCTCGGGAGCGTTGGTCAGGACATCAACCATTCGATTATCGGGGACGGTTTTGAATTCTTTACAAAAGTAGATCCGTTCGATGCAGACTTCATGATTCGGAAAGTGGAGGGTGTCGGGCAAATTAATGCTATAATGTGCCGAATTATTCTCAGGATAGTGCTCAACGCACGCATTGCTAGGTAGGAATAGATGCATTGTAATATACTACACGTTTCGAGTGTATGTGTGTTCATCCTTGTCTTATATTTATAACTTCCTCAACTGGTACAAATGCATTGAACGACTCGGGATAGCCGCGCCAACTAACGAAATGATGAGCGACACCATTGATGATGACATTGCGACGCAGAATTTTGTCTGTAACAAAGCGGTCTGGTCGAACCGTCTTTGAAAGTTCATTATAGTAGAATCGACCCTCGATTTGTTCTCCAGATAGGTCGGAAATGCGATAAAAATGAGGCGGTCCCGGGCATACTTGAGACACAACGTAAACTTCTTCGCTGTACATATCGTATGCTTCCTTGTCAAAGGCTCGACGAGATTTTGAAATTCTGACAAAGTCCCCTTTTTGGTAAACTGGTTCATCATATTCAGGATCCTTGTAGAGCTTTTCCCACAATTCTTTTTGATTGTGCAGACCGACACTCGAAGGTTTCATATCAATAGTAGAGTGTACTGTGTTGTTGTAACTTTTAACCAATATTGGCAAATAGTCGATCCAACGCCACGTGTTTTTATGCTCAAAGTAGCGAGCTAAACGTTTTCGGAGAGTCCTAATCAGCCTTTCAGCCATATTTGCCTTGTATACAGAGTTTGTACTGTACATTTTGATATTATGGGCTTTCAGTAAGTTCTGCATGCGATTGTTATAAAACTCGGTACCTCGATCAACGTGTAGATATAAAGGCTTAATGGGGAAGTCTTTGATCATGCTTTCAAAAGCCTTTGGAGTGTCGCTTTTCAATTTTATTGACTGACAAAAAGCCAATTTACTAAGCACGTCAATTGCAACTAGAATATATCGATGACCATCATTCATTGTTCGTATCGTGACATGTCCATCAAATCCGCTTGCACAGTTTCCATGAAGCCTCCTGACATTACTTTTCCGGTTCGGAATTTTCTTTTAACCCTCTTGTGCCGGGTGTAGCTCGATTGGGTCTTCAGCCATTCGTCGGTTTGGCGTCTCGTCAGGGAGGGGACCAGCCGTTTGGCCTCCTGATATACACGGGCAGCATTTGTAAAAGCGGCGTCCCCCTGTTCGTACACTCTCCGAAGAGCGGTTTTCACCCTCATTCGCAACTAGATTCGATGCACAGCATGAGTAATTACACTTGAACTCCACAGACGGTTTGTCTGAGCAAAGCTTTGAAGTTACAGCTGCGGCACCCATGATCCAAAAACAGATTATATATCATGAAAATGATTTCTATTTATAGTTTTTTTAACGTCTCGTATTTTACTGCTGGTTTCTGCCGCCTCTTTGGTTCGCGGAGTTGGTATGAAGCATGCCGGTAGGCATCGCTGCCACGATCTTCATATTTTTTAATTTCATTCAGGCCACTGGCTTGGTCTTTGTGCAAGTCGTTGTAGAAATCATTAGTTCCAATTGCTTGCTCGACTAAAAAATCGTCTCGATCCGGATCCGTGCCGATTTCTTTTTTCACACTGACTTCTTCTTGTTGGCGTCGTCCTAGTAGAGCTTTTGCAATATCTGCCTCTTCGGCCAGGGCCCAAAAAGCGGTACTATATTTTGGGCTTGGGCGGTCGCGCCTTTCATTCGATGTAATCTCCTTCAATAGATCGAAAATATTGCTTCCTGGCCAGGTTTTTCCATCAAATACAATTTCCCACGACTTGTTGTACTCCAAATTTGGGTATCTTTCTGTCAGCATGTCCCAAGCACGTTGTTGTCGTTCAGGAAAACGATTACTCTTCTTTTGCTTGATCTGACTTAGTTTATTTTGGAGTTGAGTGTTGTATTCAATGAGTTTTTCATATTCTGTTTTGGATGCAATTTCTCGGGGTGTGCCTTGACTTAGTCTATTAAATTCTTCTTCTGGTACAACAACGTATTTATTCATTTTAGCGACCAAGTAGTCCGCCAAACAGGCTTGATATTAGCGTTGCAGCAACAGATGCGAGGATGGGTAGAAAGCCACCGACTTGAGGATTCGAGAGAAGCATATTCTTCTTCCTATTTATAGACAATTTTGTGTCTGCCAATTCACGCAACGATCTTCTGTATCGCTTTAATCGCAGATACTGTTTCGGAGAAAGATCGATATTTCCCCGGAGCACGTTGTGACTCAATTCACAGAGACAATGAATCAGTTCCTTGCCTGCACCTCGAATAATGGCCCGCCGAAGAGTGGGACGGGCTTTGGCGAGCTCTGCGAGCTCGCCGCGACAAGAACATAGTCTGGAGATTCCGTTTGTCATTTTGTTTAGCAAAAAGATGTTGGTTGCAGTGCACTGCAATTTATGCACAATATATTTATAGACAATTTCGTAGCAGCTTGTACGTACATACAAATTCGGTACAGTGGTGAAGCAGTAAAGTTACGCAACAGCTACATGGATTAGACATGCAAAACGCTAGTCACATGATCGTACATTTGACAGAGCTCTTTAAAGTTTCGTATTCCAAGGAAAACAAGGCGGCCATTCTTTCCGCATAATAAACATTTAGCATTGCGAAATGGAGACTTTATTACTATTCCATTGAAAACTTCACACTCCCACTTCACCCAGCGGGACCCGGAGTATGCAATTTGGAAAAAGTTTGGCCATCTGTCTACTTCAGCGCGGTAAGTACTAGTGGTAACAACAACAGAAATTGGTTTACATTGAGGAAAAAGACGCAAAACTTGGTTGACTGAGCGACAACCGAATACAATTGCAGACAAAGAACGCTGAAAAAAGTTGATTGTACATTTTCCTATTCGCAAATTGATAAGAGCTCTTGGTCTGCGAAATGTCCGTGCGCTCGCCCAGTCCAAGTCAGGCATGCGGCTCCATTTCGCGCAAAACACTCGGTTCACACACTCGACGTTCTGCAAGTAGATTTTTCGGCAGTTTTTACTTTCGTATCCTTCTTGGGGCTTTCGACCGCTTCTTTGATTCGTTGGCTGCTACTAGTTTCGATTGATGCTGTCGCTTTCTGGCCTGATTTTTAGGCACCTTTGGCTGCTTCTCCTTGACAAGCTTTGGTGGTTTCTTTGCTTTCTTGCTTACTTTCTTGGCGCCTACCTTGATTTTTGGAGGTGGCGTCCAATAGCAACGATCGAATGCCTGTTTGGCTTCTTCGACAAACTGTAGCTGTTGAATTTTTGGCATTGCGGTCAAAACAGCGTCTCGAATCACGGCCGTGTCGAGAGTAAACAGAATCCTGTAGTAGCCGCTCTTGTTTTTGTAATCCTCTACAGGCAGTCCGTTTTGGTCGTACATTTTAAAGTCGTGAGCCAGCCCAAACGCTGCACTGTCACCTCCAAACGCTGGGTTGTAGCCCAGCAGAGCTAGACTTTCGCCGGAAAGGTGCTCCGCCACAGTGTTGAAAGTGTAGGGTATGCAGCTTTCAATGTGTTTTTGTGCAATGATGATGAATTCGCGACCTTCGTTGTCAGTACGCACGCCCTTGACGATCAAAACAGGGACCGCATTGGCCAAGTAGAGAGGTCCCTGTTCGTCATATTCAATGTCAAACGTTTCAACCCCGTTGAAGCTCGGACCTCGCGGTTTGAGTGCCAGCAGCTCTCGCTTGACGCAGTTGAAGTCTTGCACTGTCTCCATGTCTCTTGTCTGTTTAGAAAAATTTGCAGGTACGGGCGCTTGCAGATGCTCCGGGCTGGTGCTTATATACCCGAGAGTCTCAATAAGTTTTTGTTTTAATTACACGATAACGAGCTTTTTACAGAGTTGTCGTTATCGAGGATTCCGGAAAAATGAACCTTTTGTTCCTATTTTCGGGTGCTGGCGTTGGAGGTGTGCTGAAATCCTTGCTCCAAGTTGCTGGTAGTTCAAGCTTTGGCGGCCTGTTCCTCTTGTGCTTTGGCAGCCAAAAATTCCAAATCTTTTGTTGCTCCTCCCACGACGGATTATACAGATCTTGATGGTTCCGAAAACGTATTTTTTGGCGATGCTCTTCACTTAGTATCGGAGCCAGTAATCTCTCCATTCGTGCTAAATCAGTTTTGAACCTCATTTTGTCCCGTAGTTGCTCATTTATCCTGGCTGCTGCGTAGTCTTGGCTGTCGTAGGGGCCTTGATCAATTTCCTCGACCTTGGCATTGAAGGTGACTAATCGCTCGGAAATCGGTTTGCTGTGGCAAATGCACAACCAGTCAGCAGATTTTTTCAAGGCCTCATATTCGTCTTTTTCCTCGTTCGATAATAGGGGGTAGTCTCTGGAAATCCAGCTCATTTCTTGTCAAGCACTTGCTGCGTTGTTCGCACTAGTGGTGGGGATGTTATTTGAGCTTGAAAAACTGCCGAGAATTCGAGAAAAATTTGCAGGTACGGGTGCTTGGTGCCCCGGGTTGGTGCTTATATACCCGAGAGTCTCAATAAGTTTTTGTTTTAATTACATGTTAACGAGCTTTTTACGGTGTTGTCGTTATCGAGGATTCCAGAAAAAATGAGACTTGTACCTATTTTCGGTGCTGGCGTTGGAGGTGTGTTGAAATCCTTGCTCAAAGTTGTTGGCAGTTCATGCTTTGTCGGTCTGATCCTCTTGTGCTTTGGCAACCAAAAATTGCTTGTCAAACACTGCGTTTTCCACATGATTGGGTTGTTAATTGAACTTGGTGAATTTAGATAAACGGCCGAGAATCCAAATTTTCTTATTTATAGTTTGCTGTCTGAACAAAATTGGTTTGGCATCTTGTTAAACGAGAATATTTCATGCATAGAAGTTTGTGTTTTCAGACCTTGATGACGTGTCTGGCTATAAAGTTAGCATTGTGGCTCGACCGGGTTGTTGCGTAACACTGCTGCTGGTAGCTATAGCGGCCAGCGCAGGGCAGAGGGGTGGATAGCGGCGATTTACAGCGGCTGACTCATCATGCCTCCGCGCGGGGCCGCCAATTAATTGTGGGGGGTCAAATAATATTTTCTTGGATGGGTGGGCGCTACAATTCTGTGCGTATAACACGAAGTTTGGTATATAAACAGCTATGGGGTGGGTGGGCGCTACAATTCTGTGCGTACAACAATTTTGGGATGGACAGTAAATATGGACAAGTAATAATATGGACGTTATGGGGTGGGTCGGTGCGCGTTAATTCTGCCAATTTTTGGTATATGAACAGTTAATTCTGCGTACACCGATGCTGCATTGTGTGGGGATGGGGGCGCGCGCGTTTCTACGTACAACAACTGCTACGGTGAAGCGCTAATTATGCGTACTATGTTGTACTCGTCGCTTCTGTACGATACAGTGATTACATGTACGTATAATTAGATTTACATGAGAGTTACATGCATAAATGTCTCACATAATGACTTACAGGGTCTGGACCAATTAGAAGAGGTCTAATGTATTTAGATAGGCATTGAATTTGCATTGGCTCTGACACCCACCTCACCTCCAAAACCCAGCAGTTTCTGCGCATTACGTAGTTAGCATCTTTATTAATAATTAGTTGACCGTAATAATAATAATAATAACGAATAAGATAATAAAAGCTTCTAACATTAATATTTATCCAGTTGGACCTAATCAAAGCCTCTAGTTTATATTAAGTTCTTTGCCCGCGGGGCGTAAAATAACCAGTTTGTCTTAACTCAAAGAAAGCTCTGAGACCCTCAACGTTCCGTAAAACGACATTTACGGTGGTGGCAGCGCTACTTTTACTATTGTTAGTAACGAAACGAGCATCTTCGACGAATTCCGAAGTTTACGGTGTCTGAAGACCCATTCTGAACGACCCGGGCCGCTACAAGACCACTCGACTAAGATTACGACTACCCTCCCCCCGGAATTGAGGACCCCGGCAGACGGAGTATCCAAGGAGAAGACTCGACAACGCATCAATTCGTGAAATTTTCCGGCTTTACGAGTGTTGAGACAACGTACGCAGGCGGCGGTTCAAACGTGGAATCCGCCCACCTCACTGGTGTCGACCAACCCAACGACAAACCCAAACCAATTAAAAAAATTTATTTTGTTCTCCACCCCACCTCAGTATTCCCAAACGTTTGTTCGGAGGGGGGGGTAATCGCAAATTATTGCAAATTTTACCCCAGGGCCTTAGCTACGATCAAAACTACTCTTGGCTCAGCTTAAAAAACTTGACAGCTTTTTACTTTTCGCATTTCTGCAGCTTTAAATAGCCTAGAGCTTTTATTTTACAACAAACTTTGTTTAAATGTTTTAAACGTTTCGCGTAAATAAAGCAGAAAATCGAACAAAGTAATTTGCGTTCACCTATCAAGACTTGACTTCCAATTCATGAATCTCAATTAAATCTCGTATCTCGATTATCTTAAGAATGTGAAAAAATAAATATAATATTGTCTGACCATATTTATATGTATTATTAATAATATGTATAAATATTTACAAGGAAATATATGTATATAATAAAATACTTAAAATAGTAAAGATAGGCCTAGTGATAGATAGATTTATAGCCATGACTGTTGTTGCTCTATGGCTAAAGGCCTTGAAAAACAAAGTTGCTCTGTTTTTTATTCTTACTACTAATGCTTTTGGGGCCTTATATTTTTCAGTAAGCTTTTTATGACTCCTTTAATAGTGAGAATCACTCAAACAATGATGAAATATTTCAATAAACAATTTTATAGAATAGGCCTAGCCTGATTGATAAGTAAAAATAATGTGCAATGTCCTTAAATAATGAAATAGGCACTTAGCATTTAACTTAAACATCTTAAAGTAATACTAAAATGAGAAGGCAGAGCCAATAAAAAAGGCTGACTGGCTGGCAAGTTGTGCTTCACAAAGATGCTCATAGGGCCTAGCATATTATATACAGAAAGCTTGCATTTGTGTGCATGGCAGCCATCCACTTAGTGTTTTAATTGTATGCATGGTGGCTGTCTTCTGTCTACCTAGTACTTTAGATTGAATATGAGTATTTTAATAATTAAACTAAAGTAACTAGGTACAGGCATTGGTTTTTAGGTTGAATAAAGTAATGTAAGAGCAAATAGGGTTTTGGGTGCAAGATTAAAATGAATGATCATAAGTATGTATTAGTATGAGAGTACGCCTAAGTTAAGTGTTGACAAGTCATAATAAGCATGTATAGTCATTATCAATAAAGTCAATTAGATCAATATAGTATGCAATGTATAGGCTCAGTGCTATCTTAGGAGTCTACTTTGTCTTTAATTATCTTTGTAAAGTTAGAACAATTATTGCTTTTGGAATTTGGATTAAGCACACTTAAATTAAATTATGAATTTATTTATTTTTATGATGTAACACTAGGGTTGAACTAAAATGTTTCATTCTCATAGTATAATATGATATACTAATATTAAAGGTAATGAACTTAAGGCTATATGTTTTTATGCTTTTAGTCAGAAAGGTTTTTATTATTACTTTAGCAATTTTTAACCATTAAGAAGTGGTTTGCAAGGTCCAATAAAGGATAGGCAGGCAAAAGATAAGCTGCAAAATTGATAACCAAAATTAAAAAATGAAAAAAGAAAACAAACAACCTAAGAAAAAGATAAAAATAGCACAGGTAAGCAAAAAAGAAAAGTCTATACATAATAATCAAAGAGTGAATATAAAACAAAGTGAATTGCAATAGAAGAAAAATTAAGTCACAAAAGAGTAGTTGAGTTGCACTAGCAGCAGACTAAGTTATAATAAGATATTTGGTAGGTTTTCAGTCACACCTAAGTCATATAGCCAGTTTAATTTTATAGGTTGCATTTGTACAGAGTGTATATAGCAGTTTTTTGTATTTCTAATATAAGTACTTGTAAGTCAGCCCAATTTGCTATGCCAACATTGTTATCCATAATTCTCTCATGCCTTTGACCTTGTATTAGTTTATTGTATGGGTGTATAGGTTACACCATTGGAAGATTTATTACAATAATACATATTGCAGGAACAACTAGAACTTTATTATGATAAAGTTTGTGCTGTGCACTACTGTTATGGTAGTCAACTTTGTGCTTCATTGTATTACTAGCTCAGCTTTTGCAATGGTGCCTATGCAGTTGCACAATGAACTGGCAGCTGCAAATCATCAAGTACCAATAAAAGTTCTTGATTCGCCGCATAATTATTTTCAACAACAACAACAACAGCAGCAGCAGCAGCGACCACAACAACCGAAGAAGCCTGTAACAGCTAAGCCTCCTAGTGGTCCAGCTAGACTTATCTCTGGTCTTTTTGGTCGATGCTATTCAACTCAAGTTGGGGCGCAGTATGAGTATACACTGTGCCCATTTGACAATGCTACTCAGCGCGATGTGGTCTATCGCGCTTTAGATGGCTTTCATGGTGTTATTGGGTGATTATTGGCTACTGATTCTCTTGTGTCTGTGTTCTCTTAGGCTTCTGATTCCCTAGGTGTCAGGCCTCTGATTCCCTAGATATCAGGCCTTTGATTCCCTAGATATCAGGCCTCTGATTCCCTAGATGTCAGGCCTCTGGTTCCCCAGATATCAGGCCTCTGATTCCCTAGATGTCAGGCCTCTGATTCCCTAGATATCAGGCCTCTAATTCCCTAGATTTCAGGCCTCTGATTCCCTAGATGTCAGGCCTCTGATTCCCTAGATATCAGACCTCTAATTCCCTAGATACCAGGCCTCTGATTCCTTAGATGTCAGGCCTCTGATTCCCTAGATGTCAGGCCTCTGATTCCCTAGATATCAGACCTCTAATTCCCTAGATATCAGGCCTCTGATTCCCTAGATGTCAGGCCTCTGATTCCCTAGATATCAGACCTCTAATTCCCTAGATACCAGGCCTCTGATTCCCTACACGTCACGCCTCTGATTACCCCAGTCCCCATTTCAGGCATCTGATTCTTCAAATTCCTATTAAGGCACCTGATTCCCCAGATGCAGATCCCCATCTGAGACATCTGATTCCCCAGGTCCCAATCACAGACGCCTTATTCCCCAGATCCCCATCTCAAGCATCTGTCAAGAATCCCTAATCCATCTTATTCCCCAGAGTGTGGGACGGCTGGCTCGTGGATCACAGTGGCGCCAACGAAAGCCGCCTAGTTGCCATGGCAATGCCAAACGGCGTGCCCTGCGGCCACGGACGCGATTCGAGACGAACTCTAGTCGAATTGGCCTGCTCCAGGGCCACTCGGCTGGCCTCAGTGGTCGAGTCTCCAGTCTGTCAGTACAAAATGTTGCTAGAGACACCGCTGGCATGTCAGTCCGTGACGGGTTCGAAGTCTATGCAGGTTTATCCGTCACTGACTGAGCGGCAGCGTTCAGTTTGGGATGCTCTGTACACTATGAGGCATCGGGGACTGCTGAATGCATCGGTAAGTGTTGTTGAGGAACTTCTCAGGAGAGTATCTAAAAATTTTGTTACTAAGTTAGCCTTCTTGGCTCTCCTGTTGGGGTTGGGGAGGCAAGAATGTTTTTTAATCAACTGCATGTTGGTTTCTTTGACCTTGTACGTTCGCTAGTGTTAATCTCTTAAGGGAAGTCTAGCCTACGATATCAGATGCAGATCCTCTATGAGCTGTGGCTCAAGGCATGTGAGAAACCCACATGAGCCTCGACGTCCCAGCAATTCTCCTCGTTAGCCTTGACATCTCAGCAATTTCCCCAGTTAGCCTTGACATCTCAGCAATTTCCCCAGTTAGCCTTGACATCTCAGCAATTCCCCCTCCCCGTGAGCCTTGACATCTCAGCAATTCCCCCTCCCCGTGAGCCTTGACATCTCAGCAATTTCCCCAGTTAGCCTTGACATCTCAGCAATTCCCCCTCCCCGTGAGCCTTGACATCTCAGCAATTCCCCTATGAATTTAGGATTTCAGGGAAATATTTTTAATCTTTTTGACATTAAAACGCTCAGAGGGGAATTCCTCAGGGTACTCTTACAAGAACGAGGAAATTTATTTTTGCATAAAATTCAGGCTGACTGGAGCTTAAGAGGAACTGTTTATATTAAATAAACTTCGAGGAGTGCATGTAGAAGAATACTTGTAGTCGTAGTCGTAGTGTAGTTGTAGTTTCCAATAATTGGTCCAACCAAATATTTTCGTTACATTTTGCTCTAGTATTAAAAAATTATTGTCTAACCGGTTAAAACTTCGCAGTGCAGTTAAAGGTCAAGTCCGCTTCAAGCACGTGTCTTGCTGTTTTCTTTCCTAGAGTTTGTTTATTGTAGTTTTTTGTTAGTAATTGCAATTTTTAGATAAGACCATTTATAGTATATGGACTAACAATCCAGTGCCCCCCTTTCGGGGCAGCCAATATAAGCAAGGGACAGAAATTATTTATGCAAATTCTTTAAGTAAAAGTTAAAACGAAAACATTTTTTCTTAAAATCATTCTTTCTTCAGTTCTTATAAATTACCTTATTCGAGTAAATTTGTCAGGGACAAAGATTTTTCCTTCTTTCTTAAGGTAGGTCATAGACCTTTCTGGAAGGTCATAGATTTTCCATTCTTCCTGTTAGTTCATATACCTTTCTGATAGCTCAAAGACCTACCTTTTTGGTAGTTCCGACCTTTCTGGTAGGTCAAAAATCTTGATTGTAGGTCATAGATTCTTCTCGTAGTTCATAAACTTGTCTGATATGTCATAGACCAACCTTTCTGATAGGTCATATGTCTTCCTGGTGTTTCATACATAGATCTTCTGGTACTGGTAGCTCATAGATCTTCTGGTACTGGTAGTTCATAGATCTTCTGGTACTGGTAGGTCATAGATCTTCTGGTACTGGTAGGTCATAGATCTTCTGGTACTGGTAGGTCATAGATCTTCTGGTACTGGTAGGTCATAGATCTTCTGGTACTGGTAGGTCATAGATCTTCTGGTACTGGTAGGTCATAGATCTTCTGGTACTGGTAGGTCATAGATCTTTCCGGTAGGTCATTCCGCTGACTCCTGAGCACATAGAAGCGCGCCAATACTATCGGCACGCACGCACTCTTACAAACGTTCACGCAGAGTCCCCTCATATACCATCATGAGGCAGCTAGTCCTTGCCCCGTCCCCATTTAAACTATTGTTAAATAGCGCGCATTGTTATGAAATCGGCATATAGCTGTTTTTTGTGCACAATGGGAAGAATTTGACAGATTACATTACTGAGTTACCAAAGCTGTTGTTTCTATTGATGGCTAAACGGGGCAAAGAAATATGAGATCTAATTCTATTCTAGGCATATTGAAGCTACCCTAGCAACTAGATTGCTCTTTAAACCCGAAATTTCCTCGCTATTTATTAATTTGCTTTGATACTTGGCTTAAGTGCATGTAAGACTTCATATGTCATATTAGTAAAAGTAATAATTCCCCTTACTGGTAGTAAGGTCAACCGAGTTTCTATCTAATCGATTATGATAAAATTAGTAATTTCCCCACAACGGGAGGAAATTTAGCATGCTCAACTTGATGTAGGAGATAATTGCCTCATTTTTGCTTCACAGTCAGCCTCTCTCCTTCCTTCCTGTCTGCCTTTGGCCTTGACCGTTGTAAAATGGAAATTTCTTAATCCTCATTTCTTCTGTTTCATTTCCCCGTTTTCTTTTGATCCCCTCTCTCACGGTTTCCCCTATTTTCCCATTTCAGAGTTACGAATTGCTGTTGGACAATTTACTATTTAGAGTTGGCCTGCTTTCTGACACTCGAAAATTTCCTAAGCAAGTGAAATCATCTGCAACACCTGCTTATTCTACTGAGTTAGTAGTATCAGCTGCTTTCACTGAAGCGTCTGTTGAAGCGAATACAGTAAGCTTAGCCCTTCCTTTTATTAGTTAGTTGCTAAATGAGTAGCTAAATGAGTGGATAAATGAGTAGCTAAATGGGTAGCTAAATAAGTGGATAAATGAGTAGCCAAATGAGTAGATAAATGAGTACCTAAATGAGTAGATAACTAAGTAGCTAAATGAGTAGCTAAATGAGTAGATAAATAAGTAGATAACTGAGTAGATAACTGAGTAGCTAAATAAGTAGATAGCTGAGTAGCTAAATGAGTAGATAAATGAGTAGTCAAATGAGTAGATAAATGAGTAGTCAAATGAGTCGCTAAATGAGTAGTCAAATGAGTCGCTAAATGAGTAGTCAAATGAGTCGCTAAATGAGTAGCAATTACATTTTCCATTCCCAGAAGTCACCATCAGAATTGGCCTCATTGGTGGAACAAATGAAAGCACTGCAGCAGCTTTACGCGCGGCAAAACAACGGACGGCAGCAACCATAAATCTTAGTTATTGCGTAAAAAATCTGAGCGTTATCTATTCGTAAAGAGACATTCGAATCAATAGTAAGCATTTCTATAATAAGAGTTTGATTATTCCATTAGATTCAGATTTTTTATATATAAATCATTGCCATTGAATGATTTTGTTTCAATAGTTTGCATGCTTCATATCCGGTATTTTATCTAATTCTGTATTTACAGAATAATAAGTTTTAATAATGTTTCTACACTGAATTTTCTTAAATAATAAGCACACATTTAAAGCTAATTCACGATTTTATTTAAACTTCTTTTGTGAATTTTTTTATTTGCACCCCTCCGCTATATGACAGGGGTCGGCAGACTTATATCAAGCGCTAGATAAAGAATTCAGCTCATGGCTGTGGGCCAGGCGAGTGAGGGAAGGAAAGGGGGAGATAGAGGAGAGAAGAAGATTAGAAATGAAAGATAAGACTGTAAATGCGAGAGAGGCGAAGAACTGAGAGACAAGACGAGCGATGGAAACGAAGTAGAGATAAAGAGAAGAGAGAGAAAAAGAGGAGAAGAGAGAGGAGAAGAGGGGAGAGAAGAAAGGAGAGATGTGAGAAGGGGAGAGAAAAGAGAAGAAAGAATGGGGAGAGAAAAGAGAAGGGAGAGAGAAGAGGGGAGAGAAGAGGGAGAGAATATAGAACAGGAGAGAGAAAAGAGAAGAGGGGAGAGAAAAGAGAAGGGAGAGAGAAGAGGGGAGAGAAAAGAGAAGGGAGAGAGAAGAGGGGAGAGAAAAGAGAAGAGGGGAGAGGAAAGAGAAGAGGGGAGAGAAGGGAGAAGAGGGGAGAAAAAAGAGAAGAGGGGAGAGAAGAGAGAAGAGGGGAGAGAAGAGAGAAGAGGTGAGAGAAAAGAAGGGGGGAGAGAAAAGAGAAGAGAGAAGAGGGGAGAGAAGAAAGAATGGGGAGAGAAAAGAGAAGGGAGAGAGAAGAGGGGAGAGAAAAGGGGGAGAGAAGAGGGAGAGAAGATAGAAGAGGGGAGAGAAGATAGAATGGAGAGAGAAGAGAGAAGGGCGAGAGAAGAGAGAATAGAGAATGGGGAGAGATGAGAGAAGGGGGAGAAGAGACACAGGCCGGATTGCTATTGTGAAGTTTCAAAGGACCCGATGGCCGGTTGGAAAGGCTTTGCAGTCCTCTGTTGAGTTTTCCAAACCATGCTGCTATAAGTAGTGCGATTAGGATTTTTAGCAGCGCATTGAAATATATTAATTTACTTTTTCAGTCGCGCCAATCAGCCGCAGCTCTATGCGCTAAGGCGCTGGCCAAAGCCGGCACAGACAATGACCGGGTGGCCGCTCTACTGCTCACCGCCCGTCAGCTGGCCGCATTCAGCGCCCCCGAGAGCAGCTCAGTATTTGCTCATATCGATACCAAATTTTTGCTACGCCTGCTTCTAGTCGACCGCGACGGCGACGGCGACGGCGACGATGCGGACACGCTGGCGCACGTCTCCGCCGCGGCCTCGATTATCGGACACTTGGCCGAGCGAGACTTGGCCGGAATGGCTGGCCGGGCGGATTTCCCCGACCTGCTGAATGGCCTCTGCCGATGCCTGGCTCGGTGGCAGCCGGCTGCCGCTCAATCCGAGGAGACTCGCCAGCTTGTTGAGCAGCTTCACCGGGCGCTGTACTTTATCGCCTGCGGATTAGAGCTGGATCAGTGCAGAGAGTTCTTGGCAGATTCGCTGCTAGTGGGAACTCTTGTGGAATCTGTGCTCAACCGGCTGCCGGAGTGGGATAGCAGCCTGAGGCTGGCGCTGGTGGCGTTGGATCGGTGCGCTTTTGCCGGCATGCTTGATCGAGTGGCTCCATCTGTTGACAAGCTGCTCTCTAACCTAACCGCTGAGCTTGTCGAAGAGTTTCAAGCTGAACTGTCCAAGACAAAGCAGTCCGATCAAGGGAACTCTTCACGTGGGGAATCCCAATGGAAATCCCCAAATGAGGATTCCCAAGAGAAAACCCAATCCGGGGACTCTCAAGGGAAATCCCTAGCCGGGGAATCCCAAGGGAAATCCCCAACCGGGGGATCCCAAGGGAAATCCTCAGCCGGGGAATCCCAAGGGAAATCCCCAACTGATGATTCCCAAGGGAAAACCCAATCCGGGGAATCCCAAGGGAAATCCCTAGCCGGGGAATCCCAAGGGAAATCCCCAACTGATTATTCCCAAGGGAAAACCCAATCCGGGGAATCCCAAGGGAAATCCTCAACCGGGGAATCCCAAGGGAAATCCCCGACCGAGGATTCCCAATTACCCGGCACGGCGGATATCCTCGAATTCGTCAGTCAGCTGTTGTCCTACGTTACGCCAAACTGCGTCACAATTTCGTCTGGTCGTCTAACCGAGCAGTTGCGTCCTTTGATGCCCAGTCTCCTTGGCAACCGCAGTCTTCGAGCTGTCAGTCTGTCGCTATTAGCCAATTTAGCTTCGGCTAGCAAGCGTGGTCTTGCGGACATTGTTGACAGCAAGGCGAGCTCTGGTGCAGTGGCCGAATCGGAGCTGCTCTACCTGATTGGCTCACTGGCCGCTTTGGAAGTTGATGTCCGATTAAATCTTGCGGACGAAAGCGACCGAGCATTTGAACTTGTAATGGCGAGTTCGCAGCATCGCGAAACTCTTGGCGCTTGTTTCGTTCTACTAGAAGAAACTATTCGCCGATTGTTGGAGCAGCAGCAATCGGACCGTGGCGCCGAGCAACGACCTGATTATTTTGAGCGATTACTTACTCGTCTTAGCGACGCTTTTGATCTTCTATTGGATCGTCTTGTTGCTGGGGCTTCTGCATTTATGAAATCGCCGCTGACAGCTGCTGACGCTGGTTCGAATCGACCTCAGCGACTGTTCTTGGCCGCCTGCGCCCGCTGCCTCTGCCTGTGGCTGAGCGAAGGCGATGAACTTGCCGAACAGATTCGCGAACGGGTAGGCAATGATGAGGAATTCAACAGCGACAGCTGTCGTGAGCGGGGCGCGTTTGTACAGCTGCTTGGCTGGCTGATGGGAGCTGAAGGACCGAACGATGCCGTGGATTCTGAGGATGCTGATGACGTTGCCAGGTAACTCAGTCTATGTATATATGTGATGATCTGCAAGTGCTCAATTAAGGATAAAAAATTAAAATGGGGTTGCTATCCATAAAGATTTATTCCTAAATCATAAATGATAATTCATAATGTGCTCACTAAGACAACGAAGCCGGGGCTGACAACAATCTCCCAACAGCGGGAGATCAAAGATTGCTGGTCTTATCTCATCCAGTATAAAGCTAAATTCTTAATCTGGCCTTTAGGAGTAAAAAATAAACCCTATAGATACAAGCTAAGGGGATATTATCGCTAAAGTATTTAGTGATATGTAGAAAAAAAGCTACATACATGCACCGATCAACTAAATATATATACAAGACTATAACCTCAGACATGCTTATTGAACCTCCCGCAGAGCCGCCCTGCCCTACCTGTGCACCCTCACCTCCTCAGACGATGGCGTCGAGCTTCTTCGCAAGAGTAGTCGCCAGTTAATTCGCTACCTGATGTCTGACTGTCTCGCTCGTCAACTTGCTGCCTCATCGTCCAGCGCCCTGTCTCCTCTGGCGAATGTGCTGCTGAACCTCACTCTGGGTCAGATGCACTCGGCTGAAGAGGACGCCTCTAACTTGTGCTTTGATGGCCAACAACTGACTGGCATGATAGCTAGTCTGACAGACTATCTGACTGTTTCAATTGGCTCTGGAAATAATCGTTTGTGTGCCAACAACTTCTTGTCCATTCTGGTGCTTGGCCTCGCCTCTCTGAGGCTATGCCTGTTATTGAATTTGAGTCCTACGCCTAGCTGCTCTGTAGCTCAGGCTTTGATTGTCAATTCGTTGCGTCATATTGTCAGCTGTTCGCCGAATGAATTCGATTCGAATATTGCCGAGGATGCTGATGATGATGATGAAGATGGTATTGGCGACCTTCAACTGTTGGTGCTGCGTCTCACTGGCGAACTGCTGTCCGAGCATAGCGACTCAGTTCAAGCATCCGCTCCTCCGATACCAGAGTTATTGTGCCAAATTATCAATGCTAAGAAGTCGGCTAAGGTCGTCTCTGAAGATTTCGATAGTTTTGTTCAAACTGTAGTGCAGTTTTCCCAGGCCTAATGCTTCGCTTCCAGTATCAATTATAAATACTAGATTGATTGGATATACCACTCGCAATTAAAGTTGTGAAAAATCAGAACTATCTACTCTTTTATCATTAGTTTGTCTGCTCAGTGTTACTCTAATTTAATGTGGCAGCTAAAATTTCTTTGCCTCCGGATTTAAAAGCCTCAGGAGCATAGGGGGTTAAAATGAACAACAATAATTTAACTCGATTTACACAAGTGAACGCAAGGCGGACGAAACTCAACCTAGGGCGCAGGCCCAGTCTAGCTCAGCCAATGAGAGAGCAGTGAGGAGAGAGGTCAAAGTCAGACGGACGAAACTCAACCTAGGTCGCAGGCCAAATCTAGCTCAGCCAATGAGAGAGCAGTGAGGAGAGAGGTCAAAGTCAGACGGACGAAACTCAACCTAGGGCGCAGGCCAAATCTAGCTCAGCCAATGAGAGAGAGCAGTGAGGAGAGAGGTCAAAGTCAGACGGACGAAACTCATCCTAGGGCGCAGGCCCAATCTAGCTCAGCCAATGAGAGAGCAGTAAGGAGAGTCAGACACCAGCGGGCAAGAGGAAAGCCTAACTGTTTATCAGACTGGCTGGGGGCTAGGGCCCACCCCTTTTCTCGCTTGTTTGGTATGCACGTACTGGATTTTCAAGTTTTGCAACTTCAACTTTTTTCAAATTAAAGATCCAATCAAGTGGGTCTGCTTGTTATCAGCTTCAAAATTGAAGCAAGTTGTAAAATGTAGTGTTTTTTTATTTTAGCAAATAAAATACCAAAAAATGTTAATCATGAAACTGAAAAAAGTAGACGATAGCATAGCTATTCTAGTATCTGTGGTGTCAATATGTATATCCTTGATTATAGCTTGGAATTAAGCATATGGTTCTGTACTTGTCTCTTTCGCATTTCGTTACGGCGTCGCATTTGTGTCGGCGTTTGAAAGCCTGTTCTATCAATACTCATTTTGTGTATTGTATCAGGTGTTTTTAATAAAGCCAGTAATAAAGCCAGCATCATCACGACAGCTTGGGATTTTGTAGGTCAAACTTTTCGTTTATTCATTTATTTACTTTTTACTTAGGGCAGTTTACTCGTAGGAAAATTCTCAGTGGTCCAGTATCTCAGCTAGATTAAAAAGCATGTAACATTCTTTTCTGGCAACCAGGCAGGCAGGCAGACAGACAGACAGGCAGAT
This sequence comes from Macrostomum lignano, assembly GCA_002269645.1. Classification (NCBI taxonomy): domain Eukaryota; kingdom Metazoa; phylum Platyhelminthes; family Macrostomidae; genus Macrostomum; species Macrostomum lignano. Next base: position 281,071 of record NIVC01000166.1, on the reverse strand, counting down.
AAGGAGGGAGGGAGAAAGGGAGAAAGACAGGCAAACAGACAGACAGATAGATAGCCAGACAGACAGGCTGATAGACAGACAGAGAGAGAGAGAGAGAGACAGACAGACAAACAGACAGACAGATAGATAACCAGCCAGACAGACAGACACAGGCAGACAGACAGGCAGACGGGCAGACAGACTGACAGAGAATCGGATGAACAAGTGGATCTGATAATTGATTTACAAACATAATGCAAACTTAAGTTCATGCTAACAATCTTTTCAGAGGTTTCTCAAGCTACCCCACTTAAAATCACTACTGAAGCATTAATAACTGAAAGCCATGTGCGGGGCAGACAGGTGTAAAAGCGGTATCAATTGCCGCGCCAATAACACGGGCGCCATCGGGACCTCATGGCTTAGCAGGAATTTCCCCAGCCTGCTGCTGTTCCCCTCTCGATCTCCAACAAAGACCAGCGCCGCCTGCTTAGGCAATACCGGCCAGTCCGATGGGGACAAAGACAAAGACAAAAGTTACAAACACGCGGGGCTGTGCTGTCCGAGTCCGCCAAAACGAATGAAGCTCTGTGACGATGTCAAAGAAGACGGATTGGGCCAATCTGGCGGCATTCTGCTGGCGGAGTGCCTGCCGATGCCGCGGGCTGCTGACTCCACCGCCGCTTCTGTTTCGCCCGGCGGCGGCGTATTGGGAGGCATTGCGGCGTTGTCAAGGAAACGAAAGAATTCCACCGTGTTTCGCGATCTAAACGCCGTTGCTCCGAATTCTTTTTGAAGTGGCGGGTTTTCGTTAACAGCGGTAACAGAATTTACAGGCTTCTTACTTTGGAGTTCATTAGACAAGTTTTTTTACATTATTTCTATCGTAGATTTAAAGTTTGTGTTGTCATGTCATTCTTACCCTATTTTTTATTGTTTTGAGATTCCCCTTGTTTTGAGATTCCCCTTGTTTGAGATTTCCCTTGTTTGGAAATTCCCTTGTTTTGAGATTCCCCTTGTTTGGAAATTCCCTTGTTTTGAGATTCCCCTTGTCTTTAGATTCCCCTTGTTTTGAGATTCCCCTTGTTTGAGATTTCCCTTGTTTGGAAATTCCCTTGTTTTGAGATTCCCCTTGTTTGGAAATTCCCTTGTTTTGAAAGTCCCCTTGTCTTTAGATTCCCCTTGTTTAGAAATTCCCCTTGCTTTGAGATTCCCCTTGTTTGGAAATTCCCCTTGCTTTGAGATTCCCCTTGGTTGGAAATTTTCTTGTTTTGAGATTCCCCTTGTTTGAAAGTTCCCTTGTCTTGGGATTCCCCTTGTTTTGAGATTCCCCTTTGTTTGGAAATCCCCCTTGTTTTGAGATTCCCCTTAGGCCTTAGGGTTCCCTTGATTTGAGATTCCCCAATGCTGAAATTCTCTATGCTGTATGATTCTCCGTTGCTTTAAGATTCCCTTGCTCTGAAGTTTGCCATCATGAATTTGAGATTTCTTATCGTTCGAGGATTCCCTTTTATGTGCGATTCTTTGTTTTGAGATCCCCCCTGTCGTGAGAATTTTAATTTGCTGCAAAGAATCTCCTTCGTTTATGAGATGTATCTTGTTTTTTAGGTATATTCTCCTTTGTTAATTGAGATCCCCTTATTTTTTTCTGTGAGATTCCGCAGATAGCAGCGTTATTGCAATTCTATCCTCATTGTTGCTGTAATCTTTGTACAGAAGATAATTTTACTGAATATATATTATGCACATAGTATTTTTAGTAGTATATTAACAAAACTTCGAAATAATTAATCAAATTTCACGCGCAATGGTTGTACATTTAAAAGGAAAAAATGAATGCTCTCAAACTCCCGACACACCAATGCAAATCTGATGTGGCTGATTATTTTTAATCACTATCCCCTTCATTTTCTGATCTACGCAAATTAGTTAGAAGTACATGTACTGCACTTGCTCAGTAACTTTTATCTGCGATATTACTTACGCATTAGCACATTTTTTATTTGTTTCCATTATTGTATTTTTACACTGATGTTCGCAAGCATTGTATTTTTGTGTTTTTTAAGGCCGCCTGTATTCAATAAAATTTGTAGATAAAATATGCACTAAATTTTACCATGGATTAGTGATGTCTTTTTTATGTGATAATTTGATCTGATTATGTAACACAGTTTTTGCTGGCTTATTAGGCTATCTTGATTTATGAGCTATGATTTATAAGCTAAGATGCTGCTGTGGGTATCTATATTCCACTGCTGTGGGTCTCTATATCCCAGTTCTGTGGGTATCTATATTCCATGTTGTGGGTATCTATATCCCAGTGCTGTGGGTATCTACATTCCATGTTGTGGGTATCTACATTCCACTGCTGTGGGTATCTATATTCCACTGCTGGGGTATCTATATTCCTGTGCTGTGGGTATCTATATCATAGTGTTGTGGGTATCTATATTCCACTGCTGTAGGTATCTATATTCCACTGCTGTAAGTATCTATATTCCACTGCTGTAGGTATCTATATCCCAGTGCTGTGGGTTTCTATACCCCAGTGCTGTGGGTATCTATACCCCAGTGCTGTGGGTATCTATATCCCAGTGCTGTGGGTGTCTACATTCCATGTTGTGGGTATATATATCCCTGTGCTGTGGGTATCTACATTCCATGTTGTGGGTATCTATATTCCTGTGCTGTAGGTATCTATATTCCACTGCTGTAGGTATCTATATCCCAGTTTTGTGGGTATCTATATCCCAGTGTTGTGGTATCTACATCCCAATGTTGTGGGTATCTGTATTCCACTGCTGTAGGTATCTATATTCCACTGCTGTAGGTATCTATATTCCACTGCTGTAGGTATCTATATTCCTGTGCTGTGGGTATCTACATTCCATGTTGTGGGTATCTATATCCCAGTGCTGTGGGTATCTACATTCCATGTTGTGGGTATCTATATCCCAGTGCTGTGGGTATCTACATTCCATGTTGTGGGTATCTATATTCCTGTGCTGTGGGTATCTATATTCCACTGCTGTGGGTATCTATATTCCTGTGCTGTAGGTATCTATATTCCACTGCTGTAGGTATCTATATCCCAGTTTTGTGGGTATCTATATCCCAATGTTGTGGGTATCTGTATTCCACTGCTGTAGGTATCTATATTCCACTGCTGTAGGTATCTATATTCCACTGCTGTAGGTATCTATATTCCACTGCTGTAGGTATCTATATCCCAGTTTTGTGGGTATCTATATCCCAGTGCTGTGGGTATCTACATTCCACGTTGTGGGTATCTATATTCCTGTGCTGTGGGTATCTATATTCCACTGCTGTGGGTATCTATATTCCTGTGCTGTAGGTATCTATATTCCACTGCTGTAGGTATCTATATCCCAGTTTTGTGGGTATCTATATCCCAGTGTTGTGGGTATCTACATCCCAATGTTGTGGGTATCTGTATTCCACTGCTGTAGGTATCTATATTCCACTGCTGTAGGTATATTCCACTGCTGTAGGTATCTATATTCCACTGCTGTAGGTATCTATATCCCAGTTTTGTGGGTATCTATATCCCAGTGTTGTGGGTATCTACATCCCAATGTTGTGGGTATCTGTATTCCACTGCTTTAGGTATCTATATTCCACTGCTGTAGGTATCTATATTCCACTGCTGTAGGTATCTATTTTCCAGTGCTGTAGGTATCTATATCCCAGTTTTGTGGGTATCTATATCCCAGAGTTGTGGGTATCTATATCCTAGTGCTGTGAGTATCTATTCCACTGCTGTAGGTATCTATATTCCACTGCTGTAGGTATCTATATTCCACTGCTGTAGGTATCTATATTCCACTGCTGTAGGTATCTATATTCCACTGCTGTAGGTATCTATATTCCACTGCTGTAGGTATCTATATTCCTGTGCTGTAGGTATCTATATTCCTGTGCTGGGGGTATCTTTGGTATTTCAGCCACAGCAGCAAGAAATGTCCGTGGCCACTGGCGGCACCGAGGTCGCTTCCCGTCTCCAGTCTGTGCTCCAGCGAATCGCTAGCGCTGCTGCCGCAGCTTCGGGCGGCTCGGCCAAGCAGCTGCCTCGCTTGGTTGCCGTGTCGAAAACCAAGCCGATATCCGATATTGTAGCCGCCTACTCGGCTGGCCAGAGGCACTTTGGCGAGAACTATGTTCAAGAATTGTACGAGAAATCCCACAGCCCCGAGATCCAGTCGCAGTGCCCGGACATTCGCTGGCATTTTATCGGTCATTGTCAGTCAAAGAATGTGAAACGTTTATCCCAGGTTAACAATTTGGATACTATGGAAACGGTAGATTCTGAAAAATTAGCAAATCTGCTGCACAAAGAGTGGACCAAGACCTCCGCCTATGAGTCGGGTAGCAAATTGAGAGTGTTTATTCAGGTGAGACATGTGCTCAATGTGACGGATTAGCTCTATTCACCATTTTCAGTTGTTTACAGTAAAATTAACGTCTGTTAACAACCTACATTTCATCCCAATCTGATGCTGATCCCAACCTACACCTCAACCCCACATACGCACACTCACTCAACTCATGCGCTTTTTCTATTTCTACCCCCTAATGTACACGCAAACCCCTCTGTTCCTACCTCTTGATGTACACTCATTTCCCTCTACCCCATATGTACACTCAGCCCCCAAAATTTCTTCCCCCAATGTACATGAACACTCAGCCCCACTTTTTCTACCCCCAATGTATACTCAGCCCCACTATTCTACCCATTGATGTACACTGAGCCTTCAAAATTCGTACCCCTAATAATGTACATTCTTTCCCATAGCCCTAATGTACTCTCACTCGCCTCTACCCTAACCTCCAACGTGTATCCAGGTGAACACAAGCAACGAGGAGCAGAAGTACGGCTGCAAACCCAACCAAGTGGTCGGTTTGGCCGGCCACTTGCTAGAAAATTGCCCGGCAATTAGCCTAGCCGGCCTCATGACAATTGGCTCGTTGGAAGCTTCGCATCAAGCTGAGGATGGCAACGCTGATTTTGAACGGCTGGTTTTGTGCCGCCGCGAGCTGACCGCGACATTGAAACTTGGCGGCGAGGAGCACCTGGAGCTGAGCATGGGCATGTCGTCCGATTTCGAACTGGCCGTGAGTTATATTTATATTTTTATTTTTCAAACAAATGTCTTACTTTCTACTTATTTGTCTGATTGTCAGTAGTGTCATTTGAATATTTCGTTTATTTAATTTTCCATTAAAATTTTACAGATAAAAATGGGCAGCACAAATGTACGCGTCGGCAGTACAATATTTGGCGAGCGGAACTACTCTAAGTAGTGCGAGTGCGACTTTTAACTGTTCAACTACTGACGAGTAGATATTTGTCTTCCCTCGTTTGCGCGTGTTACTAACGTTCCACAATATCAATAGCATATTTATATAGTGGTTTCTTAATTGTTAGTAGTTAATAGATTGTCTATCATGCATGTTGTATTGCTTCTGTATCTGTGCATAGTACTACCTAAATTACCATTAGGCTAAGATATAGAAGCAGTCCACGATTACCATTAACTAAGATCTAACAAGAGTCCATGATTAACCATTAGCTAAGATATGGCAACACTGATTCAAGTGCGCCTTATTATTTAGGGCAGTGATACATTATTGCAACTATATTATACTGCATACAAGTACAGTCAGATATATAATGTAATTAATTACCTTGTCAGCCATGCGATATCGCCAATATCGATGTGATTGGTTCAGGTCGCATCTGGCGAGAACATGAAAGAGGCTTCACCCTGCTCATCGAGTGAAGAAGGCAAGTGTAGAGTTTGGGGTCGCTAGCACTAATTTGATTCCCTTCCTCTCTCTTCCCATCTCACTTGGCTCTGATTTTAGTAGCAGCAATCTTTCTCTGCTTTTTCTTCAATGCTACCAATCTGCCGCCGTGCTCAGCTTGAGATAAGTTGTCAAGTCTGTTGTTGGCTTGTCTGTAAGTCTTATTTTTATAACCCTATTTTTTATGTAGTTCTAATGCAATATATTTATTGGCTTACTAAGTTACTATGCAAAGCTAATTTTAAATATACTTGTAGGCGTCCTTTCTGTTTTTATTATTTTAGTTAATGAGATCTTCAGCGTTCTGTTCTTGGTTTAAAAATCCATATATTTAGGTAGATTTTATGGACTTAAAGTCCATAGATATGTGGGATTTCATAATCAATGTGTATTTGGGATTTCATAATCCATGTGTATTTGGGATTTCATAATCCATAGATCTTAGGGATTTTATAAATACATGTGTATTTGGGATTTCATAATCCATGTGTGTTTGGGATTTCATAATACATGTGTATTTGGGATTTCATAATCCATAGATATTTGGGATTTCATAAATCCATGTGTATTTGGGATTTCATAATCCATGTGTATTTGGGATTTCATAATCCATAGATATTTGGGATTTCACAATTCATGTGTATTTGGGATTTCATAATCCATGTGTATTTGAGATTTCATAATCCATGTGTATTTTGGATTTCATAAATCCATGTGTATTTGGGATTTCATAACCCGTAGACATTTGAGATTTTATAATCCATAGATTTTTGTGATTTCATAAGCCATGGATATTTGGGATTTCATAATCCATAGATATTTGGAATTCATAATCAATAAATATTTAGGATTTCATATCTGCTATTGTTATTTCGCAGATATTTAGAAAGCTATCAATTTATTGAATTTCAGTCACCTGTGCAGCCGATGATGCTGTTATCTAGCAGCTGGTTTCATAATTTCGAGTATTTTCGAATCTGTTTCTGCGGCTTATCCTCATCCAGTCCGGCTATCCGCTGTTTGGTTGCCATGGCCTTGGCAACAGCGCTGGCAACTTCGGCCAGCTCTGCCCAGCAGGTGTCTGGCGGTTTGACCACTTTACCATCGTCTGGCGATCGGTCAGGTCCGCTGTCAGCTGTCACGGAGGTGACCGACAGGCACAGGCAGATGCAGCTGGACCGCCTCATCTGGCGGGAGTTGAACGCCTCTTCGGGGGCTGCTCGCGAATTGAAACGCTTGAAACCGGCGGAGAGAACTTTCGGCCGGGCATTGCAGCTGTGCCTGTCCCAGGAGCCCGACATGTTCTGCGCCTGGTTTGCCGTAACCCACAGACCGGCCGGACTGGGAGCTGACGGCATTGTTCGGGTGAGACTGGCTTTTTGGGGATGTTATTGAGAGTCTTACGTTATATATTCTTTCGTTCTGATTCTGACCAACTGATGACCACAATAGAGATTTCCCAGTAGATCCTAATAGTAATTCCCCAGTAGATCCCAAAAAGGGATTCCCCAGTAAATCTCAAAAGGGATTAACCAGTAGATGGCTCAGCTCAAATCTGAATCCCAATCAGATCCCAAATCTCAATCCTCAATCAGATCCCAAATCTGAATCCCAATCAGATCCCCAATCTGAATTCCAATCAGATCCCCAATCTGAATCCCAATCAGATCCCCAATCTGAATTCCAATCAGATCCCAAATGTGAATTCCAATCAGATCCCAAATGTGAATCCCAATCAGATCCCAAATCTGAATCCCAATCAGATCCCCAATCTGAATCCCCAATCAGATCCCAAATCTGAATCCCCAATCAGATCCCAAATCTGAATCCCAATCAGATCCCAAATGTGAATCCCAATCAGATCCCAAATCTGAATCCCAATCAGATCCCAAATCTGAATCCCAATCAGATCCCAAATTTGAATCCCAATCAGATCCCAAATCTGAATCCCAATCAGATCCCAAATCTGAATCCCCAATCAGATCCCCAATCTGAATCCCCAATCAGATCCCCAATCTGAATCCCCAATCAGATCCCAAATCTGAATCCCCAATCAGATCCCAAATTTGAATCCCCAATCAGATCCCAAATCTGAATCCCCAATCAGATCCCAAATCTGAATCCCCAATCAGATCCCAAATCTGAATCCCCAATCAGATCCCAAATCTGAATCCCAAATCAGATCCCAAATCTGAATCCCAAATCAGATCCCAAATCTGAATCCCAAATCAGATCCCAAATCTGAATCCCAAATCAGATCCCAAATCTGAATCCCAAATCAGATCCCAAATCTGAATCCCCAATCAGATCCCAAATGTGAATCCCAATCAGATCCCAAATCTGAATCCCAATCAGATCCCGAATCTGAATCCCAATCAGATCCCAAATCTGAATCCCCAATCAGATCCCAAATTTGAATCCCAATCAGATCCCAAATCTGAATCCCAATCAGATCCCAAATCTGAATCCCAATCTGATCCCCAATCTGAATCCCCAATCAGATCCCAAATCTGAATCCCCAATCAGATCCCAAATCTGAATCCCCAATCAGATCCCAAATCTGAATCCCCAATCAGATCCCAAATCTGAATCCCCAATCAGATCCCAAATCTGAATCCCCAATCAGATCCCAAATCTGAATCCCAATCAGATCCCAAATCTGAATCCCCAATCGGATCCCAAATCTGAATCCCCAATCAGATCCCAAATCTGAATCCCCAATCGGATCCCAAATCTGAATCCCCAATCGGATCCCAAATCTGAGTCCCCAGCCCATTGCCGCACCCGATCCCGCAGCTGACCTGCTTCAACGAGCTGCAGCACACCTGCAATCGGGTGTCCTCAAAGAACCGCGGCCGTCACACGCAGTGCCGGCCGGCTTGCACGCCTTGCCGCAGCCTGCCTACGGCAGCTGACGCTTCAGAGAGCGGCGCAGCCGGTTTGGTCAGCGACTCGCTCGCGTGTCCCGGCTGTTCTCAAAAGTGCTTCTGCACCTGCGACTTCATCCAGGGCAGCAACTCCAGCTATCAGCTATCCAGCGCCTACTATCCCTGCCATCAGCTGTGCAGCGGCGATGCCAAGTGTCCAAGCGAAGCGGACGAAAGTCCAGCCAACTGCGATGACTACGCCGCCACGGCGCCGAACTTTCTGTTTTACGTTGTGGTTCTCGGCTGCATTGGCGGCGTTGCGGCTCTGTGCAGTTTGCCCTTTGTTCTGCCGAAAGTGCGCAAGTACTGCTGCCGGGGCCCGTCCGAGCGGGAGCTAGATGGCGGCGCGACTACCGCTGTGAGCAGACCAGCTGCTCAGCATCATCATCATCATCATCAGCATCAACAACATCACAAAGCTCGACCATCTGCCGGAGGACCTGAGACTGACCAACAGCAGACTGAAGCTGTCGCCTTTCTGCCTCCGCAAGAGGCAGCAGCAGCAGCAGACGCTGACGGTGCGGCGGCGAAGGCGTGATTCGAATTGCAAAAGTTATTAGTATCTGCACTTACAGCTGGAGCGCATTCCTTGTGTTAAAAATATGTTTAAAGATATTTGTTTAAATTTTACTAAATTTGTCAAAGTATAGGGTAGATTGCCAGCTGAAACCAGCTGTGACCACTCGGCTGATCATGCAAGGTGTACTCGTACAGCGGCCCTGATGACTTTCGCATTGCGTCAGACAGTGTACACGCTCTGCTCTGCGATCTGGCGTTACTCACTGATACTAGAATAGCTAGATGTCACCCGCAAAAACGCGCTTATCTACGAGCTCGTACTCTTAGCTTTTTCAGTTACATTTTACTTTTTGTAAAATATTTTTTAAAGTTGTTGTTGAAGCTGTAACAATCAGCTCAGGCTTTCTACAAACAGACTACTAAATTGGCATCTTTAACTTGAAAAAGTCAAATCCAGTGCGTGTGCATGGCGAGCAAGAGAGAAAGGAGGTGGCGCTCCAGCCAGGCCGATAAACAGTTTTGGCTTTCCTCTTGTCCGCTTGTGCTTGACTTTGACCTCTATCCTTACTGCTCTCTCATTGGCTGAGCTAGATTGGGCCTGCGCCCTAGGCTGAGTTTCGTCCTTCTGACTTTGATCTCTCTCCTTACTGCTTTCTCATTGGCTGAGCTAGATTGGGCCTGCGCCCTAGGCTGAGTTTCGTCCTTCTGACTTTGATCTCTCCTTCCTTACTGCTCTCTCATTGGCTGAGCTAGATTGGGCCTGCGCCCTAGGCTGAGTTTCGTCCTTCTGACTTTGATCTCTCTCCTTACTGCTCTCTCATTGGCTGAGCCAGATTGTTCTGCACTCCTAGACAGGGTTTCATCCGTCTGGCGTTAACTTGTGTACATCGAGTTAAATGCTTGCTTTTCCCATTTCCAACTCCATGTGCTTCTGGGAAAGGGAAGGAAATTTTAGCTTCCGTATTAAATTTAAGTGACACTGCGCAGCCAAAACTGCTGATAAATAATTTTTTTCACAACTTTTGTTGCGCGTGGCATAGTTAGTTATTCTAGTATCTGTTCTTGGGAACAACGACCGTGTTTTTTTAATTACTGTTCACTTATTGAAGAAAATGATCAAGCTACTTATAGTAAGTAATTTAGGAATGTCTAATTAATAAATGCGTTTTGAATCTAACCCTAGGATACTGTTACCTAATATTTAATATTCTGTGTGTGAGAAAGGATAATACAATCGCACAACGATTTAATTACAGTTAAATATGTATAGTATATCAAGTCTGCAATAATTTCTAGTCAATCTGCTCTTTCTAGTCAAATCACTGGATTTTTATCTGTATCTAGTCATACTGATCTGTACTACCAGTATTTACTAATTCTCCACTTGTTAATAAATTGTACGGGAGCTTTATGATTAAATTTGAAAGTCACCTTTGAACTGGTCTCTTTTGAAATAAAAATGTACACAGCAGCAATCCCCATGATTGATCATCCAAACACCAACTGCAAAGTATTTCTTCATTAATAACAATCCACATTTTTAATTAAAAGCAAGATAATTTACCCATTCGCTTTTTGACCAATTTTTGTTTAAGAGAAAAATATTGTTTCCTTATAATAATACTATTAATATGCGGCATTTTGTACACGCTACTTATTTGTCTCTGTCAGTAGTCAGTTGTTTATTCAATTTTTTTTCCTTTTTGCGCGCACATTTCAAGTTGCTCTTGACTTCTTTGCTTATATTATAGAAGTGTGTTCCTTAAACTTGCGTACACTTTTGAATGAGTAATTTTCTAAGAAATGGTATTGTTTCTTGGAACACAGGCTGTTGGCGGATCAGCGATACCGTTTCTTCGAAAACACACATATTTCAGTTTCTGACATAGACATGGAATTTTTAAGAAAACAGCATAGAATTACCTTTTTTGTTAACCTCTAATTTTAGCTTGTTCTCCTTGCTACTTATAGTAGCACACTGCTGCCTACGATAACCGAATTTGGTTGTGCAAATTTTATTCATGTTCTTTTATTTTCTGTTTTTATTTTTACACACACACACTTTTTTGTTTTGTTTTTCTGTTTATAACCTCTAAGCAGAATCAGAGGTTTCCATTGATGGCGCTCTGTAATGAGAGGTTTATCTTTAAACTTTTTTAATTAACATGATAAAATTTGTATTATTGTAGAACGTTTGCATCGCGGCGGCTAGCATTATTATTATTGGAAAAAATTATTTAAATAATCTACTGAATGATAAATCATTCCACAAGATGCAAAAAAATTTGGAGTTCTCAAAAATTATTTTAGAATTTCTACTCGTACTAGTACTCAGAAGTGCACACGATACTACTTCTTAAGTTTTTAATAGCTTGTAAATTTTACTCGCCACTTCCACTTTCTGGAATGCACCTGCTGATTGTCATCACTCATCGGTATGTCATAGTTTTCTCTTTATTTTCCTCACACAAAGCACAAGGTATGCGTTTTTTTGCTAGTTGTTTGTCACAAAGAAGTTTTTAGACTGTGCACAAGCACTTGTCTCGCCTATTCTGCCCCTTTTTGATTTTTTATTTGCACCTTGGCTTTACTGAACTTTTATAGGTGGCTAAATAGTTATCCATGCCTAAAAAAGAACCTTTCTATATACAATTGCTCCCAACCACCACACTCATTCCCCAATGTACACTCCTCGCGACCACCCCACTCATTCCCCAATTTACACTCGCTCCCGACCACCCCACTCATTCCCCAATGTACACTCGCTCCCGACCACCCCACTCATTCCTTAATGTGCACTCGCTCCCAACCACCCCACTCATTCCCCAATGTACGCTCGTCCCCAGCCACCCCACTCATTCCCCGATGTACACTCCTCGCGACCACCCCACTCACTCCTCAATGTGCACTTTCCCGATCAGCCCCCACCCACTCCTTAATGTGCATTCGCTCCCAACCACCCCCACTCATTCCCCTAAGTACGCTCGTCCCCAACCACCCCACTCATTCCCCAATGTACACTCGCTCCCGACCACCCCACTCATTCCTCAATGTACATTCGCTCCCGATCAGCCCCCACTCACTCCTTAATGTGCACTCGCTCCCAACCACCCCCACTCATTCCCCAATGTACATTCGCTCCCGACCACCCCATTCATTCCTCAATGTACATTCGCTCCCGACCACCCCACTCATTCCTCAATGTACACTCGCTCCCGACCACCCCACTCATTCCTCAATGTACACTCGCTCCCGACCACCCCACTCATTCCTCAATGTACATGTTCCCGACCAGCGCCCCACTAACCCCTACTATACTTGTGCCCATATCTCTATAATTGGCATTTGGCCTTGACAATAGTTTAATAAAATCTAATAATAGCAACTCTTCCGTCCCCTAGCAACCCTGTTTCTGTGGGCCACAAAATGCTATGTTAATCGAATTATTCATATCTTTATTAGTAGCTGCTTTTGTTTTTATGTTGCCTATTTTCTTCTTGACAGTGTATTTTCTTGTTTTTAGCAATTGGTGCCCGCATAAAAGGTTACAAACACGCAGCACTGACGCCATTCCTTGACCTTCGAGACAATTTTGCTTCGTAATGAATGAATAATTAACACTATAGATTATATGCTTAAGTTTTTTGTTCAAGCGCCTGCGTTTTATGTATAGTGTGCAATTATAATTTCCGGCTATTCAACTCCTCCATCCAGGTGATAATTACTCATTGGCTCTCAGTCCCCCATTCCATCCAGGGGATAATTGCTCATTGGCTCTCAGTCCCCCATTCCATCCAGGGGATAATTACTCATTGGCTCTCAGTCCCCCCATTCCACCCAGGGGATAATTACTCATTGGCTCTCAGTCCCCCATTCCATCCAGGGGATAATTACTCATTGGCTCTCAGTCCCCCATTCCATCCAGGGGATAATTGCTCATTGGCTCTCAGTCCCCCATTCCATCCAGGGGATAATTACTCATTGGCTCTCAGTCCCCCCATTCCATCCAGGGCATAATTACTTATTGGCTCTCAGTCCCCCCATTCCATCCAGGGGATAATTACTCATTGGCTCTCAGTCCCCCCATTCCATCCAGGGGATAATTACTCATTGGCTCTCAGTCCCCCATTCCATCCAGGGGATAATTACTCATTGGCTCTCAGTCCCTCCATTTCATCCAGGGGATAATTACTCATTGGCTCTCAGTCCCCCCATTCCATCCAGGTGATAATTACTCATTGGCTCTCAGTCCCCCCATTCCATCCAGGTGATAATTACTCATTGGCTCTCAGTCCCCCATTCCATCCAGGGGATAATTACTCATTGGCTCTCAGTCCCCCCATTCCACCCAGGGGATAATTACTCATTGGCTCTCAGTCCCCCCATTCCATCCAGGGGATAATTACTCATTGGCTCTCAGTCCCCCCATTCCACCCAGGGGATAATTACTCATTGGCTCTCAGTCCCCCATTCCATCCAGGGGATAATTACTCATTGGCTCTCAGTCCCCCCATTCCACCCAGGGGATAATTACTCATTGGCTCTCAGTCCCCCATTCCATCCAGGGGATAATTAATCTATTATTAAGTCATGTGTCAAGCCCCCGTCAAGGCAATTTAGCAAACCCGATCAGATCTATCTGCAAAGCAATATTTAATTTTATTATCTTATCTGTTAAAAAGCACTTCGGTAATCGCCACTTCTCTATCTAGTCAACACTATTTTATTACTAGAATGTTTACTAGGCGGCTATTATTCTTGCTGTTCTGACTTTCAAGCGCACCAAAATATATTTCTGCGTTTTATTCCATTGTCTGCTTCGTTTTTGCTATTTAAAGCGCAGTCTCGCAGTGGCTTAAAAATCTCTGCACTCTGCGCCACTATTCACAAACTTTAATTAAAGTGAGACTGAAAAATTAGAAGCTGTGAAATATTTTTTGTAATCAAATTTATTTTTATGTTTTGTAGTTGTGACTTGATGTGTATTGGGCGTGAAACGATTTAAACTGGTTTGATATAGGAATAGAGACAAAATTACAGACAAAAGCGAGATGAGAGATATGAGGATTGACGGATAAGATTAGAGAATAGGGAGAGATTAGAGACTAGACAATGAGATTAGATAATAGACAGTGAGATAAGAGAATAGACAGTGAGATAAGATACTAGACAGTGAGATATGAGAATAGACAGTGAGATAGGAGAATAGACAGTAAGATGGGAGAATAGACAGTGAGATAAGAAAATATACAGTGAGATGGGAGAATAGAGAGTTAGATATTAGAGTATAGGCAGTTGGATTAGAAAATAGACGGTGAGATTAGATACTAGACAGTGAGATAAGAGAATAGACGGTGAGATAAGAAAATAGACAGTGAGATATGAGAACAGACAGTGAGATGTGAGAATAGACAGTGAGATAGGAGAATAGACAGTAAGATGGGAGAATAGACAGTGAGATAAGAAAATAGACAGTGAGATGGGAGAATAGAGAGTGAGATATTAGAGTATATGCAGTTTGATTAGAAAATAGACAGTGAGATTAGATACTAGACAGTGAGATAAGAGAATAGACAGTGACATGGGAGAATAGAGAGTGAGATATTAGAGTATAGACAGTTGGATTAGAGAATTGTCTGTAATGCAAAACATCGCCATAGAACATTTTAAAGTTTCTCTACCCCATTATTTTCAGCTATTTTCACCCCATAGCTAGCGCCATGAACACCAGCGTGATGGACGTGGACTCCAGCGACGAGGCCAGGGCCCGGCCTCGGGTCAACGGCGGGCTGCTGGCCCAGCACCAGGGCGCCTGCGTGTGCCTGCTGGGCCGGGTGGTGAGCTGTCCCAGCCCCACCTGCCTGCTGCTTGAGGCTTCCGACTCTGTGCAGGTGTGTGTCTTATTGACTAACTGACCTGTATGTCTGTCTGTCTGTCTGTCTGTCTGTCTGTCTGTCTGTCTGTGTCTGTGTCTCTCTGTCTGTCTGTCTGTCTGTCTGTCTGCCTGTCTGTCTGTCTGTCTGTCTGTCTGTCTGTCTGTCTCTCTCTCCTTCTGTCTGTCTGTCTGTCTGTCTGTCTGTCCGTCTGTCTGTGTGTCTGTGTGTCTTATTGACTGACTGACCTTTATTCCTGTCTGTCTGTCTGTCTGTCTGTCTGTCCGTCTGTCCGTCTGTCTGTCTGTCCGTCTGTCCCTCTGTCTGTCTGTCTGTCCGTCTGTCTGTCCCTCTGTCTGCCTGTCTGTCCGTCTGTCTGTGTGTCTGTGTGTCTTATTGACTGACTGACCTGTATTCCTGTCTGTCTGTCTGTGTCTGTCTGTCTGTCTGTCTGTCTGTCTGTCTGTCTGTCTGTCTGTCTGTCTGTCCCTCTGTCTGTCTGTCTGTCTGTCTGTCTGTCTGTCTGTCTGTCTGTCTGTCTGTCTGTCTGTCCCTCTGTCTGTCTGTCTGTCTGTCTGTCTGTCTGTCTGTCTGTCTGTCTGTCTGTCTGTCTGTCTGTCTGTCTGTCTGTCTGTCTGTCAGCCATCAGCACAGCAGTACAGACACAATCAAGAGCGCACGACACGCACACCCAACCCATACAGTACCCAAATCCACCGAAACACCTCCCGCCAGGTGAAAGCCCAGCTGTCTCGCGAGTTCCACGCCGAGCCGGGCAGCCTCGTCGAGGTGGTTGGCAGCGCCCTGTCCGACAACTCTGTCTCAGTGCAGCACCTGGTGCAGCTGGACAGAGGCTGCTCTGAGAACTTCGACATGGACATGTACAACAAGGCCGTGCAAATTTGCAACAAGTTCAGTCACGCCTATTACACTAAGCCTTGATAGCAGGGCGATTTCATATTTAGTAACAATATCCAACTAATGACCATTGCAAAACTTCAATTTATTTTTGTACTTTTACCAGTAACTTGGGGTTTGAAACGAATCCATCACTACGCTCGTATTCTTCACTATTAATAACAATCCTGTTTGGGCATTTAAGACATACTGCATTTTACTCAAATAATTAATAATGTCAATTATATTCTGTTGCTAATCCTTTTCGGTAATTAACAATTAGTCTGAATTTTTCTAGTAAGCATTTGCTTCCGTATTTCGATAAGTTTTCGTGTTATTCTCTTCCACTTTGACTTATTTGATTAATTTGATTGATTGGATCTTTTATAGGACCTGCCCTCCATCTGATACCTGGGACCATCAGACCATCTACCACCTGGGACCATCTACCACCTGGGACCGTCTACCATCTACCACCTGGGACCATCAGACCATCTACCACCTGTGACCGTCTACCATCTGGGACCATCTACCACCTGGGACCATCTACCACCTTCGACCATCTACCACCTGGGAACATCTACCACCTTCGACCATCTACCACCTTCGACCATCTACCACCTGGGACCATCTACCACCTTCGACCATCTACCACCTGGGAACATCTACCATCTACCACCTGGGACCATCTACCACCTGTGACCGTCTACCATCTGGGACCATGTACCACCTGGGACCATCTACCACCTTCGACCATCTACCACCTGGGAACATCTACCACCTTCGACCATCTACCACCTTCGACCATCTACCACCTTCGACCATCTACCACCTTCGACCATCTACCACCTGGGAACATCTACCATCTACCACCTGGGACCATCTACCACCTTCGACCATCTACCACCTGGGAACATCTACCACCTTCGACCATCTACCACCTTCGACCATCTACCACCTGAGGCAATCTACCATCAGACCATCTACCACCTGAGGCAATCTACCATCAGACCATCTACCACCTGAGGCAATCCACCATATCTAGCATTAATTAAACTACAATTTATTGCGTACAAAGTTCAACAATCTCCGTTGCAATCCCAGAGCAGCTCTGCAGTGTGCATGTTGTCAAGATGATTACCTTCACTTACAATTGCAGCCGTCCTAGGCCCGTTGTCGGCTTGTCGACTGCCGCCGCAAATGTCAGGGGCTTGCGGACTATGCAGCAGTACAAGGTGAGAGATTTGACTGCTTTTAATCAAGCCTAGATGCGTTTTTAGCTAGTACTACAGCATCGCTCGTGTTTAACCTGGGTCTGCTTAAAAACTGCCTCGGAATCGCTTTGGAAAAATTGCCTAAAATCGCGCTTGAAAAATCGTTAATGAGAATCGCCCTTAAGAAATCGCCATCGAGAAATCGCTATCGCAAAATCGCCAATGAGAATCACCCTTAAGAAATCACCATCTAAAAATCGCCAATGAGAATCGCCCTTAAGAAATCGCCATCGAGAAATCGCTATCGAAAAATTGCCAATGAGAATCGCCCTTAAGAAATCGCCATCGAGAAATCGCTATCGAAAAATTGCCAATGAGAATCGCCCTTAAGAAATCACCATCTAAAAATCGCCAATGAGAATCGCCCTTAAGAAATCGCCGTCGAGAAATCGCTATCGAAAAATTGCCAATGAGAATCGCCCTTAAGAAATCACCATCTAAAAGTCGCCAATGAGAATCACCCTTAAGAAATCACCATCTAAAAATCGCCAATGAGAATCGCCCTTAAGAAATCGCCATCGAGAAATCGCTATCGAAAAATTGCCAATGAGAATCACCCTTAAGAAATCACCATCTAAAAATCGCCAATGAGAATCACCCTTAAGAAATCACCATCTAAAAATCGCCAATGAGAATCGCAATTGAAAAATCGCCAATTGGAATCGCAATTGAAAAATCGCCAATTGGAATCGCAATTGAAAACTTGTCCCTGCCTCCCCATCCTCAGCCGCCGCAGGTCGCAGGTCAGCGTGCAGACAGTCCGCATCAACCTCAGAGATGAAGACTCCGAGGCCGTCCTGGCCAGCAGCTTGGAGTGGCTGCACAACCGTGTGGAACTGCTGCTCAGCTTGGCTCCAGGCGAGTCGCCTCCTCAGCCGGAGGTTTTGCCGAGGTTCACCGCCAGCCGGCTGTCGGCGCTGAGCATCCCCGGCGTTGGCGGTGGCGGCGGCGGCGGCGGAATGTTGCCCGGCTTCAGGCCAATGACGGAGCGTCAGGTGTTGCAGAAGCGACGCCGGTGTATGCTGCTCATGCTCAAGCTGCTCAAACGGCTGCAGTCCGCGACTAGGTTCGTTGCGGCAGTCAGGGGTGTTGTTAGGGGTGGATTAGGGGCGATTCTTATTGTATGGATTAGGGGCGATTCTTACTGGGTGGATCAGGGGCGATTCCTATTGGGTGGATCAGGGGCGATTCTTACTGGGTGGATCAGGGGCGATTCTTACTGGGTGGATCAGGGGCGATTCTTATTGTATGGATTAGGGGCGATTCCTATTGGGTGGATCAGGGGCGATTCTTACTGGGTGGATCAGGGGCGATTCTTACTGGGTGGATCAGGGGCGATTCCTATTGGGTGGATCAGGGGCGATTCTTACTGGGTGGATCAGGGGCGATTCTTACTGGGTGGATCAGGGGCGATTCTTACATGCATTGGCAGCCGTGCGCCGCTTATACTAGTGTTAGAATTGATATAAACTCCCACCCGCAGGTGCCTGGATTCGGCCATCCGCCTGGTTTCTGACGAAGTTTTCTGCCGCCTGCTGCCGCTGGCGATCTGCGCGAATTTTTATGACATGCCGCCGGCTTGCGAAATTATTTTAGCCAAAACTTTGGCCAACCTGAGCTGCCACCGGGCCGCCTATTCCATGTTCTCCAGTGACAGCTTCGTGTGCAATCTCGTTGATGGCTGGTCAGAGAGCTCCTGTCTGGCGCTGGGCCTGTGCGGCAGGAAGATCTGTGCGAATCTGTCCACCTACGCCCTGCTGAACGCCCTGGCAACTGACAGTTCCTACCGGCCGCATTGCATCTACCAGCCGGACGTGTACGAGTTGGCTAAGCCGTTTCTGGCCACCCCCTGTATCGATGTAGTCTTTATTAATGGCATGCTGGGCAGCGTGTTCTACACGTGGAAACAGGGCGACTGTCCGGCTTCATCGGCTTCGGAGGCTGGGCGGACAGCCGCGGTTAAGTCCGACTCTAATAGCGAGAATGACGCGCCTCAAGTGACGGAATGTTGGCCGAGAGATTGGCTGGCCGAGGACATGCCCAGAGCTCGGGTGCTGGGTAGGGCAGCTGTGCTCTAAATTGATTGGTTTGGCACCTGTGTTTGATTGATTCATGTGACAATTATTTGAATGATTTATTAGACACCTGTGTTTGATTGATTGATTGGTTTGACACCTGTGTTTGATTGATTTGACACCTGTGTTTGATTGATTGATTGGTTTGACACCTGTGTTTAATTGATTGATTAATTGGCTTGGCACGTGTTTGATTGATTGATTTGACACCTGTGTTTGGTTGATTTGTTTTACACTTCTAATTGATTGATTGGTTTGACACCTGTGTTTGATTGATTTGACACCTGTGTTTGATTGATTGATTGGTTTGACACCTGTGTTTAATTGATTGATTAATTGGCTTGGCACGTGTTTGATTGATTGATTTGACACCTGTGTTTGGTTGATTTGTTTTACACTTCTAATTGATTATTTGGTTTGACACCTGTGTTTGATTGATTTGACACCTGTGTTTGATTGATTTGACACCTGTGTTTGATTGATTTGACACCTGTGTTTGATTGATTGCTTGTTTTGACACCTGTGTTTGATTGATTAGTTTACATCTGTGATTGATTGATTGGTTTATTGGTTTAACACCTTTAGTTGATTTATTACTTTGCTTGACACCCATGTTTCGATTGATTTACTGATTGATTGGAGGGCCTTATATAGATACATTGAGTAGCCCTTATTAAGTCCTGGTCTCAAGCAATAACGCTAATCCTGCCCGAACACCCGCAGCGCTGAACATGAAAATCGCCGCCATGAAGTGGCGCGGCTGCCGCCAGACCGGCGACTCGTCCGGCCTTCTGCCCCGCCGAGCCAACGAAGCCGCCAACCAGCTGCTGGCGGCCGGGGTCGGCAACCGCATGACCGCCTTCGTCTGTCACTCATTCGGCGGCCTCATCGTCAAGCAGATGATGCAGGTGTTGAATTCGAGCGAAGATCGGCTTAGAAAGAGATTGCTGGCTAGCATTCGCGGCGTTGTGTTCATTGCAGTGCCGCATCTGGGGCGCAGCAAGGTGAGAAAATTATTCTGCGATATATGTTAGCTTTAATACTCTTGTTTGTTTGTTAATTCTCATTTACTTAAGTTTGGAATTTCCTTTTCATAGGTTTAGGATTCCCCTTTCCGTGATCTTAGGATTCCCCTTTCCGTGTGTTTAGGATTCCCCTTTCCGTGATCTTAGGATTCCCCTTTCCGTGAGCTTGGGATTCCCTTTTTCCGTGAGCTTTGGATTCCCCTTTCCGTGAGTTTGGGATTCCCCTTTCCGTGATCTTAAGATTCCCGTTTCCGTGAGCTTTGGATTCACCTTTCCGTGATCTTGGGATTCTCCCTTCCGTAAGCTTGGGATTCCCCTATCCGTGAGTTTGGGATTCCCCTTTCCGTGATCTTAAGATTCCCGTTTCCGTGAGCTTTGGATTCCCCTTTCCGTAAGCTTGGGATTCCCTTTTCCCGTGATCTTGGGATTCCCCTTTCCGTGAGTTTGGGATTCCTTTTTCTGTGACTTAGGATTCTATTCTCGTAAAATTTATGATACCCTTTCCTGCAAGGTTTAGAATTTTCATTTCCAGCAGATTAAGATTCCTATTTTTCCTTTTGGGGATGGATTTTACTCTTTCCATCCTTACCGCGAGTTTGT
Organism: Macrostomum lignano; assembly: GCA_002269645.1. Classification (NCBI taxonomy): domain Eukaryota; kingdom Metazoa; phylum Platyhelminthes; family Macrostomidae; genus Macrostomum; species Macrostomum lignano. Next base: position 260,076 of record NIVC01000166.1, on the reverse strand, counting down.
GGATAACCCTTTTAGCAGGTTGAGAATTCCCCCTTTCCGTGAATTTTAGAATCCCCTTTTATTAGCTTTTGACATTCTCCTTTCCGCTAGGTATAAAATTTTCTTCAGTTTGAAATGATATATTTGCCATTTTTGGGATTCCCCTTTCACACTCGCCCCGGTCCATCCGCCACCCGCAGGCGGTGAACGTGAGCAGAATTTACTGGCGGCCGCTCCGCCAGCTCTGCCTGTCCGAGGAGGCCAGGTACGTATTCGATGGCAGCTGCAACGTGCTCAGCCACCTGCACGCCTGGTTCGTGCAGTACGCGCAGACCCGGCCGGATATGCGAGTGCTCAACATCATCGAGCTGAGCAGGACACCCGTGGCCCCTGGCGGAATCGGGCTCAAAGTCTGCCCGGAGTCCTGGGCTGACAAGCTGGTGAGTGCCGTCTGTGCGTTGCTGTTCTCACACCTGAGTGTGCTCCCACTGATCGCTGGGAAAGATTGGCGGAACTGAACTAGTATCTGTACGGCAGAGCCGGCTCATCTTGACAATATTGCTTATTGTCTTTTAAAAAAGTCTTTGAAGTCTTAAAGTCTTTTAAAAGCTGCCGAAACTTCATCACAATTTGGGCATTCAGTAAGTTCAGTAATCATTTTTCGCATTGCAACTTTTAGCGGGTCGACTTCAAAACTGGAGCAGGTAGAAAAACAGACAGACACTAAGACATTAAAACAGACAGCCAGACAGACAGACAGACACAGGCACTGAGACAGACAAACGGACAGACGGGCACTAATGTCTGTTTGAAAGTTGGAAAAAAAAGCGCAATAAGTTTCGTTAAGGAACAAAGTGACTGTGAAAAAAGTATGGAAAAAGAAACTCAGAAAATCTGTATTTTTCGCATGCGCACATCTTTAAAAAATCATAAGTAGACAGTCAGCCTAAACAGTAGGCCAAACTATAGGAACATAAATTGAGCTTAGGATTTCAAATCCTATTTTTTTAAGATCCAATTTATATGCGAAGTTATTGTAAACGAGCAATAATCAGTTCAAGAAGAGTCTGCTGTCAATGTTTCAAGAGTACAATTTTTGTTTAATTAGGATTCCGCGGGGCCGACTTCCTGAAATTGCGGTTGGTGGTTCAAATTTTGAGAACCAAGTTTGAATCTGATTCTCTACACAGTGCATTCGGGTTCTCTACAGAGTGCATTCGGGTTCTCTACAGAGTGCATTCAGATTCACTACAGAGTGCATTCAGATTCACTACAGAGTGCATTCAGATTCTCTACACAGTGCATTCGGGTTCTCTACAGAGTGCATTCAGATTCACTACAGAATGCATTCAGATTCACTACAGAGTGCATTCAGATTCTCTACACAGTGCATTCGGGTTCTCTACAGAGTGCATTCAGATTCACTACAGAATGCATTCAGATTCACTACAGAATGCATTCAGATTCACTACAGAGTGAATTCAGATTCACTACAGAGTGCATTCGGATTCACTACAGAGTGAATTCAGATTCACTACAGAGTGAATTCATATTCACTACAGAGTGCATTCATATTCACTACAGAGTGCATTCAGATTCACTACAGAGTGCATTCGGGTTCTCTACAGAGTGCATTCAGATTCACTACAGAGTGCATTCAGATTCACTACAGAGTGCATTCAGATTCTCTACACAGTGCATTCGGGTTCTCTACAGAGTGCATTCAGATTCACTACAGAATGCATTCAGATTCACTACAGAGTGCATTCAGATTCTCTACACAGTGCATTCGGGTTCTCTACAGAGTGCATTCAGATTCACTACAGAATGCATTCAGATTCACTACAGAATGCATTCAGATTCACTACAGAGTGCATTCAGATTCACTACAGAGTGCATTCAGATTCACTACAGAATGCATTCAGATTCACTACAGAGTGCATTCAGATTCACTACAGAGTGCATTCAGATTCACTACAGAATGCATTCAGATTCACTACAGAGTGCATTCGGATTCACTACAGAGTGCATTCAGATTCACTACAGAGTGCATTCAGATTCACTACAGAGTGAATTCAGATTCACTACAGAGTGCATTCAGATTCACTACAGAGTGCATTCAGATTCACTACAGAGTGAATTTATATTCACTACAGAGTGAATTCAGATTCACTACAGAGTGCATTCAGATTCACTACAGAGTGCATTCAGATTCACTACAGAGTGAATTCAGATTCACTACAGAGTGCATTCATATTCACTACAGAGTGAATTCAGATTCACTACAGAGTGCATTCAGATTCACTACAGAGTGAATTCATATTCACTACAGAGTGAATTCATATTCACTACAGAGTGAATTCATATTCACTACAGAGTGCATTCAGATTCACTACAGAGTGCATTCAGATTCACTACAGAGTGCATTCAGATTCACTACAGAATGCATTCAGATTCACTACAGAGTGCATTCAGATTCACTACAGAGTGCATTCGGATTCACTACAGAGTGCATTCAGATTCACTACAGAGTGCATTCAGATTCCCACAGAATGCATTCAGATTCACTACAGAGTGCATTCAGATTCACTACAGAGTGCATTCAGATTCACTACAGAATGCATTCAGATTCACTACAGAGTGCATTCAGATTCACTACAGAGTGCATTCAGATTCACTACAGAATGCATTCTGCACTTACCGATCTGAGGCATTCGCACTCGCACTGGCAGTATTCGCATTGGCAGCATTCGCATTGGCAGCATTCGCACTGGCAATTGCAGGAGCTGCGGCAACTATCAACGCACAGAGTGCATGACTCTGGTACAGGAATGACTTTGCAGAAAATCAATATCACAATTAGAAAGCCCGCGACAGCGATAGTAATGCAAATCACAATCACCACTATTTCGCCGTCTGTTAATCCCGGCTCTGTTGTCGCAGACACGGGCGCTGTGGTTGTTACCGTAGTTGTTACCGTTGCATTGCAGCGCACATCTGTGCACAAGTTTAGACGGTGAAAGTGGGAAGTTGGTGGCAAATCAGACCAAGAGACTCTAACAAGTGAACGTCATCAAATGCAGGCCGATGGTTGCTTGACCACGCGGCAATTTTCTTGTGATTCTGTACAGCAATTGTGATTCACTTCGGCTGACAGACAGACGGATAGACGGACAGACACACGCACAGACGCAGACACGTAGAAAGACACACAAACACTAAGAATGACGTACATATAGTCGGTATGAACGATCTTTAAGACGAACGGACAGACATATGAACATACAGACAAACAGACGCTAAGACAGACAGACAGACAGACAGACAGACAGACAGACAAACAGACTAGGCATTAACCCAGTCTATTAGCTACCTGTGAAGCCATCAGGGCAGCTGCAGTTAAAGTACGGATCGGTGTAAGTCAGAGTGCAGGTGCCGTTATTCTGGCACACAGGCAGTGCGTTGATGCCCTTGTCAGGCTGCAGGGTGAAGCAGTAGTCTGCAGCAGTTGAACAGTTAGGTGCGATGTAGGGCAGCGGGCACAGGCAGGGCGGGCTGACTGTAAAGTTGTTGCAGGTGCCGCCGTTGTCGCAGGTGACAGTTGAGCAGTCCGCTGCCTCAGTTGGCCCTGCAAATTTATTTTTAATGTCAATAAAAATAGTTTTGCTCAATTAACACAAAACTTGACTCTTTATACCTAGAATTGAAAACGTACCAATTATTCCGTTGAAGGCAAGCAGACAAAGTCCAATTAAGGCTAAATTTGCAATTATTCCTGACGCTGCTTGCATGGCTGTTTGAAACCTCTGCTGCTCAGGGTTGCTCCGTTCTGAGAAAAAAAGTTCTCTTTTTGCGTGTGTTTTGGCGCTTATTTTCTAAAAAGCTCTCTAAAATATGCGCATCTATAGTGTTTTTCTTATTTTTTGCTCATAGTCAGCATCAGCGATGTTGGCCAGCTCTGTCCGCCAATAGAAATTCGCACAATAGAAGCGTTGGTGTGCATAACTTGGCTATCTGCTTTGTACACATTTCAAGATATTTATATCTGCTGTCTATTGTGATATATTTTTTATACTATAGACATCCTAAAGACTAGGTAGAGAGGGGGTGAGACCGCACTGCTTGCTTAACAATAGTGGCTGAAGTATAGGCGCTTTCTATAAGCCTCTGCTGCGAACTTGCGGAATGCGGTCTGTGGTGTGACTTGCATCGCCGTGCTTTGCACCTGCTAGAAATTTAGCGTTAAACCTTCCTGTTGTGCCATATCTAGAGGAGCTCCTTGCTCCTACTTAATCGGCTTCCGATGATATAATACGGAGCCTAATTCTTAGTTTAATTCTGCTATTGATCTACCGGTATTCTATCCTAGCTTATACATAGTTGTGTCTTTTTTGTAAGAGTGACAGCTGACCACAGCACTTCACCACGCTCTGATAACATTGAAGTTCCTAACCTAACTTAACCAAAATCCTATTCCCAATTTTTCCTACAATAGCCCCTAAATTATATTAGATTAAATTTGATCCTTACACCTTAGCCCTCTAGCCTGTCAATATTAACCACATGAATCATTTATTGCCAATGCAAAGCCAATATTACCAACCTGAAAGCCAATATTACCAACCTGCAAGCCAATATTACCCACCTGAAAGCTAATATTACCTGAAAGCCTGCATTACCCACCTGAAAGCCAATATTACCTGAAAGCCTGCATTACCCACCTGAAAGCCAATATTACCCACGTGAAAGCCAATATTACCCACCTGAAGCCTGCATTACCCACCTGAAGCCTGCATTACCCACCTGAAAGCCAATATTACCCACGTGAAAGCCAATATTACCCACCTGAAGCCTACATTACCCACCTGAAGCCTGCATTACCCACCTGAAGCCTGCATTACCCACCTGAAATCCAATATTACCCACCTGAAGCCTGCATTACCCACCTGAAGCCTTCATTACCCTCCTGAAAGCCAATATTATCCACCTGAAAGCCTGAATTACCCACCTGAAAGCCTGCATTACCCACCTGAAGCCTTCACTACCCACCTGAAAGACTGCTCTCTCCGCCTCCCCAGGTGGGCGCGGTGCTCCGGCTACCCACCGATCACATTCAGATCTGCAAGCCGCCCAACAGGCAGCACGAGTCGTACACGGCGGTGCTGAGTTTCCTAGAAAGCGTGGCCAAGTACAGCAGAGGCTGGCGGCCGTCGCTGGTGTTCGGCAGCTCGGGTCTCGGCAGAGCCCTGGCCAGCATCGGCAGCGGCGGCACCAGAAGCGTAGCGAGCGAAGCCAGCGAAGCCGAGTCCAGCGCTGACAGCAGCGACGTCGGCGGCCACTCGGCGGGTCGACTCAGCGTCGACTGGCACAGGCCGGTGCGGCACTTCGAGGAGGAGCTGCGGCTGCGCTACGGCGTCTCGAGCGCCCGCGCCCTGTGGACCCGCGCCGCCTGGCTCCGGTTCGGCGTCTCCCGGCGACCCCGGTTCTACGACCTGCTGTGAGCCCTCATTTCTCTAAAAATCCCTCATTTCTACTAACAGTAGCTTGAACGGGCGGCAAATTTATTATTTTAGCATTTTCATTTTTCTCTAATTTTCTCGCATTTATCAACTGGATTTTTGTTTTTCTGCTTTCTCGCCCGGCTTTGTTTATTCTTGAACCGGTTATTCAGGAAATACAAAATGCAACTTCTTTGCCTGGCAGCACAATGGGCGCTTGACTTTTTAGCAATGCTGCAACTTTGAATATAAAATTTTGGATTTATTGTCTTGGTGAACTTCTGAACTTTAGCGCTGACTGAGGAATGTTGCAGCTGAGCATTTACGAACGAAATCTATAATGGAAATTTTGGCGACTTGGCTGGCCTAGTATTGTAGTTTATCATGCACTTTCTTCAGTGCATTTGACAGGTTGTGTCTTTACCTTGATTCACACTGGGTGCGCCTTTTAAACTGATTTATAAATGCAAAATAAATCTGTTCAAGTGCGGCATATTCAAGTCAAATTGCAGCAAGCCAAATCAGTATTGGCAAATTGTCGATTCAGAGTTACCAAAAGATCAAGTCAAGTGCATCATATTGGCATTTCAAGCAGCGGGCCGTTCATTTCTGCGTATTTCTCTTATGATCAGCTGGCACTCTAGTAGAAGGCATGAGGGGGCTTCTGGGACAAAATTTTTCACCTCCTCCATAATCCCATTAAATCCATCCATATTATCCCTGACAGAATCAGAAAAAAAGGGGGGTCGCACTCGCTCACAAAACGTCCTCCATAATCCCATTAAATCCATCCATATTATCCCTGACAGAATCAGAGCAGGTGTCCACTGATACCTGTTATGCTCACTGTGGACACTTGTTATGCTCACTGACACAGACATAATCCACCAACATCCACCCATAGCATCTTCGAAACAATCAGAAAATAATCTGCATTCTTCTCCCATGGGGCCCACATTCAATCCGAAGCGTTGAAACCAGATCCCTAAGACTTTAAATCCCCTAACCCAGGGTCCTTACCCTTTGAAAAAAAAATAAATTCTCAATAAAAATGTTTCCAGTTGTCTCTCCAGGTTCTTATTACAAAGCGCACGAGCCTAACTACAAGAGTAAGTACCGATGCAAACTAGAATGCAACGAATACATGAGAAAATATTGGCCCGATGTTGATATCAATGTCCCTAATATTAATAAAGCACTTAAATCTCACTGGTTTGAAAAACACGGAGTAGTCATTAACGATTTTGACAGCTATTATAACTTTGCTGAAGTTATAAGGCAGTTGTAGTAGCCAACTACACTACAAGGTTGTACCCTGTAGAGTGCAGACGCAAGATCTAAAAATACTGACTAAATCATGTGCAGCATAAAGCGGCTCGTATTTGTAAGCGATAGCTTACTGATAGTAAAGCTATTTGAACATGGCGCGAATTCCTCACATGGTGGACTAGAAAATGTCGCCATGTGCAAGGCAAGGACTTGGTGCAAGGGCGTATAAATAGCAGTTCCACTCAGCTGGCTAGAGGTGGAGCCGACCTCGCGTGGCTATGACTGACTGACGAGGGCAAGCAAGCCCGAAGTCTGCCCTGCATGGTTCGATTCCCACTGATAACATGATTTTCACGAACGTTCGTAAAAATCATGTGCAGCATAAAGCGGCTCTCAGTGGTTACATGATTTTCACGAACGTTCGTAAAAATCATGTGCAGCATAAAGCGGCTCTCAGTGGTTACATGATTTTTACGAACGTTCGTAAAAATCATGTGCATAACAGGAATTCGCACGAATTCAACTGTACAAAATAGCATTTTTCTGAGAAAGAGTAGTGCGCAGTTGGATTCGCGCCATTTCCTGTCTTAACAGGAATTCGCACGAATTCAACTGTGCAAAAAGAAAGCTTTTTTTTCTGAGAAAGACTAATGACAGACTTGTGTTTGTTATGTGCGAATACTTGCGAAGTTAACCAACTTTTGACATCGGGCATCTTTTTGTGTCCGATTTCTTTTGTGTTTTCAATCCTTTCACTAAATACTGGTTAGAAAAAAATAATGCTTGGTCAGTCTAAAAAGCGTGAGGTTGCCTACTAATAAGTAATATGACTAGAAAAAATATACTAAAAATTCGAAATAGAACTGAAATAAAATATTTAGTTATTTTTTCCATCACATTCTCTCAATGATTAACGTCAATACAAACTCTTCCCCATTAAAATCAACGCCCATCCCATCTTCAGTCTCAAACTGTAGCACAATCTCGTGAATCTCCTTATTACTCAATACAACTCTTTTCACTGGATTTGGTTTCTCTACCACCATCTGTCCTCCAGCTACAGAGTTGGAGATGTTGTACAAAATATTAGTTCGCTTTCCCTTAAATACCCAATCAAGACTGAGATTGCTTCTGATTAGAATATTCAAACCCTTTACAATGTCTGCAATATTGGGTGCTAAGAACAAACCGCTTACACTTTCCCGGACCATTCTAACAGTCCCCGATGCTTGAGTGGCGGTCTGCGCCGCGGATTCTGCCTTATAAACTTTCTTCTCGAATCCTAGTTCCCTATACCAAGTGTCATCTTTAAACTCAACCTCCGCATCTTTGTAAACTTGCATGACCACTCTCATTACAGTGAGATCATAGGATAGTTTGACAGGGAACAATTTTTTATCTGGCTTACTCGCATCAGGTGTCTCAAAATGGCCTCTTTTAGTAAAGACGTTTTCTAGAAAGTAATTGTAAGTATCCACACTTTGCGTGCTCACAGGGAATACCACAGGGTCTGCTGCTGCACCTTTCCATTTGTAATAAAACTTATTATTTGCTGCCGACACATTGGGAACGTTTGACCAACCAGTGAAGTCGTTAAGATAGACATGGTAATTAGCGCCTGGATCCAGGCTAATCGCCTGCTCTAATTTTTGAACAAATATCCCGTTTGAGTCATTAATTCGCCCGGTTATTGTAATAGGAATGCTCTCCTTAGAGTGTGAAACAATGTTGTTTAGTCTTTCGGCTATGGCTTCCATTTTTTTCACCGACAAAAAAAATATTTAAACTTTACTGGATGAATTGTTGATCATGTTAAGCTTCACCTTCCTCTCAAATGCATAGACAATGTACAGGTCCACGGGTGTTGCGGCAGTCCTTTCAATGTTAGTCACGATATTCACAGGGCTGTTATCAGTAGGCATTTGTCTGGCAGACACATCAGCGCCAAACATCGGATATAGAGTTCCATATTGAAGAGCAGTGATAGCAATTCCATTGTTCTCTTTCACAGCCAAGTCGACCAACTCGCTGTAAAATTTGCTAATCTTGTTCTGACTGAAATCTCCATTTTGTGGCAGTGCAGGGTAAAGATTATCACTGATTTCATGCTGAATGGACCGCACGTCTCCATGCATGTAGCGTATAATGCTATTTGGGTTTCTCATATTAATAATGATATACCTTGGATTGCTGCATGATCCCTCTTTGATGCAGATGTTTGTTCTAGTTTCGTTTCGCTCATCTCGACACATGTAGGCCGTGTATGCAACATCAATGTCCTTCTCTATTGCCTTAAGATAGTCTGCTTTTAGTGCAGTCTTTGGCTCAATGACTTCCAAATACAGCTCGATTCCGGTTAGCTTCACCTCCATCCTTGTGTGATCCGCCCCAGTCCACAACACTCTACTGCGATCATCTCTAGTCATCCTAAAGGTGTAGCTAAAGTTACTAGTCAGTCGATTAAATGTATTACAGAATCCACTCATGAATCTCAATGGTACAAATACATCAACAGACCGATACTGCGGGTTCTTAGCAGCATCATCTGCACCTTGCAATGCATAGTTGTATCTCTTCTTCCTATTTTTATAGCCACTGTCATTGATATCTCCTTCTTTTTCATCTGCAATAAAACCCGCACCACTTCCCAATTGAATAAAATCAGGATTCTCGATCAAACAATGAGCGTCATAGACAATTCCAAAGTTGGCGATTCGCTCCAACTCAGTGCTCCCATTCGATACACTAAACTCCTTGAACATGTACGCCCAAAAGTTACTGATCAGAGCCACATCCGCATCATGCTTGTCAACGTTAGCACGAGCCGCATCCGCACCACCTTTTGTCTTGAATTGAAATGTCATATGGAAGCCGCTCTTAAGACTGTGCACACTAACCAGAGACGAACATCCATTGTATGTAAATGTCAGTGTTTGGCCAGGACCAAGATTAGTTTCATTCTGATTTTCCTGACTGGGAACTCTTACCTGAGTCGCTTAATTAGTGCTGTCATCACTCAAAATAGGCTTGTTAATTTTGTAGAAAACTGGTGTCAGTGGGTCGTTCATTTTTTAACTAAAAATAAAATAAAATAAGAAATGAAGCGAAAAAGTACACAGCAGATATCTGAATTGGAGAAGCTAGCACAAGCAGAGAAACGAGTTACCGGGCTAATAAATAAGGAGCAACAATCCTACAATGAGTTTGTCCAAGCAGCCACAGAGTTTCATAAGCCCGGGTATGGAGAAGCTAAGAAAAATATTGATCAGGTCAAAGAAACTATCGACGACATACAGGAAACCCAAGTGCAAAAGGCTTTGGGCAAAATTCCAGAAGCACCACAGATACAGCCGCAACCACAGACACAACCGCAACCACAACAACCACAACCACATCAATCACAACCACAACAACAGCAACTAAAAGTGACAGATAACATTTTTGGACCAGTAGAGCGTGTAGAACATGATGGGAAATATGTATTTGGAATAAGTATGTGGAGAAAAAATATTTATAATGAACCAGTGGAATATTATATCGACATAAATAAGAAACATATTTCTGTTGTCAAAGGCTCGGAAACTAAGAGCATTCCTTTCACAGAAACCTTACTGAATTTTATGACTAAGAACCAAGAGAGAATCTCGGACAAGCAGCTAAAGAACTACAAAGATCTAGTGACTTTTTCTCTTGCTAGAGATATAGAAATACTAAAGGCCCCAGAAGTCCTGAAACTTATGTATGATAACGGTGTCAACCTGACTAGATTCAAAAAGTACAAACACTTTAAACAATGGTTCGATTTGCCAGATCAGGCGGAAGTCATAAAATATCTAGAACAACAACAACAACAACAACAACAACAGCAACAACAACAACCACAACCACAGCAGCAACATTCCACAGAAGAACAAGTACTCAGTCAACTCGAGCAGTTAGACCCTTTGAAAGTAGCTGAATATAAGAAACAAAACCCAACAGACTGGCAACACTTAGAACAACACTCTCCAGATCGAATGAATAGAATCAAGCAAAGAGTTTTCACACCTCAACAAAGACAGGCACCACATGACAGTTCCATCTCTGAAAGTGAGCAGTCTTTTGCATCACCTCCCCAGCAGCTACAAGCCCAACCAACTCCACAACCCCAAGACCAACCGCCCGCAACTGGAAAAGGAATTTCTGAAATCTACAAGCGAGTAGCGGTTCTTCTAGGAGCGGCAAAGACCGGAATGAAAGATGAAAATAGAAAAGAATTTGTCAACATCCTGGACAAAATGCTTGAGAGAAAATACATCGATAAGAGGGCGAGAGAGCTTCTGCTTTCGCGGTTCAACAAAAAATAAATTTCTATTTAAAAAGATGCCGATTATTTTTGAGAAAGACGTGGACAAATACTACGACAAAGAGGAACTTAATCTTATTAAACGCGGATCTGGACTTTTCCCTGCAGGCCACTATCCAAGAAAAGAACGCTCTGGGAATGGCCTTGCCGATTTGATCGCTCAGGGGGCCAAGATTTTTAAGGTCATTGGAGAGAACAAAGAGAACATCAAGAACGTTGCCGAAGCGGCTGGCAGTGTAGCCACAGCAGCCAAAAAGATAAAGGATACTGTAACACCTAAACAAGAGATTCAACCTCTGGCTCCGCTGGCCCCAAACCCAGACAGTGTGGACCCTGCAGTCTATGAGAAGATGAAAGCTAGCATTAAAAAAGGAAGTGGTTTCAAATTTGACTAAAGGGTACTTTCCGAGGGTACAAGAAATGTAAAGGTACAAGACTAGTCCCAAAATGACACATCTAAGTCCCAAAATGACACATCTAAGTCCCAAAATGACACATCTAAATTATTTATTATTTAATTATTTTTTTCATCATAGAAAAAAATGGACTTTTCAAACGACTTCAATCCTCACTGGACGCGTAATCAGATTAAGTTTTCTCATCACGAGTCAATTCCGAGTCACTTCAGATGCATTGTTGTTGGTTCATCAGGTTCAGGTAAAACATTCAGAGTCTTTAACATGCTTCTTAGACCTGGATTTATCGACTATGACACTCTGCACATCTACTCTCCCACACTGTATCAAGATGAGTATAGAATGCTGATTTCTGGATTGCAAAACAAGCTGAACAAAGAGGACATTATTGCATGTTTTAATAACCAAATGAGCCTTCCCAGTAACCCTGAAATTGTAGCTGCCGAATATGCAAAGCACCTCAAAGACAATGAAAAATGGCAGAACATTAAAGTGTTCACCTATGGAGATCCACAGGCTGATCCAAAGACCAAACTTCTACCCCAACCAGATGAGCTAGAAAAGGGAGAAAGCATTTGATCGTCTTTGATGATTGTATGACAGGCCCACAGAAGCAGATAGAAAACTATTTTACAAGAGGGCGACATAACAATTGTAATGTAATTTACATTGCACAGAATTGGTTCGAGCTCCCGAACAAAACAATTCGTGGGAACTGCAATCTGATTCTCCTGTTTCCAACCATTCCACAGGACAGGTTAAAAAGATTTTACAATGAGGTCATTGCGCCTGCCTATTTCATAAATCCAACAAAAAACTCAAGCAGAAAGATTTCACAAGAGGAATTCGTTAATCTTTGCTATGACAAGTGGAATCAGCCTTACCAGTTTGTGATTATCAGCAAAGAAAAAAGAACTGTAATTTAAAATTTGCTATTAAAAGATGTCGATAAACTTTGCAGGTGAATCCATTTCTGGCAACAGCGCTCTTACATCAGCTCAGATATCCATCCTTGACAGGCGATATATCAACAGCGACGAAAAGATCCCAGAGATCAAACTGAATAAAAACAGACTAAAAGCCCTAGAGCGCTCCATGCACCAGTTGCAAATAAACATGGAAGATCTCAGGCTTAAAGTAGCTAGGCAGAAATTTGAAAGTGATAAGCTTTATGCGCAGTTTGATCACAGCACTAATGAACTAAGGTCAGAAATAACTTCGATAGTCTCGCTAATCAACGGCTTGAGATCATCAGTTAATCTTCATCAAATTCCATTGATAGACGGATGCGTATTCTTGAAGGAGGAGTTTTCACAAACACAGCTAAAGTAAATAATTTAGAAGAGTTCATGAACCAGTCAACAGCGTTGCATGATAGAATTAAAGAAAACGTCGCAACCAACACAGTTAAAGTCAATAATTTAGAAGAGTTCATGAACCAGTCAACATCGTTGCATGATAGAATTAAAGAAAGACTTGAAGCATTAAAGAGAAACGATGTATCACACAGTAGCTATCTAAACGGAATGTATAGCTCTTGGGGTAAAATACTAAGGAGGCTTAATCGTCTGGAGAGAACACTCAATCTTCGTGATATTGCTATTGATGAAGCAGAATCTGCTGCTCGTCCGGTCATTTCTGCAGATGAAATTATCAAAAAGAAAACAGATCTTTCAACCGGATAGTTTTATAATTTTTTTTATTATTTTTTCTAGAGAAAAAAATGGCCCAACAAAATTCTCTATACGATCAGTCTCAATATGCTGAACCTAAAATACCGACAGCACCAAACCCAATGGCACCGAATGCTCCCACAGCACCCACAGCACCTAGTGCACCCCAATATGAGCAACAAAAACTCTACCCCGTCATCACATGTAACTCTCAACAGTTTCGACTGGTGGAGATTCAAAAAATGCGCGATGATCTTGAAAAAAATATTTTCCACAACACAAAGAAAATTAAGCGCTATGACAACCACTGTAAATTTTTCGACTACAGCAATATGATTCTAGGATCTGTGTCTGTTCTATCTGGATCTGCTGCAGCTGTCTCAGTGTTGCCAGTCATCACAGCCCCAATCGCAATCCCACTCGGCTCTGCTGGTGCTGCATGTGGACTTATTTCAGCAATTACTGGAGCATTAGCGCGAAACAGGCGAAAAAAACTAAAGCAGCTACAGGAGAAGCAAGTAAAGAGAAAGGGGTGCACACATCAATCATAGGGTACATTTCAAGGGCAATCGAGGATAAGTTCATTTCAGAGGATGAGTTCAAAACCATTCAGGATCTTTATGAACAATCAATTCGAATGAACTTGAACATGGTCGGTACTGATGACATGAGTCAGCTGAGAAATGAACTCGAGAAAGTTCTTCAACATTATGTGGAAAGAAGGACAACGAGAAGTACAACGAGAAATGCACAATGAACCCTATGAAACACAGGTACGAATAATTTCCTTGTAGGTCTTTCGTGTTTTGGTCATTGCATACAAAACAGTCATGCACAGCTCACCGCAAATATCACTGCTAAGACCTTGGAGAATAAAGTCTGAGCGATAAATTTTTTTATTATTTTTTCCCTTCATATAATTTCTTAGCTCTTCTGGTACTGCCGTCCCATAGCTATCGAAGTAATAACACTTGTGCTTGCGATCGGGATCAATCACCCAGCAAACCCAATGAGATCCTGGCTTATCGGTGGTGTCAAAGTTCATGATGCCACATTCCTTTCTTAGAGGAAAATCAGGCAGAGTGTCCCTCATAAATATTCCTCTAAACTTTCAGTTCGTTAGCCAAATCTTCAAGAAAGTTATTTGTCGTCATTTTTTATGAGGTTTATTAAACTTTCTCTTAAACCTAAACCTAGTCTCCACCTCCTAAACCCAACCTCCAGTGCCCGAACGGTAGACTGTTGATATTGTCATCAAAAATGAATCTCTTGTTATCTGCACCTGACAGCCCAATCTTCTTTTGCTGAATTGTGTGAATAATATGGTTTTTAGATTGTAGCTTTGAGAACTCATGTGATGTCTTTTTGTTGCAATTCAAGGCGTCTCTGTATTCAGCTTCATTAATTTCCTTCCTAACTACACGTTTCGGAATTCCCTTTGATTTTTTGATTGGGTCTGACGACTCACATTTTATAAAATAGGACTTTGCTCTCAACCCAATGAATTCAGTGATTATGTCACCAGCAATCTCGTCCTTCATTTTCCCAATCACTTTCTTGTTAGTGGCGTCAAACACTTGATCGCCATTCTGTGTCCTGAAAGATTCATCATACTCAGACAAGTCAAACAAATCTTTTTGCTGCAGCATGTCCTGATAAATGTCTTCTGTTTGAATGTCCATAATAAAACTGTCTGTGTCAGTGTACAAGAGTTTCATTTTATCCTTGTACTGCTGCTTCATGCCATAGAAGAACTGGTACATCAGACGTTTTGATTCGTCGAGAACAGTGACACCTGTATAGATCGGCTTGCGCAGCGTCACCTTGGTTTTGTAAAATATGATCACACCTAAGTAGCTATTAAAGATATGGAGTTCTTTGAATGTTGGCTTTGACATATTTGCCTGAATAACAGCAGGCTCTGATGAGGTAACAAGTTTCAGGTTTGTTCTTTTCCGCTCATTCTCAAGAGTCTTGCCATAGACAGAGTTGTTGGCCAACTTAAAGAGGTTCTTGTCAAAGTCGTTGGTTGCTTTGGTCCTAAACTGGGTGTTCTTATCAATGTAGGGTTTCATCCACGCTTCCTCTGTAAATGTAAGAGCCCTGTGAACTTTGGTGACCCTGCAACCAAGTGAGATAAAATACTGAAGCAGTTTGTAATGGATTTTGTAACGTGTCTTGTTGTTTAGATTCTGTGTTAGTTTCTCTGTATGTTCTTTTTCTGTTCCTGACAGGTGCCAAGTTCCATTATTATCATTGGGAGTTTCGATTATTTTCGGGCACTTGATGTTCTCTGGGAAGGGTGGAAAGTCAGAGAAATAGTCGTGAAGCTCTGGTGGAATGTAAACATCAACCTCATAAATGGCAGCCAATGAAAAGTCCCATTTAATTCTGATGAGGGTAGCCATCGAAAATCTCTAACTGGAAGATCTTGACTCATCGCCCACCCGTAGAGATTATTAGCGTCCAAGTAAGTAATGTAGTTTGAGGGCTGCTCCTTATTGTAAGATTCAATGTAGGGATTGTTTGCTTTTGCATACCTGTTAACGCAAATTGAGATTCCCCCTCGCTTTGACGATTCGACAAAATTGTACATGTCAATGTCTGTAAGAAGTTCAATGTACCAATCTGGATCTTGATCCCATTTCATTTTAAGCAAAGATTCCCAGCTAGTGGCAGGCAGAGACACATAATGTGCTGGATCGAGGCCATATGCTGTGTACCAGGTGTATCTGAAGGTTTCAAACACATCAGCCAGCAGAAACACATCTGTGAAGAGGTAAAGCAGGTGATACTGGAAGAAGTTTTGACAATTAAAGTAATTATAGACATGCTTCGCGTGCTCATAGTCTTTGTCAGAGATTCCAGAGTCTGTTAGCTTTGAAAAGAACTTCTCCTGTGGTGGTAAACCTTCTTCAAATACGTGATACCCAGTAATATTTTCATAGGGGTAGAAGCCTTTCTTTCTTAAAAGTTTAAATGATTCATCAGTGTTGTTAATTTTACTTGCAAACATCTTTGTATATGTACATTGTTCATCTTTTAGATTCTTGCTTAGTTCGTCTAGACTGGCAGCTAGAAATTGATATGAATCCTTCAGTCTTATTTTACCTGTACCCGAACCTTCACCTTTACCCGAATTATCCTGTTTAATATCAACACACTTAAACTTCTCCTTGTTCTCTGCGATGCAGTCAAGGTGTATGTCTGGAATCATGCCGATTTTTTCAACTATTAAATGCATGTCATAGTTCTTTGCGTTGTGACAAAATATCGTTAGATCATGAATGTTCGATTTTAGCTTTAGATTACAGGTGTTATGCGCTGCACCTCTAAATTTCCCAGTAAAGTGGCAGTGGTCCCTAACGGTCGGGTTTTTAATATTAGTGCAAGTTAACTGTTTCCTGCAGATGTGGCAATGAGTTGCTGATAGGAAATTGCTTTCATCCTCCTCAGTCATCATTATTGGAACAGGTTGAAGGGTGCTAATCAATTTTTGCAACTCTAACATTCTGGCAATAAACTGCTCCACACACTGCTCTCCAAAGAAATGATTATACTCAACAAGTCCTTTTGTATTAATAAAGGCATATGCTACTGAATTGGGGACATGTTTTTGAGTTTGAGTTTGTTTTTGAGTTGGAGTTTGTTTTTGAGTTGAGTTTGTTTTTGAGTTTCGGCACGATTGAGCATTCGAAATCAGCATATACAACAAATGGGAGCTTCTCCATCTTGTGATAGTTCTTAAACGGAGATACTTCTCTTCAGCTGAAGGAAGAGAGCAGTTTGTCGGGTGATCCTCGCATGATAATTCATGCTCTGTTAGCTTTTCAAAGCGTTCAGGTCCACTGTAATGCTTAAGGCACAAGCGGCAGATGGCAACAGCCTCGTGATGATTATTCAACTGCTTGTGAATGAGTCTTGAAAGATCTTTAATCCAAACATAGTGAGCCTCCTCTAGTAAATTACCAATCACTAGAAGATCCACTTCAGTCCGCCTTTTCCCCTCGGATCTAAAACGTCTTTGCTACATCTGACCGGTTGAACTTTCTCAGTTTTTCACTCCACTCAAAGACTGTGATTCTAATTTTGTTATTAAACACTTCTTCTAGCTTTGGGATCTGAGAGATCGCCAAGCCTCCTTTGTCAAACCTGATTCCCTTCTTTTCGCATTCGATGAGATAGTAGTTGAAATAATTTTGATAATTTGAGGTTCTTTCGGGGTGGTGAGGGACACTATCATGAAGAAGTGCAGAAAGAACTGCCCATAGAGCACAGCAATTGTCTTTATTTTTAACATTTATGCAAGCTTTTTTACCGGCTAGCTTATCGGGAGCTCTATATAAGAGGAGGCTTTAAGTGGGTCATATTTCATGACCATGACAGTGCTCTTTGAATCCCTCCTACGACCCATCCGGAACCTCTGGATGTAAACGCTTCAATTTTCTTAGTGACATCTTGAAGGAAAGGATCCAGTGTGTCTGTAGGGGTGAATGGCTTTGCCTTTGTTGTCATGTAATACTCGAGATGCTCAGTGGGTTTTGCAGGCATATAAAACGCAATCTTGAATGATATCTGTAGTTTAAAGGTCTTGCGTGTTTTGAGTGTGTGATCAACAACTGATTGAATGCTGTCTTTATAGTCGTAGATATTTGCGGTGGTACCGTTGGTGCCGTTAATTGGGATTGTGTACTCTATGTAATGTTCTGTAAACTTCCTCTGTGCAAAATTAATCTCTTCAGTGGCAAGCTCCGACTCTTTTAAATGGATTAATTGCTCTAATTTCTCTTGTTCCTGCTTATTTTGTGGGTACTTTGCTTTTTCACCAGTGAGAGTTTCATATTTGTTAACTAAGTTGCGACTCCTCTCTTGGTGTTCCTTTGCAGAATTTTTTATAGGCGCATACTGGTTTGATTCTAATTGATTGATGATTTCCAACTGTTTTTCATAGCTTCCCAGGTGACCAGGGTCGGTGTTGAACTTTTGTTTGCATGCTTCTCTTAGTGAATTACTTTTGTCTTGAAATGAGACGCCTTAAATGAGACGAAAAATATTTGTTGACTAAATCTTTTGCTGGATTAGCTTTTGGCATTTTTTTCTCTAAAATAAAAAAAAAATTTGAGGGTGACCACCCTGATAGAAAAGTTGAACTGTTTCTACATCCTATAAGTAGTGTTAGGTTTATGAAGCTGGATAAAGTGGGGTTTTAAACCTCATCACATGCGCATTATTGTAAACCCAGCATTGTGCAGTGTCATGATGGCTTTGACAATGTCAGACTTGCTTACAGAATTTTCATGCTCACAATCATCACAATCATCAAAATCAGGGCAGCCCTCTCCTGCCTTAATTGTTATACCTTTGTCTCTTGCAATCTTTTGCAATTCTAGCTGGTGAAGCTCTATCATTCCCAGCTTTAACAGCAGTTGCTACACCTCCAGCTACACCACCTGCGGCACTTACAGCGCCTGCAATAATCGGGATAAGAGCTGCTAATGGTAGGATTCCTCCTAACTTTTCATCTGTGATGCTGTGTCTTTGCTCATTACATTGAACTATTTGCTGCGTGGGATCGATTTTTACTTTGATACCTTTAATTGATATAAGACCTGGTTTCTTTGATTCAATGATTTTATTGAGTTTATTGATGGTTCTGGTTTCAATCTTTGTCATTTTTTATTTTAATATTTTAATTAATTTCCGTGTCAGCTGGTATCACTAGGAGTTCAGCTCTAGTGAATGACCGCGTGGGGGATTTATGGTTAAAGGCTTGAGATAAAAAGTAATATTCTCCAGAGTCGGAGGTAAAATGTCTGTCTATTTTATGTACATCAAGGCTGAAGTATGGATCTGTAGCTCTTCTTTTGGTGTCCTTCTCTAGCTCTCCAGGTAGATATAAAAAGCGTAGAAACTCAGAGTTTGTCAGTATGTATGGTGATTCAACTCCTGGAAGCTTAGGGTAGTTCGAGGTGTGTTTTGTGTTGTGTGTGTTGTGTGGGGTTGTCGTGTTGTTGTCTGTTCTATGAGATGCCTTAAGTTCGACAGTGTCTTGTTTAATTGCATGGGATGGTTTCAATCCAGTCATGCGTGTGACTTCATTGTTCAGTTGCTCTATAACAGTGGGGAGCCGGTCTGACCACTTGGTATAGTACTGACCACTTTTTAGTTTCAGCTCTTCAGCTGTCTGCTTAGTGAATAGCCTCTTGGCTAGAGTTAGATTGAATCTTTCCACAAAAGCCTGGTCTCTGTGCAAGTTTGTTCTGCCATAGCGAATCTCTGTGTTTTTCTTTTCCATAAGGGATTTCACTACACCCATGAATTCCTTACCCGGGTCGGTCATAAAGATTTGGGGGTATGTGAGCGGAGAGTTTTTATAAATATCTTGCAGTGCACTGGCAACAACCTCTGACTTCTTCGTCTTGAGTGGGCGAGCTTCCTTATATCTGGAAGCAATGTCAATAATTGTAAGAGCATACTTGTAGCCTGAGTCGTTGGGGAGAAACAAAAGATCTGCTTGGTGCGCTTCATTAGGTTTATAAATACTGAAATGGGGCCTTTCAAATTTTACTGGTGGGAAATAGACTTGAAAGACAGCCTGCTTAGAGAGCCATTTTTCTACTGTAGCTTTTGGCTCTTTACTCAGCTCCATGAGTTTACTAACAGCATTTTTGCCTACAAAGAATCCTTTGTCGCTGTAGTAGAGTTTTTTAAGTTTCTGATCTGTCATTTATTTAAAAAGAAAATTTTAAATAAAATAATGCAGCGCTCTGGTGGTAAAATAGATTCACATGGACTGATAGAAAAGCTTCCTCGTCCAAACAAAGGCTGGACACTTCCCGGCTATAAATATTGCGGGCCTTTGAATCCACTTGAAATACAGTTAGATAAAAACAATAATCCACATCCTGGGCATGAGCCTGTGAACGAGCTAGACTCTGTCTGCATGTGGCACGACGTTAAATATAGAGATTTTCCTGAGGAGAAGAATCGCTGGGACAAAGAAATGCTTAAGAGACTAGACAATATAGGGGCTTCAAGCGGATTTCGTGAGTCGATCGCTCGGAAGCTAGTTAAAGCTGTTATTTTTGGTAAAACAAAGTTGGGGTTGGGGGTTGGTTTGGGAGAAGGGGTGGGCTTTGCGTTGCACGCACCAAGTAAAGAATTAGGAAGACTGTTGAAAGAGCTGGGGGTTGAGAGAGCAGAATGATTCAAGTAAGAAAATTCAGCTGGATTAGCGGGTGTTTGGGAGAAGAGAGAACCGGGAGGGGGATTTGCATTGCACACGCCAAATAGAGACTGCGTACATCGACAGTGAATTTCCCAGTATTTGAGGTGGTTTTCCGACAGTTTTCCGACAGTTTTCCGGCAGTTTTCCGACAGTTTTTGTTGAGCAAAAAAAATCCGACAGTTTGTCGGATATTTGTCGCAAACAAAAACTCATTATCTACTAATAGTAGTCCTAGCATATAGTACTCCTATATAGTACTCCTTATAGTAGTGGGTGTTGATTTCAACGGTGAAGAGTTCGTATTGACGTTGATCATTGAGAGAATGTGAGAAAAATTACAACTGTCTTATAACTTCAGCAAAGTTATAATAGCTGTCAAAATCGTTAATGACTACTCCGTGTTTTTCAAACCAGTGAGATTTAAGTGCTTTATTAATATTAGGGACATTGATATCAACATCGGGCCAATATTTTCTCATGTATTCGTTGCATTCTAGTTTGCATCGGTACTTACTCTTGTAGTTAGGCTCGTGCGCTTTGTAATAAGAACCTGGAGAGACAACTGGAAACATTTTTATTGAGAATTTATTTTTTTTTCAAAGGGTAAGGACCCTGGGTTAGGGGATTTAAAGTCTTAGGGATCTGGTTTCAACGCTTCGGATTGAATGTGGGCCCCATGGGAGAAGAATGCAGATTATTTTCTGATTGTTTCGAAGATGCTATGGGTGGATGTTGGTGGATTATGTCTGTGTCAGTGAGCATAACAAGTGTCCACAGTGAGCATAACAGGTATCAGTGGACACCTGCTCTGATTCTGTCAGGGATAATATGGATGGATTTAATGGGATTAAGTTCGAAGTTTTCGGAGCAAGTGCGGCCCCTCCCCTTGTTCATGATTCTGTCAGGGATAATATGGATGGATTTAATGGGATTATGGAGGACGTTTTGTGAGCGAGTGCGACCCCCCTTTTTTTCTGATTCTGTCAGGGATAATATGGATGGATTTAATGGGATTATGGAGGAGGTGAAAAATTTTGTCCCAGAAGCCCCCTCATGCCTTCTACTCACTCTGCCAAGTCCAAGCAGTATTCTCCTCGCTCAACTGCGTCCATCAATCGCTGCTTCTCCCCAGCGGATATTCTGGCTCGTGCGGCAGCCGTTTTACTGTTGAGTTGCTTTCGGTCGCACTTGATTTGGCCTTTTATATCCAGATCGTTGTCATTGCGGCACAATGGGGTAACATTGAGAAGCGTTCTGATAGGTAAAATTGCACTTGACTTGGCTGTTATGCCAGATACACAGAAAGTACGATCGTAAAAATTGATATGGCTATCTCTCCATTGCTTAACAGAAGCTAAGATTTTGATCGGTGTGAACGAATTTTAAGACGGACAGACAGACAAAATGACTGATAAAATATGGAAAAAAATAGATATCATATGTGTATTATTCGCATGCGCAAATCTTTAAAAAATCAAAGTAGACCGTAAGCAAAGTCATAGAGAAAAAATATGAGCAATTTTACCCACCTGAAAGCCTGCATTACCCACCTGAAAGCCAATATTACCCACCTGAAAGCCTGCATCACCCACCTAAAGCGAGAGGTTACTGATCTCACTCTCATTTCTAAAAACCCCTTAATCAGGTCCACAACTGGCTGCTTACATGTATGGATGATATCCCCTCGCTTTCCGACCACTCGTACATCCAGTACAGCATCAGCTCCGACGGAGCCCGCCTGGAGAGCCGAAACCGCTTCAACCTGAAGGCCGACTGGACAGGTTCTCGCAGAGAACTCCCTCGTTGAGATCCTGAACCCCGCCATACGCGCTGAGGCCCCTAAATTGAATTCCTGGTGGAGTCCTGAGCTCACTCGCATGAAGAAAAACACCCGCCGGCTGCAACGGCTCGAACGACTAGGAGAACTACTACTCTGCCTGCACTAAGGACTCACAAAAGCACCATACAAGGGATAAGAAGACCACCTGGAAGGCCTACTGCGCCAGCCTCGATGGGCAGCACTCCACGACTCGGCTGGTCAGCCAAGTTCCTCCAGGCACGACATGCTCGCTCAGTGCAACTCCCTTCTGCACCTGGATGGTAACCTACACTACCAATGCTGATCGTGAAGGCTTGCTTAATCTACTATTCTCCACCTGCTTTCTGCAGGTTGATGGCCCGGAGTATGTGGTCGATGACCACAGCGACCCAGCGACCGCCTACTTCTTTTGCTTTCCGCCCACCGCTCCAGCTGGCGGCAAATTCGTTTAAGCCGTTCAAATCGCCCTGACACCAACGGGAACAAATTGATTTTATGGTCCGCAAAATGTATATGTCGCACTTCCACGCTTATGGGCGCTACCTGCACCCGATAAAAGGTGGCCCCAAAAACGGCGTGCTCACTCCATTTCTGTGGAATCTCGTCATGGACGAACTTCTGACCGCTGACATTCCCAGCAGCATCACGGGGGCGGGGTGGTTTCACTAGGCCGAAAACTTTACATTGCCGAAAAACATTTTAGCAGCCTCTTTCACTTTGACATTGCCGAAATGGCTAGTGCACTGCACTCTTTCATAAGTTTCGGCCTAGTAAAAGAGGCTGCTAAATGATTTTTTGGAAATGTGAAGTTTCGGCCTAGTGAACGAGTGTGCTAGCTAGTTCGGCCCCCAGGGCGAGGCTACGCAACCTGATGCAGCAATTTGCCAGCAAGGCGGCTGACTGGGCCACACAGCATGGCTTAAAAATCAGCATCGCAAAAACAGTCGTTGTCATCTTCACCAAGCGCCGAGCGTGCATGGGAGATGCAAAACCTCAACTGTTTATGGTAGAAACATCCCCTTCGAGAAGGAGGTCAAGTATCTCGGTACGTGTGACGCTAACGCATGATCTGCGCTGGACGACGCACATTGACAGCATCATTGGTGCGCAGAGCCATCGGGCAAACCTCGAGCCTCTCCCCGAAAACGGTCCGTTGGATTACACCGGCATCCTCCGGCCCAGAATCACGTACGCGAGTTTCATCTGGTCTAGCGTGCACCCACCTCCCCACACTTAACATCAGGGAGGGGCTTCCAGACTGCCATCCCTGGACGAGACAGCAACCCGCTGGATGTTGGCACACTGACAGACAGACAGACAGACAGACAGACAGACAGACAGACAAGACAAGACAGGAAAACAAGCAGTAAAAGTCTAGCTATTTGAAAGTTTGGAGAAGAAGCACAACTCAGTGGTTATGGAACAAACTGGTTGTCAAATCAGTGTATTTTTCGCATGCGCACATCCTAAAAATATCAAAGTACACAGTCTAAACAGTAAGCCAAAAAAAAAGAAAAACAAAATGAGATTATGATTTAAAAATCAGTTTTGAAAAGCAAATTTACCGGTATATACAAAGTTATTGTTTACCTATTCAAACGTCTGCGCACGGTTAGATACGGTTTCAAAAGTACAATTTTCGTTTCATCAGACTTTCTCGGTTTCCGGTTCTGGGTTGACTTCCTGAAGTTGCAATTGGTGAATCAGATTGTGAGAACCAATTTGAATCGGGCTCACTATACAGAGTGCATTCTGTGCTTACCGATCTGCGGCATTCGCACTCGCACTGGCAGTATTCGCATTGGCAGCATTCGCATTGGCAGCATTCGCACTGGCATTTGCAGGAACTGCGACAACTATCAATGCACAGAGTGCATGACTCTGGTACAGGAATGACTTTGCAGAAAATCAATATCACAATTACAACGCCCGCGACAGCGAAAGTAATGCAAATCACAATCGCCACTATTTCGCCGCCTGTTAATCCCGGCTCTGTAGTCGTAGACACGGGCGCTGTGGTTGTTACCGTTGCATTGCAGCGCACATCTGTGCACAATTTTAGACAATAGAAGTGAAATTAAAGTGGGTGGCGATGCCAGAGCCTCAGTCAGACAGTAAACACCATCAAATATAGGCGAATTTTTGCTGGATCACATGTGCATTGCTTTGTGGTTTTGTACACCATTAGTGTATTCTAATTGCTTTGTAGCGTAAGAACAGACAGACAGACAGACAGACAGACAGACAGACAGACAGACAGACAGACAGACAGACAGACAGACAAAGAAACAGACTAGGCATTAGCTCATTAACCTGTGTGGCTATCAGGACAGCTGCAGTTAAAGTACGGATCGGTGTAGGCCAGAGTGCAGGTGCCGCCATTCAGGCACACAGGCAGTGCGTTGATGCCCTTGTCAGGCTGCAGGGTGAAGCAGTAGTCTGCAGCAGCTGAGCAGTAAGGTGCGATGTAG
Organism: Macrostomum lignano; assembly: GCA_002269645.1. Lineage (NCBI taxonomy): Eukaryota > Metazoa > Platyhelminthes > Macrostomidae > Macrostomum > Macrostomum lignano. Next base: position 235,378 of record NIVC01000166.1, on the reverse strand, counting down.
GGCAGTGGACAGAGGCAGGGCGGGCTGACTGTAAAGTTGTTGCAGGTGCCGCCGTTGTGGCAGGTGACTGTTGAGCAGTCCGCTGCCTCAGTTGGCCCTGCAAATTCGTTTTTAATGTCAATAAAAATCGTGCTCTATTAACACAAAACTTGACTCTTTATACCTAGACTTGAAAACTTACCAATTATTCCGTTGAAGGCAGACAGACAAAGTGCAATTAAGGCTAAATTTGCAATTATTCCTGACGCTTGCATGGCTGTTTGAAATCTCTGCTGCTCAGGGTTGCTCCGTTCTGAGATGAAGTTCTCTTCTCGCAGCTATTTTGTCGCTTGTTTACGCAGCTCTAAAGTATGTGCATGTATAAAGTGTTTTTTTCTATTTTTTCTGCTCATAGTCGGCATCAGCAATGTGGGCCCGGCTCTGTCCGCCAATAGAAATTTTCTATTTACACAATAGAAGCGTTCGTGTGCACAATTTGGCTGTCAACTTTGTACACCTTCAAGCTATTTATAGCTGCTGTCTCTATTGTGATATATTTTTCGTATTATAAACATCCTTCAGGCCATGGGATGGGGAGGCTCTATTAGAGAGAGTCTGGGGGGTGGGGGGTAGACAGCTGCTTGCTTAACAATAGTGGCTGAATTATAGGCGTTTTCTTTAAACCTCTGCGAACTTGCGGAGTGCGGGCTGTTGTGTGACTTGCATCGCCTTGCTTTGCACCTGCTTAATCTGGAAGAGCTCCGGGCTCCATCTCAATCTACTTCCGCCTCGTCCTTAACACACTAGCCTGCCAATGTTACCAATTAAAATATTTTTTTCATATTCTCACTTTTAGATTTTTGTTTTTCTGCTTCCCGCCCGGCTTTATTTGCCGTATTTTTGAACCGGTTATTCAGTAACTACAAAATCCAAATTATTTGCCTGGCAGCACAGTTGCCGTTTGATATGTAGCGTTGCTGCAACGTTGATTATTTTTCTGGGTTTATTGTCTTGGTGAACTTTGTGAACTTTGTGAACTGCGAAGTGGTAAATTAGTCTACTGAAGGTCTTGAAAGTTTTCGGATCTGCCCTGGTCCGACTGCCGCTTTCCTGCCCTTGACGATGGCGCTCCAATCGGCTACCTTGTCGAGGCGGATTTGCTCTACCCAGCCGAAATCCGCTCAGTAGCGGAAGATCTTCCATTCGCCCTAGAGAAAAGGTACAGAAGCAAATGCTTACTTGCCACAACAATTTTCCTTTGTACTGCACACGTCAGCTCTCTAATTCTATCGGTCGCACGGAATGAAGTTTCATGGGCTTCACAGGATGATCGATCTCAGGCAAAAACCTGTCCACATTAAGGTGAATAGCGAGAAGCGTTCTATGGAAAATTAATTTCCTGTTTGAAAACAATGGAGAACGTGGGCAAGTGGCGGGACATCAGAGGCTGCAGTGACAAGAAACGGACTAAGACTGTTTCTTAATAACAAAATGTCACATCGATCATTCACCATCATTACACCGTCACTTAGCATCTTCGAACTTGCCGTGTCCAGTATCCAGCTGTTCCCGTGTCCCTGCAGTATCCAGCTGTTCCCATGTCCCTGCAGTATCCAACTGTTCCCGTGTCCCTGCAGTATCCAGCTGTTCCCGTGTCCCTCCAGTATCCAGCTGTTCCCATGTCCCTGCAGTATCCAACTGTTCCCGTGTCCCTGCAGTATCCAGCTGTTCCCGTGTCCCTGCAGTATCCAGCTGTTCCCGTGTCCCTCCAGTATCCAGCTGTTCCCGTGTCCCTGCAGTATCCAGCTGTTCCCGTGTCCCTGCAGTATCCAGCTGTTCCCGTGTCCCTGCAGTATCCAGCTGTTCCTGTGTCCCTGCAGTATCCAGCTGTTCCCGTGTCCCTGCAGTATCCAGCTGTTCCCGTGTCCCTGCAGTATCCAGCTGTTCCCGTGTCCCTGCAGTATCCAGCTGTTCCCGTGTCCCTGCAGTATCCAGCTGTTCCCGTGTCCCTGCAGTATCCAGCTGTTCCCGTGTCCCTGCAGTATCCAGCTGTTCCCGTGTCCCTGCAGTATCCAGCTGTTCCCGTGTCCCTGCAGTATCCAGCTGTTCCCGTGTCCCTGCAGTATCCAGCTGTTCCTGTGTCCCTGCAGTATCCAGCTGTTCCCGTGTCCCTGCAGTATCCAGCTGTTCCCGTGTCCCTGCAGTATCCAGCTGTTCCCGTGACCCTGCAGTATCCAGCTGTTCCCGTGTCCAGTATCCAGCTATTCCCGTTCAAAAACTTTTGCGGTAAAATACATGTATTTATGAATCAAATTTTTTTTCCGTACAAAAACACTATTGAAGATTTACAGTAAACGTGAATTAGTAGGAGATTATCAGAACTGATGGTATAGCAGATTTATTTGATAACAATTTAATTAAACTACATTGATTAAATAGAAAAATTGTTCGTGTGCAGATTACAGACAGACAGCAAATAAAATTCACATCGGGTCTTTAAAAAAAACACCCATCAAAGCAAATTGAAATTGTGCCTGAAGAGCCGTTCACAATAACAAAACAATTTAGCTTTAGCAGATGGAAATAATAGTAATCAAATCAAGTTGATTAGACTTGCAAATTCTATATTGTAGACAATTTGTACGTCAAATTCGACCTTGATTAGTTGCGATGCAGAACACTGTTTTACTTTCCAACAAATTTTAACGAAACAGTCGTCATTTAAAATAAGCTTGCTTCTTTGAATAGCATAAGCTGAAAATCCAAGTTCCAAGGCACGTAGAGACTGTACATGCCTGACGATTAGAAGGTGTACACCCTGTGTGAGCGTGTGTATTGGCGCGCTTGCATGTGCTCCGGAGTCAGCGGAATGGGCAGAATTGCCTCCAGCGATGGTCGTGGAACCGCATCCACTGTACTGCTAATTATAGGATTCACTTATATGTGCTTTCGAGTTCCCCGTACCGGTAGTTTCGGGTTTCTTTATTTGAGGAATTTTGTGGCGACGGGAGCGAATCAAGTAACCGCCTACCACGATGACAGCACCAGTCAGCAAGCTTGCAACACAGGCAGTCGCTATGACCACCACTGTAGAGATTTGGCTCTGCTCGCTGGCTGTACCTTAGAAACATGGAAAGAAAGAAAGACATAACTACTGTAAGTGACTGCCATTAGATGCTTAAGATTCTGAACTGCAATTGGTGCTAGAAAGTGGCTTACTCTGTTCAGTAGCAGCAGTGGTTGTTGTGGTAGTAGAAAATTCTGTAGTCTCCTCCTCTCCAACTCGTACCTCGCAGCGCCAACCTGAGCAAATGTGAGTGCTTATGATAGTATTTTATCACGCTATGTCACTGCAGCTAGTTTCATGTTCAGACAGACGCAGGCAGACAGACAGACAGACACACAGACAGACAGACAGACAGACAGACAGACAGACAGACAGACAGACATACAGACAGACAGACAGACAGACAGACAGACAGACAGACAGACAGACAGACAGACAGACAGACAGACAGACAGACAGACAGACAGACAGACAGACAGACGGACAGTCAGTCAGGCACAAACAAAGATATCGAAGACAGAGTACGCCCGTACATACAAGCTTCAAATCAAACTTCAATATTTCACTCAGCTTGGTGCCTAATTGAACTAATAATCTACTTGAATTTTTTTTCAAGCGTCTGTCACACAAGACTTGCATGCAATCGCATTTTCACACCTGTGAAGCCATCAGGACAGCTGCAGTTAAAGTACGGATCGGTGTACGCCAGAGTGCAGTTGCCGCCATTCAGGCACACAGGCAGCTTAGTGATGCGCTTGTCAGGCTGCAGGGTGAAGCAGTAGTCTGCAGCTGATTCGCAGTACGGTGCGATGTAGGGCAGCGGGCAGAGGCAGGGCGGACTGTCTGTGTGATTGTTGCAGGTGCCGCCGTTGTCGCAGGTGATTGTTGAGCAGTCCGCTGCCTCAGTTGACCCTGCAAGCTCATTTTCAATGGTAGCACTACTTTGAAGGTCCAGAAAATATTGAATTTTTTCATAGAAAATACACAGAAAACACGGAACAGCTGACACTTGTAGAAAAATAGAAAATTCTGCTTGCTTGCTGGCCTCCGGTTGCGTCTTTCGGCTGGACGAGTATAATTGACAGCAATGGCTGCTGGAACACTTACCAATGAGCTCCACAGAGATTAGCAGACAGATACTGATTGCAACGTGAATCATTGCGACTCTTGATGCTCTGGTTTTTCTCTCTTACGATTCTCTAAAGTTCTCTGTTAAAGAGGCAACTTCTGCCTAGTTTTTTCTCTGTTTTGTATGCCTAGATGCACATGCACCCAGCTTTTCTACTATATAGCATCTGCGATGCCAGCTCTGTCTACCTAGGAGCCAGACTGAGCTCGGCTAGCACAATCAGCACATGAGAGACACAATAAGGCAGAATAACGTACAGGAGTAGAAAAAAGGCATAGCTTATTAACACTGGCGCCGCCATTGAGTGCGGCTTATTTAAGCTTTATCTTTGCTAAATATATATTTATTAAATTGTTTACATCCTCATGGTTAGCTAATTCTGTTCATTTTTCAATACAGCCTTTCATGACCAATCGAAATTCTTATCAAATTTTCCCCTTTCGCTGTCATTTTTAGGCGAAAAACTCCTGGAATGCGGAAGTGCTAAACGCTAGGTGTCAGATATATAAAGATTATGACCATACTTCGAAGGCAAGGCCTTCCAAAATAATCATACCTAATCCTAACTTTAGGTCTCAAAATAAGTACCCTTAGCAAAATTATGCAGACTTCTCAACAGGGTAAATCATCTCTAGCTGTGCTAGAATCGACTACTGTGAGTAGCATGAAGGAACAGTTGCTCGATGGTTTCTAAATACTCAGATGCTCTCAGCCGGCGGTATGCATGTTTATGTAGTCCCACTCCGGGAAGAACCAACAGTACTGAGGATATTTAGGCACAAATTCCCCAGTTAACACATGTATAAGAGCCTTCAGATGTGCTCAAAAGTTTTCCTTTTAAGCCGTTGCCACTACAAACTCTCTCAAATTCGTTCCCGGTGGTATGACGTCATGCAACTGTGGCTAAAAATAGATACGACGCTTGAGGAAAACGAAGAAAAAGTGAGGATTCGACGGGATTGTTCAGGTCTGGAGTTGGTGGATGGCCAATATTAGGGTGAACAATAACCAATAAAAATAGAAATATCAAGAACATGTTGGGACCAAGCGAAGTGAGATGGATAGCTAAATTGCATAGAAAATGACAGATTTGAGCGCTGTATTTTAATGTAACCCTTACTTCCCTATAGCGAGTGCGATGCGAAGACAGAGTAAGCAGGGTCAGGCTATAAGTCTATAGTATCAGACGCCACTGATTTAGACTGAACTAAACCTAAGCGATGTTTAGCAAATATTGTGGTGGAACTAAAGTAAGAATTGCTGAAATTTAGATTCCAAATTGGCATAGCATATGCAAACTAGAATATTCTTTAGCAACAACCAAATGCACAAACTTCATCTTCATTGCCTGGCAAGTCTCTGTCCAGATGGCTAAACACCGATAGCTGATCTTTACAATTATTAAAATTCCAACCAATGCTGCCCAGCGCTTTACCAGCCAGATAGCAGCTAAGTTTGGGTGTCCAGCCGGCGGATATTTATGCACACGTGAGTGAATCACACGGCCTTCCTAAAGCTTGTATTATTTCTCTCTGGACAGCAAACGCTTGTATAGTTAGCAGAGACGCGTGATGCCTCAGGATCGGTTTTTGGCTCCAGAGCTGATCTCTGCGCTGTGCTGCTGCGCGCTCAGCCTGTCTCTGGCTCTCAGCGCCATCTTCAGCAGCTGCGACCGCCAGCAGGCTCAGTCAGCGGCTGTCACCGATGTTGCCAGGTCGCTGAGTCCCGGCCTGGTGCTCCTGTCTGGCCTGGTCGGTGTGACGGCCGCGTGCAGCTCTGCGCTGACTCAAGGTAGCAACGACTCAAGCACTGCTCAGAGACGTCGATTGGCCTTCCAAGTGGCTCAGCACTCGGCTGCCATCCTTGCTGTACTACTCACAATATTGGGCTTTGCTAACTCAGCCCAAATAAAAACTGCCAACAAATTGCAGCCGTCAAGGTCGAGCGCTAACGACTCTGTCAATGAGTTCTCGACCAGGTGAGAATTTTGTCTGCTTGTCTGGTCTAAGACTTTTAATCATGAAAAAACCTAGAATCTTCTAGGTTAATAATATAATAATAACTGCAGGAGGGCAGTGGCCCCGCGGAACAACCAGCGCTGAGTTCTGCCCATTCCGCTGATTCCTGAGCGCAAAAGCGCGCCAATACTGTAGGCAGGCACGGGCTCATGCACACGCTCACACAGGGGTGTACATCGGCCCTGACTTTCCAATAGTCAGGCATGTACCCTTGCTTTGGCTGTCTGATCAGAGATTGAGAAAAAAGATGTAAGCCAGGACAAACAGTAAAGTTTTGTCCATTGGCCATGGACAACTGCTGTAGACTGCTAGCGACGTATTTCGAAATATTCGCCCCGATTGCATTCCAAATATTGTACTTTTCTTACGCGTTTGGCCCACTTTATTCACAACCAAGTGTCCAAATACGAGCTACTTAATAATCTGGGCTTGTTATACTCTCACTAGAATTTGGCGCAAATTCAAATTGTAAATTTCCACAGTGACCCGGTGACCATCCGACCGCCCGAAGCTTGCGCTTTCTCGAGCTCGAACGGCACTGCCTACGTCTGCGTCGGCCTGGCCGTCATCCTGGCGCTGATCTGCCAGACGGCGCTCTGCTGGCTGTCCAACCGAGACGGCAGATCGGTCACTAACGTGGAAATCGTCGTCGAGAAAGGCCAGCTGGAGCAGCACCAGCAGCAGCTGGACTCGCTGAAGCCGATCGCTGGCGGCCGAATCGGCGCGGCCAACCGCAAGCGCCGTCCACCGACGTCCAGTAGTGCGGCCGCCGCCGCCGCTAAGACACCTTCGTCGTCTGCTGTGTCATCTAGTCGGGCTCAAGATATTCAACAAGATGTCATTGAGGAGGGCGTCGAGGAGACGACCGCAGGTCAAGGATTGCTGGACTAAGAGGCTGGAGGGACGGTGCGATATTATTCAAGTCTGACTCCATGGTTCTCTATGATTCTTAGCTGACAAACTCTTAGGAATCTATCTTAAACTTGTAAGATCCTGCAAAAATTTTATTGGAGGTTAGTTGTTCAAATATTAAATTGAATTGGCCCAACAAAATGATCTTGCAAAATGATGTTGGAAAAAATGGCATCCCAGTGAGGCTTCAAAGACGCTCAGATTTACTGCGAGGTACAGAGTCGGTCTCAACTCCATTTTATCAACGTGCAAAATACGACTGCCGCGATCTACTCGGTTTCAATGGTTGAGCTTTAATGCTTAACAAGGTGCAAAAATGAAATATTCCAGCTACAAAATCCGTTTCGGATCTGTAAAGTTAAATATGATTACATTATAACAACTACAAAGCATATTCCAGAAATTGATTCAATTCCTAACTCCGCCGCTTCTGAACTTCTTTGAGGCTTTTCATATTGCGCCAGTTGCGAAATGTAAAAAGGAACCATTTTGCGAAATGTAGGAGCTATCTTTTTAGAGCTACTCGACTAAGATGCGGATAAATCAAAAGTTGCTTTGGTGATAGCTGAAATCCTGTCATAATGTCAACTAAAGGGTAGATGTGCAACCGACAGCTCAGCCGCAGCTATTGGCATCTGAAGGCTGCGTACGGCTGTTCAGTCCAAGGACTGGGGGGTCGCCACACACCCTCAATTACCCCAGCTAAAGCTGGCACCCATTTTACAGCTGGGTGAACTGAAGCAATGCAGAGTTAAGTGTCCTGCTCAAGGACACAAATTGTTCAGAGTGATCGAAAATCGAACCCCCGACCTTTTAGTCTTGAGTCCCACGCTCTTAACCACAAGGCTGCATACAACCTCTAACTATTATTTATTGAAAATAAAGTATACACGTTAAATAAAGTATATATGTTGTTCTGTTTATAATTACACCAGTTTCGTATCGTCAGGGAATGAACTTCAAGATTAAACGAATTTAGACTTGCAAAAATATTGTTCACATATGGATCTTTGATGGTTTACTATTTAAAACAAAGCTTTTTTGTTATTATTGAAGAGTTTAAATAAAAGTAGAGGTTGGAAAAAGTGAAAAAGTTTCAAAATCAGAAATTTTTCGTCCCAAAACGAGTTTCAATGCCAATGAAAAGCTCCGTGTAACAAAGAAAAAGTATAACAAAGACAAACCTTCTTATCCGAAATATAATATGAGATAAATGTCGTAAACTTTTCATTACGAGGCTTTTTCAGAAACAAATTCTAAACCTATCGCGACTGACAAGGCCGGCTATTTAGCAACTGGTAACTGGGTTTCATTTATTTAGGTCGTAAATAAAGGTTTCATTTCATTAAGGTTTCATTTATTTAGCTTGCGGGTCACTGTACGTCTGGCGACTTTGGATCAGCCAATCAACGACGAGTGTCGAATGAAAAGCTACATACCGGATGGAAAAGTCACTGATCTGCTATCGAGGATGGACAGTTATGTAGATATTTCAATAAGACCGAACCATTTTGATGCGATAAATAAAGTCAAGGTAAACAAACAAAATGCTAAATTTTAAATATTTGCCTGCATTAGTTGCTGGCCTCTTGGTTCACTCAGAACCGGTAGTTAAATAAATGCGATTCAAATTAGCGCCAACGAAGAATATTGGTAAAACAAATAATAACTGCCTTAAAACACGCAAAAAAAATTTGTATTACTAACAGACTTCTCTGCGTGTACTTGTTTATCGACGTTGGGCACGAATTTGAATTTGCTTTTTATTGAATTCAGCACGACCAAATCAGTAACGCGTTTGTTTTTGAAGACTTACAATCGAAAATTGAGCTCAGTACTCTGACTATAGTTCAAGCTGATGCTGGATAAGTTCAGCGCGCCTCAAGCAGTCCTCGAAGTGTCCTCGTCGCTGCCGGAGGACAGCTTGAACAGATCGTTAATGAGCTGTTCATCATCAATGACGGTCACCATCTGGTCATTGTGCATGAGCTGCACCAGCATCTGGGAGACGCGCCTGTTTAATCTGTCTAGAAACTGTCGATGATTTCGTCGGACTTTCGGCAACAGCGACGCCGTCATCCGGTCCAGCATGTCGGTCTGAGTCGCGGACTCCGGCCGCTCCGCCTGCAGCTCTCGCACCATCTTGCGGAGATGCGGATGTTCCATGAGGGACTCGACATCCGACCGGAGCTTGTCGCCAAGGTTGGCTTGAATCTCCGAGCTGACGAACTGCTTGATGGCCGACCACTCGGCGCTGATCGGCCCGCCGATGTCGTGCAGTCGAGTGTCGAGCTGCTTGGCCAGGTCCTGGCGAAGCTGCTCATTTTGCAGCCGCTTCTGCACCGCCAAGCTGCTGCTCCTGCTGGCGTCTCCAGCTGCCGAGGACCTGTTGGTGGCGCGGGAGTTGCCGCTGTTGTTGTTGTTATGGTTGCTGCTGCACCGGCTGCTGCAGTCGCCGCAGCTGCTGTTGCCGTCAGCGTGGTCTTCAGCGCTGTCCGTCTGCTTGGTGCTGCACAGCAGCTTGATGAGGATCGGCTCGGCTGTTGGCATGCCGACGCTTGACTCGGATTCGTCCAGCTGCAGTCTGACAGTCAGGGAGTCTGCCGGCATGAATGACGAGGGCCGCTGCTACGCAACAACTGCCACTTTTAGCTGTCAAATAGGGGAAAGCTTGCAGACTTGGCAGTCTTGACTGGGCGCTTTGTCCATAGACTGTTCTGGGTTGCTGATCACGGCTCTATAGATAGCTTGAGAATCATGCGCATCTGTATGCTCGCATGATAGTAAATTCATCAGTTTTGACAAAGTTAAGGGAACCACAATACCAATACAAAACACAAAAACTATGGTCCCGTGACTATAGCAGCCAGCAATAATCTATAACCTAGTGGTCAGCGGGTTGGACTCGCGACTTGAAGGTTGGGGGTTCGATTCCCGATCCCACAGAAAGATTTTTGTCCTTGAGTAAGACTCAACTCTGCATTGCTTCAGTTCATTAGCTGGGGTAATTGAGGATGTGTGTGGCGACCCCCCAGTCCCTGGAGCCGTACGCAGCCTTCAGATGCGCCGTGCAATAGCTGCGGCTGAGCTGTCGGTTGCACATCTGCCCGTTGGGGCAGGTGTAATCAATTATTATTATTATTATCAATAATCTTAAATCACCATATGAGCCAATCGCTATCTACAGTGTATGCAATGCTAAAAATATATTTCATAGTCCAGCATGTTTAATACTAATCTTTAGAAGATGAAGCTGATTTGCATTTAGCACGAGCCCCAGATATTTTTGTCGTCCCAGATAATCGTCCTTGAAACAGTTAGAGAACGATATAAAGTCTAACATGAGCGTGAAAATTTGTAGAAAAAAGAACATAAAAACCATAGCAACTACTAAAAGAAGCCTCGTAGCTTTGATACGAGTACAAGAAGTACAGCCGCCTTCTGCAGATGAAAATCCTGACCCTTTTGAACTCTTTTGCGCTTTCACAATGAATTTAATAAGTTGAAAGTCAGGGCTGCTGTACATCCTGTGTTCAGGAGTGAGCGAAATGTGCAGACTTGCCGTCAGCTCTGGCTGTAGGACAATGTCAATTGTTTGAAGATATGCTATGGGTCGGATGGAGGAGATGACAGTCCTATGGTCTCATCATCTGGGGCTCAGCCAGGAATCCATAGACTAAGGCCATAGACAAAATGACACCGATTAGAAATCAGGTTAGACAGGGGCAGCCGAATTTGGACATAACAATAGATAAACTCATGCCCTCCATGGCTCTATACTTCCTCGTCAAAAAATACAGACCGCACAACGCAGAAAGACTAAGGACCCATTCGCTGTATGCAAGGATAACTATGAGAGTGTCTCTTGCCTGATAGCGAATAAACGGTTTAAAAGCAGCAATACAATTGTCAGAATTGATTGCCTCATGTCTGCGAGCTAACTTAACCAGGTTTCACAAGCGTCTAACTATAATTGCCCGCTGCTCAAGCTAGATCGCAAAGACGGTAGGCCACTTGTCTATGGCGTCATCATCAATCAATTTGAGCTCGTAACGACCCTGTGTTGTCTCTTTATTAGTCTCAAAATGGCATAGTATCTCACCAAAAATAATTTGTTTCTATCAAACATTGCTAGCCACCGTGATGTCAACTAATTATCTTAGCAGTGATCTGCAGCAGTTTCAGTTGGCCTCGTACGAGGTGGACTCTAATCAGGCATGTCGTCGGGGCTATCACCTGCTGAGGATTCCTTGCGAGGAGTTTCACAGGCTTGTACAGTCTCAGGAGCAGGAGCAACAGGAGCAGCAGGAGCAGCAGGACCAGCCAATAAAATCGCAGTCGCCGGACCGGCAGTCTCCCGATCCGCTCATGATCGACTCTCTGACCTCGTGCACCATCAGAACTCCGCCGCAGCCTCCGCCTTATCTGCCCAGACGCAGGCGCTCGATGGACCGGGCCATCTACCAGCGAATGCGGGCGATTCTCTGCGAGGCCGGCGAGCCAGACGAGGATGTTGAGGAGGCCGCGGCGGCGCTGCTGTCCAGCGGTGGCGGCGATCGGGTGAGCTTTGCTCCCGACATTCAGGAGGAGGACGAGGAGGAGGAGGAGGAACAGAGCGAAGAAGCCGAAGTTGATGAAGAGGAGTCATCGGCCGATGACGAGGAAACTCTCGAGGATGAAGACGATGAGGAAGCCAACGAGGAGGCTGAGGCCGAGGACGCGGACGAGGCGTGCACCGAGTCGATCATTGCCGCCGCCAGGAGAGGCAGCTCCAGCTCGCTTATGCAGCAGCGTCGAGCTGTTGACACTCGCGGCAGCAGCGTCAGCGACAGCTGCGGGATCATCGAGGGCGAGATGACGTCAACAGCTGGCTATCGGATTTTCTCCGGAGACGAGGCCGCCACCGGTGAGCATCCCGATTGAACTTCTCTGAGTACTTCTTGTGTATGGATTGAAAAAGGGCAGGGGAACTCAACGACAACGCGTCCGACTATCGCATCTTGAGGCTCTTGAGGGGCTCCTCATCCGCTCCTTCGCTCTCCTCCTCTGCTCACCACTTCCTCAGCCTCCACTCCTACCCGCACAACATTCAGCTGCACCAAGACCATCCTCAGCCGCTCCGCCAAGTTGTGAAGGACCTTCACACATCCTGTGTCCAAGGGCATCTTCTCATGAGCGGCCCAAATAAAGTGATTCCGAAACAGCCTCTTCTCATCGACTGCTCGGAGCTGTCCCTATCCAGGACCCTATCCATCCAGCACTATCTCTACTATTGGCGAACTAATTCTGATTTCAACTGAATCGATCAATAAAAACAAAAATCGCCAGATAGCAATGGAACCAATCACCATAGGGTTTACCTGTTCTCTTCAACGATAAAGGGTCTACCGATTGTGCCTAATTCTTCATGTTTCTGAGCTGAGCATTGGGGTTGACCCTCATAGCTGAGAATTTCACGGCAACCCAAGCCCCTTGGGTGACGAATTTCGTGTCCTTGCTCTCTGGCAGTTTATCAACTGAACAAATCCTCCAAGTGCACTGGTGCCTAATGGGAGATTGTTGATTATTGCTAGCTTTTCTTGAATCAACTGCTATTGATCCTTATTATTTACCTGTTGATTAAGTTTCGCCAGTAAGCCAATATCACCAATACTTGACAATCGCTCCGCAGCTTACACCGATAACGAGATTAGGGCTGCTCTGTCATTTGAACAAACTCAGTTGCTCAAGCAGCAGCAGCAGCAGCAGCAGCAGGGCACAGCGGCGAGCCAGGACCGCACCATGCAGGCTGCCACAGTTGAGCAGAGCACCTGCAGATCAATACTGAAGAATGGCAATGGAAGACGGTGCTTCACGGCGGAATCCAGCGAGTTGGTGAGCGATAAGTCAGACTTGAGCTGCATTCACAAAACCTAAATGATCTTCCTTGCTGGCAAAACCAATGGTCAGCTTTCCAATTAACCAAACTACTCAAGGATGATGAAATTATCTACTCACTCAAACTACTCGATATGATATAATTATCCACTCACTCAAACTACTCAAGGATGATCTAATTACCTACTCACCCAAACTACGAGCTACTCAAGGATGATGTAATTACCTACTCACTCAAACTACTCGATATGATATAATTATCCACTCACTCAAACTACTCAAGGAGGATCTAATTACCTACTCACTCAAACTACTCAAGGATGATCTAATAACCTACTCACTCAAACTGCTCAAAAAGATGTTGGCCAATTACCAACCCAACAATCCGCCGCAGGCATCCCGCCCGGGCCGCACGGTGGACGCGGACGCCGCCAGCGCCTCGATGCTGACGCACAGCACCTACGACTCCGCCATGTCGCGAATGCGCGCTCGCCAGTCAGAGCTCACCCGCTGTGTGCTGCTCGAGCAGCAGAAGGAGCGCGAACTGCAGGCCATGCGGTCGGGCGCCAGTGCCGGCGCCGCCGGCACGGGAGTCGAACCCGGACTGGAGGCGGCCATGCAGCACCGTCGGGCGGCTCTGGAGGGAATTGCGGCCGCCGCGGAGGCGACCGGCTCAGACTATGGCGACAACGGAGACGATGAGAGGCGGGCCGCGGTGCAGCAGCAGAGGAGCAGCGGAGTCGGCCCAGCAGCTGCTGCTGAAGGCTGGGATTTTGACGTTCCGGCTGCGTTGAAGGGTGAGAGAGAGATAGGGATATGTTCGATCGATTATTGATCCCAATTGATTTATTGATCCCAATAGATTTATTGATCCCAATTGATTTATTGATCCCAATAGATTTATTGATCCCAATTGATTTATTGATATCAACAGATTTAATTATTGATCCCAATAAGTTTATTAATCCCCTTATGTTATTGATCCCAGTAGATTATTGATCCCATATGTTATTGATCCCCAGTAGATTATTAATCACTAGAAGTTTATTGATCCCCATTCTGTTATTGATCTCACTGTGTTATTGACGATATTATGTTATTAATCCCATTACATGTATGTTATTGATCCCAATCGGTTACCCATTCCTCCCCCCGCCCAAAGGCGTGGACTCAGCCGCGATGCCGCCAGTGCCGGTGCCCGAGGCGACACCGACCGCCGCCCGCCGCCGAGTGCAGCTGACGGGCCTGAGCGGCCTGTGCCGGGATCGCCGCCCCCTTGTCGCCAAAGGCCGCGACATTCAGGCCAGAGCCGGGCCGGACTTTGCCGGGGTGGCAGCCGCTGCCGCAGCCGCCGCCTCGGCCGGCGGTCGATTTGGCCGGATGCCGTCGGTGACTGAGCGGCTGTACACCACCGAGGCGCCATACAATTTGAACTCGGCGGAGGCTCGCCTGTTTCGGAGGGTGTTCTGCCGAGCTCTGGATCCCAGCTTGCTGCTGTCCGCCAGGGCTGTGTGACTGCCGACTGGCTGTGCAAGCGAAACTGTGCCAATTCGTTTTTGTTTGTATGCTCCTTCAGGTGTGGGTTGATGGCTAAACCTTCAGGCGCGGGCTGATGGCTGAACCTCAGGTTTGGGCTGATGGCTAAACCTTCAGATGTGGGTCGATGGCTGAACCTTCAGATGTGGTTCGATGGTTGAACCTCAGGTTTGGGCTGATGGCTAAACCTTCAGATGTGGGCTGATGGCTAAATCTTCAGGTGTTGGCTGATGGCTAAACCTTCAGGTGTGGGTTGATGGCTGAACCTTCAGGTGTGGGTTGATGGCTGAACCTTCAGATGTGGGTTGATGGCTGAACCTTCAGATGTGGTTCGATGGTTGAACCTCAGGTGTGTGTTGATGGCTAAATCTTCAGGTGTGGGTTGATGGCTAAATCTTCAGGTGTGGGTTGATGGCTAAATCTTCAGGTGTGGGTTGATGGCTGAACCCTAAGATGCTTCAGGTGTGGGCTGATGGCTAAATCTTCAGGTGTGGGCTGACGGCTAAACCTTCAGGTGTGGGTTGATGACTGAACCTTCAGGTGTGGGCTGACGGCTAAACCTTCAGGTGTGGGTTGATGGCTAAATCTTCAGATGTTAGCTGATTAGCTGATAGCTAAACCCTATAATTCTACACCTGTCGCTCATGGGCAATTCAGGTGGTTTTAGACACCCCCTGGTCCCTAAGCATCGCATCATTGCGAATAAAGATCCAGTTAACACAGAACACAAATGAATTTATTGAGAAAAAATCCGAAAAATATCACCACTATAAGTTCTAAAGCTCCTAAAAAATGTTTTTTTACCTCATTTCCAACCCCAATGCCTCAGCCAAGCGGCTAAACCAACATTTTGAACTAAACGGCCTGAGCTTTTTATTATAGCAATTGTTTTTAGTCTGTCCAACAAGCATTCCAGTTCTATTACAGAAGTCCAGAATTTGTAAGGATATTCTTATGTTTCACGCTATGTTTCATTGAGGTCTTTCAAAACATAGTAAAAGTCCGTCTCAGTGAATTATTGAATTGACACTTGTTGATTTCTTTCGCAGCGCTTGTCACGTAGCACGTGAGAAATAATTGATGAGACTTATAGACTCAAAGCAGAAAATCTCTATTAAATCAACAAGATTCAAAATCACACAAGGATCACAAAAAGAAATTATTTCTATACGTATCACATTGATTTCAAAAGACGATTTAAATCTGAAATAGAACAACCTCAAATGGAAGTCTCACCCTGAGATAGTACAGACCCAAACAGAAATCTCACCCTGAGATAGATAGTACAGCCTCAAACCGAAATCTCACCCTGAGATAGATAGTACAGCCTCAAACCGAAATCTCACCCTGAGATAGATAGTACAGCCTCAAACCGAAATCTCACCCTGAGATAGATAGTACAGCCTCAAACCGAAATCTCACCCTGAGATAGATAGTACAGCCTCAAACCGAAATCTCACCCTGAGATAGATAGCACAGCCTCAAACCGAAATCTCACCCTGAAATAGATAGTACAGCCTCAAACGGAAATCTCACCCTGAGATAGATAGTACAGCCTCAAACCGAAATCTCACCCTGAGATAGATAGTACAGCCTTAAACCGAAATCTCACCCTGAGATAGATAGTACAGCCTCAAACCGAAATCTCACCCTGAGATAGATAGTACAGCCTCAAACCGAAATCTCACCCTGAGATAGATAGTACAGCCTTAAACCGAAATCTTACCCTGAGATAGATAGTACAGCCTTAAACTGAAATCTCACCCTGAGATAGATAGTACAGCCTCAAACAGAAATCTCACCCTGAGATAGATAGTACAGCCTCAAACCGAAATCTTACCCTGAGATAGATAGCACAGCCTCAAACCGAAATCTTACCCTGAGATAGATAGTACAGCCTCAAACTGAAATCTCACCCTGAGATAGATAGCACAGCCTCAAACCGAAATCTCACCCTGAGATAGATAGTACAGCCTCAAACCGAAATCTCACCCTTAGATGGCACACCAAGTTAAAATCTTTTAGATAGAAAAAATCGACAATAAAAATATTCATAAGGTTTTCACAAACACTAGAGGCGATAAGGGAGATGTACACAAACCAAATCTCAATGTTGCACTGATGATTTATTGTTTATTTTAAATTTTCCTTATAAAATACTCGTACTAAGGAGTATGTCAACAGTCAGGATGGGGCAATAGACAACAAGATTTTAGACAGACAGTGAGTTGAACACGGGTAAAACTAGAAGAAGTTTTAACGTTATTATCATTCAGAAATACAAATCAGCAATGCAAAGAAGTCAAGCAGTAAATAGAACGACAGAACCTATCATAACAATTAATTTATATTACTAACAGCCTAGTTACACCTTAACTACTTCAAGTATCTAGATGCTTACAAAATGCCGTGTCAGGTACATGCATTTTAATTCAGGGGTTTTGAACTCAAACATTAACAGATGCAAAAGCAGAGAAAACAACAGAGATACTTCAACTCGAAACTCAAGGGAGGATTCTTAGAAAATTTTTATAGAGCGATTCCTAGAAAACTGTTTATATGACGATTCTTAGAAACTGGCTTATAGGAAGATTTTTGGAAAATGGCAGATTGGGATAATTCTTAGAAAATGGTTTATAGGACGACTCTTAGAAAATAGTTAATTGGGACGATTCTTAGAAAATGGCTCGTTGAGACGATTAGAAAATGTTTTATTTATAGGAAGATTCTTAGAAAATGGTTTACAGGAGGATTCTTAGAATGGCTTAGCTTATTATTATGGCCTATAGGTTTTACTAGGTAAGTGAAATAATAAACAACAAAAAACATGTTCCGCCCAGAGTCCCCCAAACATACAGCCTACGGCTTCGAAGGCGTGGTGGCGGCGCTAGGCGGATTCGAACCCGGGCCGCCGCCGCCAGCAGCCAGAGCGGCAGAAGCGGCGGCGGAGTCGACGCTGCCATCGCTGGACTCCAAGGATTTTAGCAGCCGGAACAAGCCAGCAGCCTCCCGGATGCGGTTGAACTCGATGCAGAAAGCCTGCACCTCGATGTAGATATTCTTGACGTCAATAATCTTATTGCGGATCAGCGACTGCAGGAACACGCACACCAGCCTGACCAGCCTGTTCTGCATGTACTTGTCCTTGGTTGACTCGCACGACGATATGCAGTTGCTGATGTACAGGTGGATGAACTCCGCAGGCAGTTCAACACTGGTTGTCAGGCGGTTGACAACCTCCATGCTGTGCAGGGACATCTCCATGTTCACTAGGACAGAGAAATAGTCTGTGACTTGGGGCGAGCTGGCCTTCATCAAGGTGAGCAGCACCTCGATAGCAACCAGGGGATTGTGCTCAACCAGTTCGGGCAGCCGGGATGGAGACATGCCGCTTAGGCTGATCAGCTTGGGATCCTGGGAGATGGCCTCGTTTAGCTGGCGAATCTGCGACTGTTGCAGAGTCTGCTTGAAGGCCCGCACCATCAGCTTCCGGGTCTCGGCTGGGAGGATAGGGGTTGGGTGAGATTCTCAGGTGAGGTTGGGTGAGATTCACAGGTGGGGTTGGGTGAGATTAGACGAGGTTGGGTGAGATTCTCAGATGGGGTTGGGTGAGATTCTCAGATGGGGTTGGGTGAGATTCTCACGTGGGGATTGGGTGAGATTCTCAGATGGGGTTGGGTGAGATTCTCAGATGGGGTTGGGTGAGATTCTCAGATGGGGTTGGGTGAGATTCTCAGATGGGGTTGGGTGAGATTCTCAGATGGGGTTGGGTGAGATTCTCACGTGGGATTGGGTGAGATTCTGGTGAGATTCTCAGATAGGGTTGGATGAGATTCTCAGGTGGGGTTGGGTGAGATTCTCAGGTGATGTTGGGTGAGATTCGACACCTGTAGCATTTTAGCAGCTTAGAAAATAACTAGTTTGACCTTCAAATGTCACTCACCCCCGGAAGAGCCGCTCTGGCACATAGAGGCGTCCCACTGAGCGGTGTGCTCAAGGCCAGTCGGCGACATCCACACGAGCTCGTCCTCGATCCCGACGCTGTGCAGCGGCGGCGCTAGCAGGAGAAACTCCGGCCGCAGGTGAGATCGGACAGCTGCCTGATCACCGGTGAGCAGCGAGTCCAGCACCTGGCGCTGGGCCTCCGCAGAGCTGCCCGAGCCGCTGTAAGATTCCATCGAGGCCAGACGGCGCTCGGGATCGGACAGGACGCACGGCATAGCAACCCGACTCACCACCGGCATCTCCTTGGCCCGCTCCGCGTATGGGCTTTCTAGGAAACTCAGGTCCAGCTCGCTGGGAATCACGTTGGGCGGGAATACACTGTTGGCTATCTGCGGTGATTTGGGGATAATTTATAGCGTCTGAATGATGATTTATGGTTTCTGAAGGATGATTTATGGCTTTTTAATGACGATTTATGGTTCTGAATGATGATTTATGGTTTTTGAATGATGATTTATGGTTTCTGAATGATGATTTATGGTTTTTGAATGATGATTTATGGTTTTTGAATGATTATTTATGGTTTCTGAATGATGATTTATGGTTTTTGAGTGATGATTTATGGTTTCTGAATGATGATTTATGGTTTTTGAATGATGATTTATGGTTTCTGAATGATGATTTATGGTTTCTGAATGATGATTTATGGTTTTTGAGTGATGATTTATGGTTTCTGAATGATGATTTATGGTTTTTGAATGATGATTTATGGTTTCTGAATGATGATTTATGGTTTTTGAATGATGATTTATGGTTTTTGAATGATGATTTATGGTTTCTGAATGATGATTTATGGTTTCTGAATGATGATTTATGGTTTCTGAATGATGATTTTTGGTTGCAGATATATGATTTATTTAGGTTTGAGGCTGATTTATTGCCTCGTAATGATTAATGAAACACTGACTCGTGCATTTCAAGATGACAGACACCAACAGTTTTACAAACCTGCTGAGGGGTTTTCTTCAAGAGTTCCCTAGAAGGCTGGCCGCTGGCGTGGGTGCTCTGCAGCAGGCTGTACAATAACACGCGCTCCTGCAGCGGCAGGCAGGGAACGCGAAAATGCCTCGTATCGTTCTCGTCCGATCGCATGGCGTAAACAAACGCGGGTTGAAATGGGTTCACATTGGGCGGGTCAACTCGGGTCAACTCCCAGAGCAGGTAGAGAGCCACCAGCTGTTGCATCCGATTAGGCAGCAGATCGGGGTTCTGCAGGAGCAACACCTGCCGAAGCGAATGCGAGATGAGAATGCAAAAACTGTCGGTGTTCATTTTTAACCTCACTTCCGTTCACCCACCTCCCTTCCCCCAGCTCCTTTCACCCACCTCTTTTCACCACCTCCCTTTACCTACCTCCCTTCACCACCTCCATTCACCCACCTCCCTTCACCACCTTTCACCCACCTCTTTTCACCACCTCCCTTTACCTACCTCCCTTTACCTACCTCCCTTCACCACCTCCATTCACCCACCTCCCTTCACCACCTTTCACCCACCTCTTTTCACCACCTCCCTTTACCTACCTCCCTTTACCACCTCCTTTCACCCACCTCCCTTCACCACCTCCTTTCACCCACCTCCCTTCACCACCTCCCTTCCCCCACCTCCCTTCCCCCACCTCCCTTCACCACCTCCCTTCACCTACCTCCCTTCAACACCTCCATTCACCACCTCCTTTCACCCACCTCCCTTCACCACCTCCCTTCACCACCTCCCTTCACCACCTCCCTTCCCCCACCTTCTTTCACCCACCTCTTTTCACCACCTCCCTTTACCTACCTCCCTTCACCACCTCCATTCACCCACCTCCCTTCACCACCTCCCTTCCCCCACCTTCTTTCACCCACCTCTTTTCACCACCTCCCTTTACCTACCTCCCTTCACCACCTCCATTCACCCACCTCCCTTCACCACCTTTCACCCACCTCTTTTCACCACCTCCCTTTACCTACCTCCCTTTACCACCTCCTTTCACCCACCTCCCTTCACCACCTCCTTTCACCCACCTCCCTTCACCACCTCCCTTCCCCCACCTCCCTTCCCCCACCTCCCTTCACCACCTCCCTTCACCTACCTCCCTTCAACACCTCCATTCACCACCTCCTTTCACCCACCTCCCTTCACCACCTCCCTTCCCCCACCTTCCTTCACCACCTCCTTTCACCCACCTCCCTTCACCACCTCCCTTCACCTACCTCCCCTTAACACCTCCATTTACCACCTCCTTTCACCCACCTCCCTTTACCACCTCCATTCACCCACCTCCCTTCACCCACCTCCCTTTACCCTCCACCCTTCATCCATCATTCCATCTCCCTTCATCCACCTCCCTTTACCCACCTCCCTTCACAACCTTTCACCCACCTGCCTTTAACAATTGAACTCAAATTCTACTATTAAAATATAAAAAATGGCATATGAAGCATTCTTCTACTTACCAAAGCAGTGCCAACCTTGAATCCATCTTGTTTAGTAAAATACTTCTGCACTTGCTGACCAATGTTTTCAAAAGTATTATTGGCACACTGGTCCAAAGTAAGCAGGCTAAAAGTTTTGTGAAGAAAGAAAATTTTTTTAAATAATTTTATTTTCCTTTCACATTGGCACTAGTATTACACAATATGTAGTTAGGAATATTCAACTAAGAAATCTTAGAAAAATTTAAAGATTGTTACTTTGATACTATATTTTTTAATTACTATTTTGGCTAAATTCAACCTTTATAAGTTCTATATTGCAATATTAACAATAATAATATTAATAATAATAATAATAATAACAATTATAATAATTGATTATATCTGCCATAATAAGCAGATGTGCAACCAACAGCTTAGCCATAGCTATTGCATGGCACATCTGAAGGCTATATATAGCTGTTCAGTCCAAGGACTAGGGGGTTGCCACACACACCCTCAATTATCCCAGCTAATGCTAGCACCCATTTTATAGCTGGGTGAACTAAAGCAATGCAGAGTTGAGTGTCTTGCTCAAGGACAAATTGTTCTAGTAAGATTCAGGAATTTAACCCCTAACCTTTTAGTCATAAGTCTAACACTTTGACCTCTAGGCTACAACCCCCTTTTGCAAACTTTAAGAAATGAAATTTTGAATCCAAGTGAAATTGGCTTGGTTATCTTTATTGCTATCTAAGACATACATGCGCAACCCCCCTGATTTACACTGGCCATGCGACTTACTTTTCGACCAAAAATGCGACTTACCTGTACAAGAAACCTTAACGCAATTTTGGGTAAACGGCAGGAGTAACTATGACTGTCTTATTAGGGCTAAATGCCTCGTCATCTAATTAGTACTCCGTCTGTATTCTTTAGGTTGGGCATTTTTGCGACTTACCCCTGGTCCACCACAATTTACAGTGGCCAGATCGGCCAGGTCGGCCAGCAGTTGCGCATGTATGTAAGATAGACATGGTTCTATAATAAAAAAGAAACTAGACATAAAAGCTATTGGCTAGCAAAATATTGTTTTTAATATTATTAAAGCATTAGCTATAAATATACATACATTTTTAATAAAATATATAATTATACTTTTAGGCTAAATGCCTCTCTAGTCTCTAGATATATATATATATATCTAAGATAAATATTTTTCAAGAAACCTACATATATTATAGAATACAAGGGTCATTCCAAAAGTTCTCTGTATCACTGAATTACTCCTACGAACTGGCACCAATTTTGAAGAAACTGCACACAAACTTGCACCAATATCTGCACACAACATTGATGAATTTTCATAAAAAAATCTCCATGCAATTAGAAATAACAAGCTAAGTTGTCCAACACCTTCAGAGCAAATGGACAGCTCTCACATTGACTTCTTTAACTGGCACAGTGCAGCTCGTGCAGCATCACCAACTGAATAGGCAAGTGTCACAAGCAGAAAAGTGAATGAACTTGACAAGAATTCTATCATTTATTCTTGAATGACTGGCTGACTCACATGACTGGTCGGTGATGCTGCACGAGCTGCACTGTGCCAGTTAAAGAAGTCAATGTGAGAGCTGTCCATTTGCTCTGAAGGTGTTGGACAACTCAGCTTGTTATTTCTAATTGCATGGAGATTTTTTATGAAAATTCATCAATGTTATATATAGATATTGGTGCAAGTTTGTGTGCAGTTTCTTCAAAATTGGTGAAGTGCATACTTGCATTTTTTGATGACTCGTTACAATAAATATTAAACTGATTATCTTTGTTTTTTTAAGTAGAGAATTTTAAATTTGAACAGTTCGTAAATAACAAACTATAAATGTTACACTTTTGTAGTAATTCTAGATTTAATACAGTAAAGTCAATAATTTATAAATTTAAACTGTGCAAACAGTTGCAAAATAATTCGCAATTTTTGTCCCATTTTTTTAGCCCGTACAGGTGCGCAATTTTTTGCAATTTTTTTCCTGAAAACAAAAACACGTTGCAATTTTCGTGCAAGAATTTCATCCTGGGTGTACACTGCTTGGCGTATTTACGCCACGGTGTCACGCCAAAAGGTACGCCAAATATATTTTGCCTCATTTTTTTACGCCAATTGTACACCAAAAAAAGTACAATTTTCAATTGTATGCCAGAAATTTCCAGCTTAATGTACATCATCCTGACTATGGCTCACATATACTACATACCACATTCTTGAATATGCGAGATGTCCTATGTAACAAAACACTTTTTAGTTATTTTGACACCCTTATGTGACAATTATTTTACATTTATAAACTTTTACAAGCATTTTAAGAAGCCTTTATTAATTGTAATTTGCTTTAAAATGTCTTAGCTATAAAGAGATGTTTGCTAAATTTGCCTAGATTGTTACCAAATTTGCTTTTGCCAAAAATTTTTATGTTAAATTTCTGTAGCCAAATTTGTTTGTCACTGAATTTGCATGTATCTAACATAGGCCTAAAGTTGATTAACTGAGTAGCTACTTTATACTGCACCTGTTGAGCTGACTAGCATGGGGATTGGCACAGCTTGCACATTTTTAATCATAGGCCAAATTGATATGACTTTAGTGAATTGATCCAATAGCCAATAACAATACCCAACACATTGAATTGCTTTGTAAACAATTCATTAAGGTTGCAATTTGTTTAGCAGGGCATTAAATATCTTAATATAACTAATTATAAAAGGGAATTAGATTCTTAATTGGCTGAAAATAAGAAGATTTAGACATTAAAAATCCCCAAGTTCAATGAAAGTTTAAGGAAAAATAAGAACTGGATAAGGAGAAAAAGGTCTAAGGAGACCACATACCAGATTTTTAAAACTGCTCTCACCCTCAGTGATTTCTGTCACATGTCAGTGAGAATAGTTTTAAAAATGCTTATGGAGGGCAATTACTAAAGTATACACTAAAACAAGCTATAATAATGATATAAAATCATAAGTACTTACCTCATCAAATTACCCAACTCTTTAGAGCTTAAAGTCATGACCTTTAAATATTTCGATTTGTTTTTTTAAACTAAAAAATGTTTATGTTGAGGTTTCAATTTTTGGTTCTAATAATTAAACACAACAGTTTAAAACGATTTCGCACAAATAAGAGCCCTGTCCAAAAAACTCATGTAATGCTAACGTGAATGGTGCACCTGCTGCAAAAATCATGATGATGATTTGTACATTTTCTTCGAAGTAATTAACAGCATTTAAAATTGTTTTACGGTTAAAACAAATTTGCTATGCATATAAAGAATCTCGGGCTGCTGAGGTGTTCAAACTTAAAAAACAGATAGTCGCGGGAGTAAATAACTGGTTTCAGATGCTACTGCTTTTATGATTTGCTTTAAGATTTTCTGCAGGCTTGCCAACATTAAATTTAAATTACCGTTTAACTTGTAATTTTTTACCGATGTCCACCCACGACTCACGGGCACCAACCAATGTTATTGTTATACTACTTACTACTAATATTAGCGTTTTAGTTTTAGCAAGATATATTTCTGATGGTATGGTAGGTTACTCAGAGCTAAGAAAAATCTAAAATCTCTGCTTATAAGGATCTAGTGAGTTTCGGAAGCCAAATTTGGCCCTCAAAGGCTTGTAATTAAAGGCGCTACTTTTAGCGTTGCTGTTTATAAATGAGGGAGGGAAAATTCGCGGCTTATTTACGTATGTACGTGCAGTGTTTCGAATTTTTAATAGCAAATTAATAGTACCACTGGGTGCGATACTAGATATGTGGGAAGAAATTTGGGTTTACATCTACACGTAGCAACTGTCATATCTCATGTCTTAATTTCAAGTTGCGTTGAGAAGATATAGATATTGATGTGTGGTTTAGTCGAAGCACATCTATGGCCTAACCTCCTAACGTTTGCTCTCTAGAAAGAGAGACGGCCCAGACGAACTTTGTTTTCTCAGAACTGCGCTTGCCTACGATTCCACTCTTCGGAGTGAAAATAAATATACAAATTACTTTACGAAAAAACACTACGATTTCATTTCCAAACACATCAATTGGCGACGAGGATTTGCGAACCGATGCCGCCAAAGACGCCACCGTCGGTAGGAAAGCCGAATACGAGCCAAGAACCATTGGCCTCGACGACGAATCACCAAGCAATCCGCGTCTCAATACCACAACCGTCCAAGTTTCTGGAGCTACCTGGCGATCCGACAACCAAGTGGGACATCTGGCAAAGAGAGGTATCGGATTTCTACTACCTTACAGAGACGACAACAGGCACACAGCTCTCGGAGGCTTTTAAGAAAGCATTTCTGCGTACGTCTTTGGGGTCTGAAGGAAGACGAATTCTCTACGCACACTGCGTGAAGGACAAAGAGAACTCCAGCTTCACAGAGTATGTCGATGAGCTGAAGCCAATATTTTCACGGCGAAAAACCCCGTCCGAGCCGAATATGAGTTTCGACGCCGCAAGCAAGAAACGGGCGAGTCGGTAAATGACTACTTTACTGCCCTTCGCACGCTAATCACGGACTGCGAGTACGGAGCCGGCGAAGACCGCCAACTGGCAATGCAGCTTGTCATCGGCTGCGCGTCAAAGAGCACCCAGGAGAAGCTATTAACTGAGCAAGCCATCGATCTGCAGACGTTTCTGACCGCTATGCGGGCCGATGAAGCAGCCACCGAGACCGGCCAGATAATCCGAAGCGGCGCTCCAGCCCCAGTTCAGCAAGTGCAAAGCCAGCCGAGCTCTAAAAGTGGGCCGCCACGTCGACGGAAAGCAGATGCCGGTGCCCCACCCGCACGCTTTGACAAGGGAAAACAACATAATAAGCAGTGCATGGGTTGCGGATCCAACACTCATCTCTATCGTGACCCAAAGTGTCCAGCCCTTGGAAAATTGTGCAAAGGATGTGGCAAACCTAACCATTTTGCAGCGCAGTGTATAATATCCCAGAGGAGAACCCAGAAGAAGAGCGTCAACCATGTCCGCGAGAAGGTGAGACTGGTCAGCAGACACGAGGCGCCGTCCGTCGAAGTCACCCTTGTAGGCAAGAGAGGCAGCTACAGCGCTCTTCTCGACACGGCTGCCGAAGTATCGACTATCCGAAAGTCCGACCTCAAGCGCATTTGGCCAGAGTGCAAAATCAAGCCGATATCCTCTTCTCTTGTGAATTACGACAACTCTAGCATATCGGACGTCCTTGGTTGTATCACAGCAAATGTGAGGCTCCTAGATCGTTCAGTCGAAGCGAATTTGTTCGTCACGCAGGATCGCCTGAAAGCAATTGTCGGACTGGATCTCATCAACTTCCTGGGACTGAAGTTCGACGGATCATCGATGCAGGTTTCAGCCATTTCTGACCAATTCAGCGAGGTCAAAAAACAATTTCCTAAGTTGTCCGAGGAGTCACTGGGAACCTTCCCGGACCACACACATAAAATTACAATTCGCTCTGATGCAATTCCCAAGTGCATCCCCACTAGGACAATTCCGTTTGCCCGCCAAGAGGCTGCCATCACAGAGATCAAGCAAATGGAGGAATGCGGAATCTGGAGCCCAATCGAGAAAAGTTCGTGGGTCAACGGTTTGGTTACCGTGTGGAAAGCCGACGGAAGCGTACGGATTACAACTGACCTGTCGCACCTGAACAAGTTTGTAGTCCCTGACCGGTACCCCGTACCAAACATCAACGACCTCTTTCTGAAGCTCCGAGGCGCCCGCTACAAGTCTAAGATTGATTTAAAGCGCGCCTACTTCCACATTGAGCTGGACAAAGAAAGCAAGCATTTAACCACAACTGCAACCCCGATCGGACTCTATGCCTACAATAGACTGCCAATGGGCTTGGTGGACTCCGCATCCGTATTTCAACGATGCGTTAGCAACACACTAGTTGGTTGTGATCACACGATTGCATACATTGACGATATTCTCGTTTTCGGAAAGACCATCGCGGAGCACGACGAAGAACTAAGGAAGGTTCTGAAGTTGCTGCACGAAAAAGACTTCCGAATCAACACCGCCAAGTCAATACTCCGAAAAGAACGAGTGCCTTTCCTTGGCTACATTATCAACGAACTTGGGAACGTCGAGTCCGACCCCGCGAAGCTAGAGGCTATCAAGAATACACCGGCACCGAAGAATTCCGAAGAACTTCGATCCTTCCTTGGATTGATCAACTACCATTCGAACTTCCTGCCAGGCTTGGCTAACGTTACAGAGCCCCTACGAATGTTGACAAGAAAGCACCAGAGGTTTATCTGGGGAGAAAAGCAGTAAAAAGCCTTCGAACGAGTGAAGTCGCTGCTCCACGAACGCCTTGAACTGGCTATTTTTGACCCAAACTTGCCGACGATCCTGACAACAGACGCATCAGATGTTGGAATAGGAGCGGTCCTTTCGCAACGACAGCCGAATGGTAACGAAGTACCTATCTCTTTCGCGTCACACACACTGTCTGATAGGGAACGAAACTACGCAGTGAACGAGCGCGAAGCCCTCGCTTGCGTCTGGGCATGTGAGCATTTTGCCAAATATCTGCTTGGACGGCAGTTCACCCTGCAGACCGATCATTCAGCGCTCACAAGTCTTCTTCGACACCACACTAATAAGACAAAATCAGCTAAATTCACTCGCTGGCTTGTAAGACTGTCCGAATTCAGTTACGATATTATCTACAAGCCAGGAAGCACCAACAAGGTGGCTGATGCCCTTTCGCGGCTCCCCATTAACGACGGAATAAGAGATGTCGATATGGACAACGAAAATATGGTCAAGAGCATCCTTGCAGTCAGCAGTGCAATTAACATAAATATGCAGAACTTGCAAGAACTGACGAAGACCGATGAGCTATTGCAGATTGTAATGGAAGCTACGCGACTCTCCAGACCTATCGACAAACGATCGGAAGCTAGTGCCTTTCGACAAGTCCAGGATGAACTGACGATTGACAAGAACATTTTATTTCGTGGCGAACAAATTGTGCCGCCTTCTAAACTACAACCGCAAATACTAAAACGCGCGCATGAAGGACACCCCGGCATTGTGAGGATGAAGCGTCTCCTGCGATCTGCTTACTGGTGGCCAGGTATGGACAGAGCGATCAATAACTACGTCAAGCATTGCCTAGCTTGTCAGGACAGCGCAAAGTCCCATAGAGTCATTGTACCAGACGGGAATTCTATACAAAAGCCTGAGCGCCCGTGGTCAAAGCTGGCAATCGACATCTCTGGCCCATTCGCGATAGCTCCTCAAACTCAGCGATTTATTGTTGCCTTGATAGACTACTACTCGTCCTACCCAGAAATTCTCCTGACTGGAGACATCAGATCGGCGAAGATTATCAAGTGGCTGACGGAAACATTCGACCGTTTTGGAAACCCGGATGTCCTGGTGTCCGACAATGGAAGCAGCTTCGTCTCCACTGAAATGAAAAACTTCCTCGCCTCGCGCGACATCAGGCATGACTGCGTTCCGCTATATGAGCCAAGAAGAAATGGTAAAGTAGAAGTTTTTAACCGGACACTTAAGCATGCTGCGCAAACCTTTGAAACGGATAAGAGAAGCTTCGAAGAGGGAATGCAGCAAGTCATCTGCAGCTATCGGACGACGCCTAACGAAGACGGCGACTCACCAGCACGACTGCTGCTAGGGCGGGATATCCGAACAAAGTTTCAGCCCCGTAAACTAGAAATTGAGAAGCCAATTGCGGAGGAGCTAAAGAGCTGCGATTCTAGCGACCCGCAAGCAACTGGAGCGGGAACGAGTACTCGGCAACATTTCAAACTGGGCGACATGGTGCGCATCCGACTCCCACATGTGCCGAAAGGCAAATCACCATTTACGTCACCCTTCCTCATTCAAGAAGTTTTGGGCAGATTCACCTATCGCCTCGACAATGGAAAAGTTTGGACTGCACGGAACCTGGTTCCCTTCAGGCCGGCCCAGGCGTCGACGGTCGACATTGACCTGGAGCCCACCACAAGGGTCCAGCACCCGCAAGCCCGGCGATCTGGTCGAATGAATAAAGGCATACCCCCAAGACGGCTAATCGAAGAACTATAAGAATGAGACTCTCTTGAGGAGGGGGAAGATGATGTGTGGTTTAGTTGAAGCACATCTATGGCCTAACCT
The DNA here is from genome assembly GCA_002269645.1 of Macrostomum lignano. NCBI lineage: Eukaryota > Metazoa > Platyhelminthes > Macrostomidae > Macrostomum > Macrostomum lignano. Next base: position 206,282 of record NIVC01000166.1, on the reverse strand, counting down.
CCTAACGTTTGCTCTCTAGAAAGAGAGACGGCCCAGACGAACTTTGTTTTCTCAGAACTGCGCTTGCCTACGATTCCACTCTTCGGAGTGAAAATAAATATACAAATTACTTTACGAAAAAACACTACGATTTCATTTCCAAACACATCAGATATGTAGACCGTCATCGATGGGAGTTTGAGGAGTTATGGCGAGTAAAAGTTAGAAAACTAACGAAGAAATTCTATATCCACTCAAGTCCCGAAATGTGAAGGATTAAAGAAGAGTAATACAAAAAGGACACAAAAACTGGGGTTTTCGTCTAAGTTTTCGTCAGAAGCTGCAGAGTTTTCACTGGGGATGTGGATCTGGCGGTGTTGCATAAACTCTGCATGTACATTCGTATTAAAATTGGAAAAAAATCCCAACCGATGGCAGCTGAGCAAATCGGTCCACGGTCCAACCAAAAAGCTCAGCGTTCGCTAAAATATAAATAATACGATAATATTCAGATGCAATAATATTTGTACAAAAATGTAACAAAAATGTAATAATAATAATAATATTATACATAATATTATACATAATATAATTGTAATAATAATATTCGCAAAAATCTGGCGAAACTTCTTTTGCGATATCGCCCCACAACCAGCGCTGAGGCAATTCCTCCCATTCCACTGACTCTCCTGATGCACATACAAGCAAGCTAATATTATACGAGCGTACACAGTCACGTCTAACACAAAGCTCACACAGGGTGTACCAGCGGCCCTGACTGTCTTTCTAATCATCAGGCATATGTACACTCCCTGCGCCTTATTGGGGGTTGGCCCTCATGGCGACAAAACACACATGGCCAATTTTTCGTTTCACAACCCCAAATGAATGCGGTTGCTCAGGGAATCAATAAACCAGAGGTCATGGAGCGAGAGCTAGTACATTTAAATTTAGAATCCAAAAACTTTTGATGTCCTTGAGAGTACATGTTCGTATAGGTACATTGCACTTTTGGAACACAATACAGATGAGACTAAATCGATCGTCCAAGTGCTTGTGAAAGACTGCAGTGTACATGTGCAGTACATTATGCCGGTATATTTACAAGTACAGCAGAATAAAACTTACTGCTGTACATGTCTCAGTGGCGTACGCAGCTTAGGGTGGAGGTGCCCCCCCAATTGCCCCTTATAATAATTGTAATCCCTAAGAAACTAAATAAGAGGTAACCGCGAGCTTGACGAATGACAGAGGGGCTCGTGTTTAATTACCTTCTCTTGTTAGAAGAGATCAGGGGCGCCCACCAAGAGACAGGGGCGCCCACCAAGAGACAGGGGCGCCCACCAAGAGACAGGGGCGCCCACCAAGAGACAGGGGCGCCCACCAAGAGACAGGGGCGCCCACCAAGAGACAGGGGCGCCCACCAAGAGACAGGGGCGCCCACCAAGAGACAGGGGCGCCCACCAAGAGACAGGGGCACCCACCAAGAGACAGGGGCGCCCAACAAGCGATCGAGGTATTAACCTAGAGACCAAATACTGGTCTCTGTAATGTTGCAAATCCTGCAAATAAAATTCTCGAGTATACGCCACTGACATGTCTCACCACCTGTATGTGGGGTCCCCAGATTTTTAAGATATTATAAGATTGATTTTTAATTAGCACTTTTTAAGATAATTACAGCCAGGGGCGTCACCATGGATTTTATAGTGGGGGACAAAGCCAAGAAGTCTACATGGCTAAATTCCTACATTATTTTGAAAAGCGGTGCTGTTAGCACTAGCCTCATTTTGGCGCCGCACTCAATTTAGCATTTTAGCGCCGCAGGCACTCATATTGGCGCCGCAGGCACTCATTTGGCGCCCTGAAGCAAAACTACTGCACGACTTGGTTTTCCCACCCAGCCAATTTGCACTTGCTTTTCCGATTCTAGCTAATACGAAAAACTATATTGGAAAGATCCGTCAGTTACTTAGGTATTATTAGAGAAAAAAATGAGCGCTGCCAGCAAGGGCCAAGTTAGAATTCACGGGTGAAAAAACGTTCTTGTATTTTTAGTAAAAGGGGGTGGGGGTGCGGCGCATTCAAACAAATTGGGTGCGGTATAAAATTGTAACATTTTCCGTATAGTTTCGGCGGGAAATTCACACGATGGAGGGAGCCTCTGTCCCTCATTAGCAAACAAAACCAGCGGCTGTATATTCAGGGGCATTGCAAGTTCCAATTACATGTAGTTTGTAGATGCAATCTAATACACAACTTTTTGAGTTCAATACATTATTCCTAATAAAGATTTAATTATGTTAAACTGCTTTGTCTATAACAATTTTTTTAAAACATACAAAAAAATCATTCAGTATACAAAGTAGGATATGTAGGTGAATCAAATGTATACATTGACGTCATCATAAAAGCATCGAAAAAACAAAAGATAACAACAATAAATGTTAATGTTAAAACCCAACAAGCAATCGAAGTGCGCAGTATACGAAAATTATAATATCAGTCGTCGGTTAGGATTTAGGCTTAACTTAAATTTGTTTTCTCACTGCCACACGGGTCTGTTTGATTAGTTTGAAGTAGTATCATCTGGGTTTATATTGGATCACCACATTAAAACAATTTTTAGATAGTTGGAGGAAAAGCAACTGGATGAAAATAACGAGACACTGTCACCAGATGAAATTATAAAAGTAAATATACTTTATGCATTTTACCTTACAGGATCAGCGTCATAAAAATTACGAGTTCTCGGGTTAATTTCCAAAAATGATATGACGCTGCAAGGTGCTCGTGTGGCAGACAATCTGCTTTGCTGTGCACTTGTTCGACACGTCGCTGACGACTTTCGTCAGAAAGGACGCAAAATCTTCAGTGGCTGAATCGAAACTTGGCCAGCGCAGTAAATTCACCATGGACTGCATGAAGCAAAAGCCGTTCTCTACCTCTTGGTAGCAGGCGTTTCCTTTTACAACACTGTAAATGTAAATACAGTCCTGGTGCTGGCCCGCGTTCTCCTGAATTGCCTGCTCCAACACCAGTCTCTCATGAGGAATGTCGCGACCAGCATCGACCATGAATATTTTCGGCTTACCAGAGAGCAGCGGACACTCTCTGAACTGTCGAAACATTGTTTCCAGCTCAACACGCTCTCCATTGCAGTCATACACTCGGCCGTGTTCGCCATAAGACATCAGGCAGAGGAGAAGAGAATCAGAGATGGTATACGTCGGCCAATTGAGTACCGTGGTTCGGAGATTATAATAAAGGTTTCTCGGAATATTTGGTAGCACTAAGAAATCGAAGCGTAGGTCGCTTAAACAACCGACAAAAGATTGAGTCTGCTGATCCGGCACCCAATGTATGTTCTGAAAACCTGCATTTGGTGGAATCGTGTTCCGACTGATAACTATTGCTAGGCCTCTGACTGGGCTGTTCATATGGTAAATAGGCCAGCCACCACCACCTCCGCCACCACCACCTCCGCCACCGGCACCTCCGCCACCGGCACCACTGCCACTGCCACCTCCGCCACCGGCACCTCCGCCACCGGCACCCCTTCCACCAACTTCATCAGCACCACCTCCTCCACCAACGGCTCCGCCGCCGCTTCCTCCGGCGGAAGTTCCTGTCGCTTCACTACTGGGACCGTCACCACCGCCACCGCCACCCCTTGATTGTGGGTCGGTAGTGGCTTCCGCCTCCTGTGTCGCTCCGGTTATCTGTTGAATTCTGAAATAGTTTGCATCGATCATTTAAAATATTTAAATGATTAAAAACTTCTTCTTAACGGCTTAACAGGATCATGGATGGCTTAATGCGTGTCATTGTGAGGGTTCAAGACAGGAAAAAAGTTTACTAGCTTAGGGGATATTCACGAAAAAAACTTTAAATGGTCTGGTGGAAAGGGAGGACCCTCGTGACGGCCAATTTCTTACGCCCATGAAAGCAGGAGGTGCAGATTTCTACAGAGCTTTCAGCCATTGGAACAAAAATTACGTCGCCAATTACTTACATCTGCTGAATCCTGTCCGCAGTGGCGTCATGGCCGCAGAGCTTAGCCCATTCAAGCGCGGTTAAGTTGCGCAACCGCGTGCTCCTGTGGTTCCAGAGCTCCAGACTATTGAGCTTTTCAGATAGAGCGTTGATAACATCGGTGTGGCCACAGCGAGCTGCCCAAATTAGCGGTGTTTGATCCGAACGGTCTGCGAGAGCAGCATCGGCGCCGAGTTCCAGCAGCTTGCGCACCGCGTCAACAAATCCGAATTTAGCCGCGTAGATCAATGCGGTGGCTTCTACAATATCCTGAAATGTAAATTCATATATAAGCTGCATGTGCAGAATTTGTACGAACTCAAATATAATGAAATGTACGAGCGTAGAGACGCCATACGTCATAAACACTAACTGTCCAGTGGCCACTTGTAGCCAAATATCTAATGTTTACAAATGTTAAAGGTCATACAGATCAGACGACTATAGACCCAGAGTTAAAACCCTTCAAACGTTTTGCCGCAAGATGCATCTGGATAAGGATTATGTGAGCAGCATGAAGCCAGCAAGTTGATCGGAAGAATTCGAATTGCCTGCCAGGTGCTTGAAATACGGAAAAAGTGCAAAAGGGTTCTACACTTCGAAACAGAATCGACTGTTTTGAAAATTAAATTTTGGCAGCCTGGTCCTTGGAACCGGCCATGCTGCAGTAGAGCTTGCTGACGGAACCGGGACTAAAGCGTCTCAAAATTCCTAAAATCTCAACCTGAAAGCAAATAGGCAATCGCAAAAACGCAAACGTATTTGTTTCATCTCAATAGCTTTAAGAAGGCCGTCATCGAGGCAGTAAAAGAGAACATCATGCTTGGTCGTGCAGAGGCCGGGCGGATGTGTCTGCGCTGTATAAGTTCCTGAGCTCTTTGATAAAGGCGATAAAGTTGCTTCTTGAACTGAATCAGCCTTTGGGTTCTATCATGCATTGTTTCTTTCTGTCTCTGTCTGTTTTTGTGATTCAGAGTTGATAGGACATTTTTGTGATAGTTGAGTAAAACTAGTGGGTATCAACACAGCCTCACCTTCTGATTGATATACGCTCCCATCCGGACCAACTTCTCGAGAACATTCGTCCTGTTTTGCTTGGCTGCCACAATGATAGGAGTTTGGCGCATATAGTTGGCTTCGTTAACCACTGATTTCTGAACATCGGCCGCATCGATGAATGCCTGCTCGAAAGCGGCCAGAACCGCGTCTGATCCTTTGGCTGCGGCGCAGGAAAGGGCCGTCCTGCCCATCACATCGAGATCCGAGTGAATGGATGGAACAGTGGTCGCTGTCTGGAGCGCAAGCTTGACTAACTCGCTGCTTTCCTTGTCAGCTGCGATTGACAGCAGCGTCTGTCCCAACGGGCCGTACTTTTTGCTGGTGAAGTCCGGGTTCGCGCATTGACTTGCCTCCTCCTCTATTAGCCTCTTCAATTGTATATCGTCCCACTTTTCTGGCGACTCCGCTCTGAAATATTCGTTATCTTTCTCTGCTAAACATTATGAATCAATGGGAAGAATAAGAAATCCCTCGATCCTATTCACTAAACAACTGTTTTAAATAAAGCTCTTGTGGTGGAAGTGATCAAAATGGCATCATCGGGCCCAATCGTTTCATTGAGTAGGTTAAAGTAGGTTAATATTAACCTACTTTAACCTAACCTAACCTACTTTAACCTAATAAAGTAGGTTAAAGTAGGTTAATAATAGTAGGTTACAAAGTAGGTTAATTCGGTGGTGGTACTGGAAACTTGTTTGTCTGCAGGATGAAGTGCTCCTCGAATACCAGAAATTAGTGTTGCTGATTTAGCTAATTTTTGTGCATTCTTCTCAATAAGCCTCTAAAACAACGAAAAAGCTCACCTGGGATCCGGTTTCACCCGTTCCGGCTTCAGGTAAAATTTCTTCGTCAAAGTGGAAACTGCTTCCGACATGGATTTAAGTGCCCGGTTTTTCGCTTTAACCAACGGTTCCAGTTTTAGGCGATCGTTCACCACATCCACAACTCCTTCAATGTCTAGGTCGCTAAATTTGTCCTCTTCTAAAACAGTGCACAATATCCCGACAAACGATGAATCCAGGTCGGCATCGTTGATGCAAACCAGAAAGTCATCGTCTCGAATTCGCGTCGTGGATTCGTCCAAGCCGGCGGCTGCACTGGCCGGTTGCGCGGCCTGAATGAAGAAAAGCTTCGGCTTGTCCTTCAGACTGGGACACTGGCTAGAGCGAAACCTGGCAAGCAGATCTCTGATTTCAATGCTCTCATCATTGTCAGCTGAGTACAGTTGTCCGTTCGAACCGGAAGCTATAACAAAACAAACAAAGCATTTCGAGTCTGCAAGCTCTTGACTGTTTGCGATGTCCCCGATGAAGCTCCAAGCGGTTTGACAGGTTGCGTCTGGTAGCGACTTGACGATGAAATCGAACTTTTCTAAACTTTTGCTGATTTTAGCAGAGAGTTTTGAGTCCGAGCCAGATGGGAGCATGTCAATGATTGCGCACATTCCTTTCTGGCTAGCACTGGATTCGTATCGGTCTTCATCCTCGTACTCCGAGGCTCTAATTAAAGGAATTAAAAGAAACAATATGCTCGACTAAAAGTACAAAAATACAGAGCCATCGTTGATACAAAAATATGAACTTTAATAGACAAAATGCAAGCAGACTTACTTGAAAGTCAGAAACTCGTGCTTCATCAACGTTATAGCGGACGCCCTCTCCGAGCGCTGGCGCATAACGCAACTGGCATAGAAATCTTTCAGCAGACTCGAACAAGAATCTGGCAATAATGGGGCGCCTTGCTCTTTCAGAGTGCGAATAAGACGATTTAGGTTTTTAATTTTCTCGAACGGCCGCTCTCCAGTGGCCATCTGGTAGACGGCGCAACCGAATGCCCAGACATCTGATGCTGTGCTGTACACAATTTTTTCGTCGTCACCCAGTAGCTCCGGCGCCATGAAGTTCAGCGTGCCCTTCACTGACGAGGCGGTGCTGTGACTAATCGACGATCCTAGCCTGTGCGATAAGCCAAAATCAATCAACTTGACTTTGTTATCATCTAGAATCACGATATTTGAGCAGTTGAGGTCTCTGTGAATCACGGCTGATTTTTCTGGTTGATTGTGCATGTAGCTAAGTGCGCTGCAGATCTGAAATATGAGTAAACAAAAGTAATGCGATCAGGATAATGAGCAAACCTGATTATTCAACTCAGTATTCATGCTTACTTGTGAAGCGAAAAGACGAATCATTCCCTCATCCAGTGGTTTTCCATCTATCACCAATTCCAAAGTTTTGCCATCCAGCAGCTCCATGAACACAACAACCGTGGCAATTTCTGGCTGCACAATGTCAAAGATCTTTACGATGTTGTCATGCCGTAATCTGCACAGGTTCATCTCGCTTTCAATAGCTCGATCGGTTTCTCTCTGCACTTTGTCACGTTGATCACCGAGTTGAAGGGGCAGCTTCAGAGTTTTTACGGCGCAACGGATACCCTTGTCCGTGAGAGCCTCGTGAATTTCTGCGAAGCCTCCTCTGCTCAGCAGACGGACATTGTCCCAGTGTTTGTCATATACTAAAAGAGAGCTTATATTAGGTAACAACTAGCCAAAAAACAGTGAAAAATATACATGTAGCTCAAAAAACCATAAAATTGCATACCAGGACTGAGAAACTCGTGTCGTAGCAGATCTGCTGCCGACATTCTCTCTTTCCTATTCATTCTCATGCAGCCTTTATAGAAGTCTCTCAGCTGCTCAGAGCTCGCCTCCGGTAGGTTTGGAGCTCCGTGATATTTGATTTTGTTAACTATGGCCAGCATATTTTTGCAATCTCCAAGCGGCTTCGCACCAGTGGTCATCTCGTACACAACGCAACCGAAAGCCCAGATGTCTGAGCCCCGACTGTAGAGGCTCTGGAATTTAGAGCTGGATTCCTCCAAGAACAACTCTGGAGCCATGTAGTTCGGGTGGCCTCTCGGACACTGCGTCACCTGATGGCTCACCGCATCCATCAGCTGAATGGATATGCCAAAGTCAATTAACTTAACTAAATCGTTGTCGTCTATCATAACTGTTTTACTGCAGATGTTTCTGTGAATGACGAGGTCCTTTAAGTCGTGGTGGAGATACTTCAAAGCTTCACAGATCTGCAGAGAAGTTGAGAATTGTGCTTAATTAAATAAAAAACCAACTAATTAATTAGAAATAAGTCAGAGACTGTTTGGTTATGGGGCTTGTGAATTAACACGTCATAGAAATCCATGCAGTGCTCACCTGCTTGGAGTAGTGCCGAATCTTATCTTCTTGGGTGATGGCACCCTTCGTTTTCAGTAAATATTCCAATGTTTTTCCTTGAAACCGCTCCATGAACACTGCGATAGAGTAGTCTTGTTGAATGACATGAAGGTCTTCAATTTGAACCAAGTTCCGGTGTTTCAGTTCTCTGAGTGGCTTGTGTTTTTCTACCAATTCAGTGAGCTCTTTTTTGTCTAAGACTTGCTCAGAGTTCGTTGGCAGTTTGATCAGCTTTACACAAGTGGCTGTTGGGCTCCGGTCCTTGATGGTGACGGCATGGACACTAGCAAACTCGCCTCGACCGATCTGTTCCCCGATTGAGTAGTTTTTGACCATGCTGAAGTAAAGGAAAATTGGTTGCGGTCTTTTGCCAACGTAAATATCTTCGGACAAAGCGACAGATAGGATAATTATTTAACCCCAGATAGCCTATATGCATACACGATAATAAAACAGTATCATGCAGCGTCACGTCACAGAGCGTGTGTGAAGGCTTGAGCGTGCGCGGTTAAACTGCCAGAAGGCAGTTTAACAAGCGCCGAGCCCATGTCTGTCCTCCCCGTTTGCAGCGCTAGCAGCAGCACCTCCTACTCCGCCTGTGGGCAGTGTGACTCGGCGTGGATGATGTGGCCCGCCACGCCTCCCCCTGGAGTCACTGACAGGGGCTACATGTCGCTTGAAACTACAAAAGCTGGTACGATTAGCAAATAAGCACTTGTCGTGAAGCTTCTTACCTTGTATTTAAGCCACAAACAGTCGCACTTGCGATTGTTTAATTCTCACTAGTTGTTATGTTTCAACAGTTTTTTACAGGCAAAAAAAGTTTGCAACTAGCTTCTGTGAGCAACGGCCGCTAGTTGAAATTACCAATAGCGAACTCACATATAGCTACTATTAAGTGAGAAATTAGCTATTATTCATATACCAAATGACTGTTTTTTTCTAAAATAGGACAGATAGGGACTGGCTGCACTAGCTAGCTAAGCGGAAAGCGCTGTACAGTAGAATAAGGTACCAAATTTCTAACTACAAACCAGTTGGTTTTAAGCCTCCATGCTACGAGATCAGGTTCTAAGAATTGCTGGCTATAAAATGGCATGAGAGCCAAGAGACAACATTTGCACAAATGGGTATGAAATGCAACTCTTGCTGTACTATTTTTCTTTTCTTTTCAATTTGATATGCAAAGCAGTGTGTAAAACTCTCCAGAATGCTGCCTGACAGCAATGTGCTGTACTTAATGTACATTAACCCTCCCCCAGATTACTTCTCTCCCAGTCTATACCCTACAACGCAAGTACTTGTCTAGACTGTACTTAATTCTTCATACAGAACCAAATATTATTGGACAGCGCTACAAAAATAGGGGTAGAAAAGAGAAAAGACAGATAAGGTATTATAATGGCAAGAGAAACAAGCCTCTATTTGGCAGAGTAAGCTTGCTACCAATGACACTATAGCTAGACAGCTTTTAAAAAGCCTTGCCACTTTCTTACGGCTAAGCAGAGACACTGCAGTTAAACATTAACTGCACTAGCAAAAAATTGCAGGTAAATTTGAAGCTCACATGAAGCTGTAAAACACTGTTTTGAAACTCTCCCCTAAGCCAAGCAATGGTCCGGGAGCTTCTATCGAGAGGCGATCGAGGCGAAACTTACGCCGAAGCGGTGGGCGAGGCAGAGCAACTGCAGGCTGTAAAACAAATCCGCCTGCCATGGCATCTTGTCGAAGCTGGAGCTCATGATAAGCTAGAAACTCTGACTAAGGCTTGCGACAAAGAGGCTAAGAAACTGTGTGCATTGGATCACAAAAACGTGGTCAAATTCAAACGCATCATGGTGGACAAGGAGCAGATGTGCGTGACCGTACAGATGAGCTTGCTTTCGGGACCGGTAACTCTGGAACGGCATATCACCGCCCAACAAGGCTTGCCGGAGAAGAGCATTTGTAATCTTACAAGACAGGTGCGTAATAAATAATTGCAAAATTGTACATTATCAAAAGTTTTTTTTGCCATGAACCCAGCCAGGGCTTGAAGGGTACTCGAAGGGTCTTAATGACTTCTACGAGCTAATGAGCTAATAGAAAAATACACGACTTCACTAAGAAGTCCATGACCACTTATTTAAACGCGGATAAGAAAATTAACAGTAAAAATTGGCAATTATTTTAAAAACGTGTTCGGCTGCTTTCTTACACTATTCTTATTTAAACAACGATATTAAAATCCTGAATCACCGACTGATTTCAGATATGCGACGCCCTTTCATATTTGCACGGCCTCAACGATCCGGTGATTCACCGCAACATCAACTGCAAGACGGTGCTCGTTTGTCCGGGCGATCGAATTGTGATCGTCAATTTCGGTCTGGCCATCCAGATTCTCCAAACAGTAACGGAGCATCCGTCCACTGGGGAGAGAGGCGACCCGCACTTCATGGCGCCTGAGATGTTCCTGTCTTCTGAGACCGAGGACCCTCCCTATAGCTGCGCCTCCGATGTGTGGGCGTTCGGCTGCGTGATCTACCAGATGGTGATCGCCAAACGGCCCTACTGGGAGTGCAAGAACATGCTGGCCATTGTTCGCCGGGTGGAACGGCAGGGGGCTCCAGTGCTTCCGGAAAGTTGCTCGGCTAATCTGAAAGATTTCTATAACAAATGCACTGAAAAACAACCGAGTGACCGGATGCTGGCTATCGAATTGATGAAGCATCCTCTCATTTATGATCAAGGTAAAGCAATCACATGCATGTTTTTCCCGACTTTTCGATTCCTAACTTTTCTGGCTTTCTAGCTCGTACAAGGCTTGAATATCGAATTGACCTGGCATTTTGGCCACTGGCACCAGGTGACGTACATCTAGTACTAACTTAAATATTTTTCTAAACCAGAACAAGGAGGACTGACGTGCAAGGTTCCTGCGTTTGAAACGGAAGGCCAAGAGGAACATGAGCTACAGTTTGATGGGGCTCATTCGCATGTTAGGATTGGCGAAGAGCAAGTTGTCGCGTAAGTCAGCTTCACACAAATCTTTGCTAAAATTTGAATCTTTCGAATCATTGTGGTGAAAATATATGGAAATCTATTTTGCACATTTTCATTTAGTTCAACTTCAAACAAGCCGGAAAGCGACATATACGCAGAGAGCATTACGGCAAAAGGCCTGTGCTTGGTAATAAGTGTCGAGACCTACAATCGCAGCTCAAGCCACAATCAACAGAAGGAAGTTAAAAGAATTACCGACACCTTCGAAAACCTTGGTTTTACAATCCAACCATGCACAAGTAAGCCTACTAGCGCTGACATCTTTGCAGCGGTCAACAAAATAGTCAGGTCCGATCTCCGCGACATGGGCAGCTTCGTGTGCTTCATCATCGGACACGGGACCGGTGCCAGCTTCTTCGCTAGCGACGGTGAAGAGGTCGAAGTAAGAGACATCGTGGCCAGGTTCCGAGTTAACCAGTGCTCCTTTCTAAAGGGCAAACCGAAGATCTTCTTTGTTCAGACTGAGCAGCAGCCTGAAACCCTGAACGCCTGCCCGCTGGAAGAGACGTCGTTTAAAATTCCTGAGAAAGACTTTCTTCTCTGCCGCGGTGGCTCACTAGGAGAGAATGGATCGCTTGCTGAGGTTCTATGCTCCGTCGTTCAAGAGGAAAAATTCAACAAAGAGCACATTGTGAACGTGGTGGCAGAGGTGAACAGGCGGCTGGGCATGCCCGAGATGAAAGGTGGATCCGAAAAATTCGGTACTGAAGCTTCTGCAGTCACCAGTCTGACCAAGAAATTCTTCTTAAATAGCGCTGCATCTGACGATGTGCAGTAAGTTATTGTCACTGTTTCTTGGTTTTAGACATCCGCAGATACCACTGCTTTAATCTCTTAAGTACAAACTTTATTAGCAACCATTGATAATAAAATTCCATTTGATGTTTTAATTGTTATTTTATTAGATAGACAAATAAAATGCTATACATCTGGGGCTATCAAAAGTGAAAGATACTCGTATCACATCCATTACATCCATCTATCGCATCACAAATTAGGATATTCAGCTCTGCGTCCCCGGATAAGTGGTCGGACGCGCAGCTTGCAGCCCTGTGCAGATCTCAGGAGAATACAGCCCAGAAGTTTGGGATTTTGAATCAGACTCTGCTAACAATCGCATCCGCCAGAGGCAAACATGACCTGGTACTATCGCTGCTCAATAGAAATTCTGACACATCCCTGGTCAGTGTCCAGGATGTAATGGGCCGGACAGCCATTTCGTGGGCCGCCCTCAAAGGCCACAAAGAAGTCCTGATAGCGTTTGAGAAAATATTGAGAAACAACGCCAGCACTATGACGACAGAAGTAAATAGAGAAAATAATCTTCGACAAACCCCTCTGATTCTGGCGGCCATAAATGACCAGAAATCTGTTTTGGAGCAGCTCATCAAAATGCAAGCTGATATAGATTGCCAGGTGAGGTTAAAAATTTAAACCTTTTTGGTATGAATGAAACCCTAAGAAAATGCTAATTGTTTTTCAGGACGTGTTTAAATACTCAGCTGCCGTCCACGCAGCGAAAAAGGGACACGCAGGAACTTTCAAAATGTTGTGTGACTTCGGAGCAAATTTATGGCTGAAAGATTTCTTCGGCAACACACCTCTGATCTGGGCTGCTCGCTGCGGGCACATCGAGGTCATTGAAATATTCGGAGAGTTGATGAAAGACGCGAACTATTGGCGCCTGACCGGAGAGAGGAATATGAACGCTTATCAATGGGCGAAGTTTTCGGGTCACCTCAACTGTTCACGCTTGATGTAAGTTATTTGCTATTGCATATTGATCTCGTAGTTACTTTGGATTAGTATTCAAACACAGGCAATAAAAATATTATAATTTTAGATTACAGCGCGCTCCAACAAGCGAAGGAAGCGAAAGTGGATTAAGTATTGATAGCGAAACCGGCTGCGGCTACCAACCTGAAGAGAGCGGCGATCCATCCAACTCTCCTGTGGAGGAGCCAAGCGACAGAGGCAACGGCCACGGCGGAGATGGCGGTGGTGGTGGTGGCGATGGTGGCGGTGGTGGTGGTGGCGATGGTGGCGGTGGTGGTGGTGGAGGTGGTGGCGGTGGTGGCGATGATGGCGGTGGTCCAGACGATCCAGATTCTTCTCCGTACTATCCGATGCAAAGTGCACGTCGCGGAAGAGCCATCCTAATACAAGTCACTAATTTTCCACCAGAGACAAATCTTCCACCGCGATCTCTCATGGACGATAGATTTTATATTTGCTTTAGTCGGCTAGGCTTCGACGTCCTCAGCTTGAATAACCCGTCTCATGAGACCTTCGGTCACCTCCTGACGATTGACCGGCAGCCAGAAGAGTACGCTGAGGAGGACGCCCTTGTTCTTTGCATCCTGTCGCACGGAGAGCAGGGCTACGTTTACTCAGCTGACGGAAGTCGCGTCTCACTGAAAAATGTGTACAAACAGTTCAGAATGTGCCCGCAGCTGAAAAACAAGCCCAAGGTTTTTATTGTTCAAGCAAACCGAGGCAATGTTCAGGCGCGAACAGAGGCTCGAAGCGTCGGCGACCTAAACGTAGGTCAACATGAGGACTGTCTGTACATCCATAGTGTTGTCAAAGGGAGCATGTGTTCTGGAAGATTCATTCCGACGCTGTGCAACATACTTATTAACCAGTTCGATTTGATGAACGACGACCTGATGTCAGTGTTGCCGTTCGCATCGCACACCACAGCAGCAACCAATGAAAACAGGACGATCGCGTGCTACCGATCGACAAATAGGAAAAGACTGAGGTTTCCACCTCTACGATAGACCTCTTCGAAACTGTGTGATTGTAAAATAACTAATTAGACATCTTTATGCTAATTTTTAACTACTTTCTGCTACCTACAGATAGGTGAACTCATAATTATGACGTCTTGACATCATTATTTTTTATTAGACATGGCTAGCTCTAAGGAAAGACTAAGTTTTCTGCATGTTTGCAAACAATAAAAGCAGCCAATTTATATTTATTCAGTAATTAAGTGTCACTTGCAAAGAAGTTTTTGTGAAATTGTCAAAGCTCTTTCGCTCTATCTTTAAATCAGCAATGATTGAAACTATGAAAATGACTTAAACGACTGAGTATCTGCTAAATTGCTTAATGTCAGTGACTTTTTGGCACGTGGCTCACACCTGTCGACGATGTGACGCCTGTTAACCTCGAGAGGCTTTTTATTATTCTGTATCCTTTACCTATTTGTCAAGAAGTGATTATGGAATTTTTCTAGCTACAAATGAATGAAGCTACGTAATTTTGAATTAAGTGCTACTGTTTTCATTCATCAAAAGACCCTCGTGCTTCAATCGAGAGCATCGTAATTACTATAAAAACTATTATAGTGCTTTTGCTTTCGTGGTGCACTAACTTTGATCGCGCTTTAACTCGTTTCTCGTTTTGCTTATAGCTATTTCAAAATGAATGCCACTGACAATACGAACCTTTTCACCTTCTATGAAGTAGCTCGTTATGTACTATTTTGTTTCCTGACATCTTGCACTGCATGCGCCTCTTGCTATATCGTCAGCTCGCCTATGAGTATCGTCAGCTCGCCTATGAAACTTACTTACTTTTATCTGATTTAAATGTTTTGTTTTAAATACGGCAGACGATTTTGCGTATTTTTCGAAATTGTTTCCTACATTAGAAATCATTTCTATTCACCAAAAATGCGCTGGAGATACAAGTTTTTACGTCAGTTTCCTATTCTAGAATTATCTGAAGTAGTATTCAGAGTTCCAAAAATAAACTATCAATGATGACATTTTTCGCAGCGATATATTTCCAAGTACTTCTGACGAAAATTTATTCCGATGAGGTAAGAGTTAGCCAGTATAGCACGGAATTGAGGTACACCAGAGCATATTCATGAGAACAACATATATCGAATAGTTCTTCACTTTCCTCTACGGTATTCAGGTTGACCAGGGCTCTCATAATGCTGTAAGGACTCTCACAAGCAAAGAAGATGAGGCCGTTCGAGCCAAAGATTTTTGTCACGATCTTTGTCTGACAGCCAAGTCGTGAACCTCCGTATGTGGTGACCGAGCCACCCAGCTGCTTGCGGGTGCCCTTCACACTAGCCAGAATCACCATCAGGGTGATCAGTAGGCAGGTTTTTAGACTTCCTTACGCATACTTTCATTGGTGTTCAAAAGGTGTTTAGTTGGTCACGAGATGCTCTCAAAGGTCGTTGCCATGATTCCCTCTTTCTGATCGGCCCCGGTCTTCTGACGTCACTGACCTGTTTCTAAAAAAAATTTTATCTTTCGGGTCACCCGTGATACGCTCGTAAATGAGGGAGAATGAAGATTTGGAGGGAGGTGGGCGCATTCGAGTAGACAGTGACGCAATTCGGGGGTCCGGTAGAGATAGAGGGTCAGAGAACAAAGGAGCAAACCAGGAAATAGGAAAGTAACGGGTTGAACAGTAGATAAAAAATGTGCAAATGGGGTGTGCAAGGCTGTGCGAACCAACTACGACGTAGAAACTTAGGAAGGATTAGGGAGGACAATGTATGAAGATGTGTACTTAGAGTAATATAACGGAAGAAAATAGTATGCGGCGGGGAAAGAGAGCCAACAATAGGGGAGTTGCGTGAGCAGTTGGGGAAAGAGTGGGTGAGTGCATGTACACTGTAGGTGAAATCGTAGAAATAGAAGTAATAACAGTGAAAAATGTGGGTGAGAAGACTGGGTGAGAAGGGGGGATCGCGCAAGTTTGGCGGGAGACATAGAGAAAAGGAAATCATGTACTCGCTCATGTACAGAGACGGACGGACTCATGACCGAAAGGTCGAGGGTTCGATTCTCGACCCCAATCGGAACAATTTGTGTCCTTGAGCAAGACACTTAACTCTGTATTGCTTCAGTTCAATCAGCTGTAAAATGGGTGACAGCATTAGCTGGGGTATTTGAGGGTGTGTGGCGACTCCCCAGTCCTTGGACTGAACAACCGTGCGCAGCAATAACTGCGGCTGAGTTGTCGGTTGGACATCTCCCTATTAGGGTAGGTGTAATAAATTATTATTTTTTATAATTATTGTTTTAATAGTAGAGATTAGAAAACATTTAAAATGAAGCATTTTATTAGCAGATAAAATGACGTAAAAAATAAATAAAATAAAAAGAAAGAGGCAAGCAAATCTGTTAACTATGATACTACGAGTAAAAGGGGTTCATAGAGAATAAAATTGCAATAGAAGCAAGACTCCTCACTATGGGAGAAAGACAGGAGAATGGGACGGTGCTACAGGGGATATTTTGCCGTAAGAGCTAATAGATGGTTTCGCAGATAACATTTTAAGATTTCAAACTGTCTATTTAATTGCTTTTTGAGCTCATGGTCATCAAACAGCACGGAAATTACTTCAGTCTCAGCAGTCAGTAAGTGTACACCTGCTCATTATCAAGATTATTTCTTTGAACAGAGCTCTCTGGCATCAGAATATGCTCGCGTCTCTGTCCATGGACGTTGGTTGCTCTGCTTCGGCAGCACTTGTTGCAGCTGTAAAACTCGGTGTACAAGCGTCGAAACTTGCGGCCAATCAGGTAGGGCATCCAGTTTAGCGCCGGATTCAGGTACAGCAGGTTGTTTAGCATGAGCAGCGTCTGCTTTATGGAAACACTTTCCTTGACCAGCTCTAGGTTGGCCAGGGCCCTGGCCACATTGTAGGGCATTTCGCAAGCAAAAAAGATCAGACTGGTCGAAACAAAGATGCTGGTGACAGTCTTTGTCTGCGGCCCGCTCCTGACCCCAGAGACCACCGAGCCGCCAAGTTGTTGCCTCGTGCGCCTCATGCTAATCAAGATAATCAGCAGCGTAACCAGCAGACAGCAGACAACAAAAAGTCTGCTCACAAAAACAGTGAAAATCCGATAGAAAACTTCAATTGAATCGTTGCGGAACAGACAACGGTCTGATCTGGTGGACCAGAACGAGCTGGCTACCCG
Source organism: Macrostomum lignano (assembly GCA_002269645.1). Classification (NCBI taxonomy): domain Eukaryota; kingdom Metazoa; phylum Platyhelminthes; family Macrostomidae; genus Macrostomum; species Macrostomum lignano. The sequence continues at coordinate 188,960 of NIVC01000166.1, read as the reverse complement.
GATGCATGGCACAAAGCTGAGCAGGAGCAGCACTAGCTGGTAGATGATCACATTCCGCTTCCGAAGCAGACTGGCCTGCCTTAGCGGGGCCAGCGTGACCGCCAGCGAGTGAAAGCACAGCCCCAGCCGGATGAAGGGACTGCCGTGCAGCAGCCAGAAGGTGACGGCGTAATAAACGATGCACACAAAGTGGCTCGTGTTCTTTCTGTAGTCGTGCACCATTAGAATGGTTCCCATCACGTTGGGGGATAGATAGTGCGTCACTGACTTGACAGAGACTAGTAAAAAATCGATAACGCAACAGATGAGCATGCTGAGCCTCACTGAGAGTGGAAAGCACTTGGGCCTCTTTAACAGCACCAGCAGGCAGGAGAAATTTCCCCAGGTTCCGAACAGCATCAGCAGTGGAAAGAGCCAGGAAAACACAAGTCTGTAGAAGATTTCATAGGCCTCAAGCGATGCGCTAGTCGAAGATGCGTTTGACTGGAATGGATGGATAGAGTTACAATATTTGACTAGCTTTTAGAGCTCCTTTAACTCTGTGAGTAAGTTTGCAGACGCTCAAGTGGGATTTGCTAATGCAGGCCTGAACTTCCAACGCGTGGGACTGTTTACTCAGTTCCTTTAATTGATGATAATTTTGTTGTAACGAATGTAGGTAGAATTCTTGTTTGTCCACTGAATCTAATTACCTTTTATGACATGCTTGGGCTGGGCCTGCATTCGATGTTAATAAAAGCGTATAGACTAAAAGTGCATTGAAGTTCGCCTACGCTGTTTTGGCGTCCTTGACCTGTCAGAGACGGAATTTATCTTTCAGTAACCGGGATTATTGAGACTGGGATTAAGTCTAGAGTTTGATCAATGATATACTAAGTATATCATTTATTGAATCGATTCAGCAACTTCGTTGAAGTGTTAGATACTCGTAGTTGATGAAGGATGATGAGTGTCTAGCTGATAAAGATGCTGAGGTCTAGTTGATGAAAGATGCTGGCCGCTGACTAGTCGATGAGGATATAATGAGGTCTAGTTGATGAAGGATGCTGAGCGTCAAGTTGATGAGGATGCGGAGGTCTAGTTAATGAGGATGATGAGGTCTAGTTGATGAGGATGCGGAGGTCTAGTTAATGAGGATGATGAGGTCTAGTTGATGAGGATGGTGAGGTCTAGTTGATGAAGGATGCTGACTAATTGATGAGGATGCGGAGGTCTAGTTAATGAGGATGCGGAGGTCTAGTTAATGAGGATGCGGAGGTCTAGTTGATGAGGATGCGGAGGTCTAGTTAATGAGGATGCGGAGGTCTAGTTGATGAGGATGCGGAGGTCTAGTTAATGAGGATGCGGAGGTCTAGTTGATGAGGATGCGGAGGTCTAGTTAATGAGGATGCGGAGGTCTAGTTGATGAGGATGCGGAGGTCTAGTTAATGAGGATGATGAGGTCTAGTTGATGAGGATGGTGAGGTCTAGTTGATGAAGGATGCTGACTAGTTGATGAGGATGCGGAGGTCTAGTTAATGAGGATGCGGAGGTCTAGTTGATGAGGATGCGGAGGTCTAGTTAATGAGGATGCGGAGGTCTAGTTGATGAGGATGCGGAGGTCTAGTTAATGAGGATGCGGAGGTCTAGTTGATGAGGATGCGGAGGTCTAGTTAATGAGGATGCGGAGGTCTAGTTGATGAGGATGCGGAGGTCTAGTTAATGAGGATGCGGAGGTCTAGTTGATGAGGATGCGGAGGTCTAGTTAATGAGGATGATGAGGTCTAGTTGATGAGGATGGTGAGGTCTAGTTGATGAAGGATGCTGACTAGTTGATGAGGATGCGGAGGTCTAGTTAATGAGGATGCGGAGGTCCAGTTGATGAGGATGCTGACCAGTTGATGAGGATGATGAGGTCTAGTTGATGAGGATGGTGAGGTCTAGTTAATGAAGGATGCTGACTAGTTGATGAGGATGCGGAGGTCTAGTTGATGAGGATGCGGAGGTCGAGTTAATGAGGATGCGGAGGTCTAGTCAATGGAGGATATTAAATTCTAATTGATGATGAATACAGTCGCATTAGCGCGACTGTATGTGCTCAGAAGACAGCGGAATAGGCAGAGTTCCCTCAGCGATGGTTGTGGGATTTTGTCGTCTTAGGCGTGGCATCAGGGTGGCTTACAGCCATCCTGTGATTATTAAAATTTTATCTTATTCCTATACTTCGAGGGATGTGAGAAATTATTCTTTGAATTTTTACCCACGTCATTATTCAGGCTGAAGAGCTTTTAAAAGGATGAAATCGTAAATTATTCTGCCCGGTTTTAAGAAGAAGCGCCAGGCCCCGCAGAATTTACTCACCACCATATTTTCGAGGTTTTCAAATAGCTGTTTAGATTCTGTTTCAGATACCGAGCATCTTAATATGATATCCGCTACTTCCGTATACTAAAAATGGTCTGTCGGTAGGCAGGTATGTTTTTATATTCTTCATATAAAACATTTTTTCATCACTGGACCAGTCCAGTCTCAGCCAGTCCGTAGAAGCTATTCACCTCAACTCTGCGTTCATTGGCTATGCATTTCCATTTCCTGCTTGATTTGAATTTAGCCACAGCCGTAATGAAAGACAGCTTGAGGAGTTGACAGCTGATTAATGTATAAAAATGGAGTGGGTCATCATGGCTACTTCGACTGCAAGGTTTCCACATTTGCTACCTATCTGAACGTCGTCTACTCCGTGTGTTGACAAGTAAAGAGCCAAGAAAAAGTATTTTCTTCTTTTTTTAAGTGTTATGGAATTATAGCATTTTACAGGATATTTTACTGGAACAGCCCCCTCTCCTAGTCGAGCCTATGAAAAGTTGAAGAAGTTCAATCGTTTGTGAAGTCAGTGCAGCATTCTGTTAAACAAAAATAAAGCATTGAATTTGATTTCGTTTCAACAATTTCTGTCACTTACCATATTCAGCAACTGGAGTAAATAAGGAACTTCATTGGATACATTAAAGTGCTCAACGACCTCTCATTGTTACGCAATCACAAATGATGATGGCACGTGAAGTAAAACCCCAATAAAATTTACTGCAACTGTAAAATTGAAAAGAAGTCTACTAAGACAGACATGACTCAAAATTACGAAACGATAAAAAAATCTTGTTCTAAATCTCTAAGAAAATGCATTTTTAAGGACGGGTTCAACCGCCATCAAATGAAGAATGATCTTTTCTTGACGTGTAATTTAAGGCGTCCTTTGACTGGGGTTCGAGTGAGCCTTCTCTGAGCAGTCTTCATTTAGTTAGCATTCCGGTTGCAAACTAACAAATGTACAATACCAGAAATATACGAGTACAAGGATTTGTTCTTTTATTTTTCCTAATTTTGCATTATACTTCGCATAAAAAGTTCTAAGTTTACTGGTTCTTCCAAAGCCCAAAAACAATTTTAAAATTTTTAGATGAGATGAGATAATGCAATTGCCTAGATGCTCCGTTTCTTACTAAAAGTAGTAGAAAAAAACAAGTTGCAACTTCATTATGCGATCTTTTAGCTCATACCAGCCCGAGAAGAAACTATCGCAAAGAATGATGAGTCAATTTTGCTGAATGTGCTTGATTTTTCTCACTTAAATCTGGAAAGTGCAAGTTTTTTAGGTTTTAATTCTCAGTTTACATTATGTATTTTACACGAAAAACATCTATTAAGGACATATTTCGACATTCAGCGTCTTTTATCAGGTTAGCTATTTAAAAAAGTTCACTGTATACCGTGATCGTTATTTACGTCTTGATTTCAAGCAAGCGTTTTAATGGATACAGCTGCTTTCAAGCTAAGTAGATAACGTTTGCAAAGTTTTACGTGCATACACAAAGCAATTAAGCCTGTAATAGTTTTAAATAGATTGAGACTGTATAGTTTTAAATAGTGCTTCGTGTTCGAAAAAACGAAGAAAACAAAATAAGATTATAGGAAGGTGATAAAGGGATATTTCAATTTCTAACAGTCTTGTTTGGATTACGTGGCAGCTGGCTTGAAAAGCTAAATTGTAGCTATAGTGTTGTGGACAGAGTGATTGATGAGTTGACAATGTGGGACCTCTTAAATTCAGAGGGCTTTTAGATTTTTTTATACTTGTTTTTGTCGGAACCAAGTTAGATTCCTATTTATCTCATCAGGCAGACTGCATCGCTTAGGTACTAGTGGTTGCTCTCTGCTGATTTGACCGCTGTATATTTGACATGTCGTCGAATCTGGACCTGTCTTGAGACCGGCAGCACAAGCAGCAGAACATCTTCATGTATTCGAGCCGGAACTTTGCTCCAATCAGGCAGGGCAGCCAGTTCAGGGCCGGGTTTACGTACATCAGACCATTCAGCGGAAGAGCAATGTAGCTGAGCATCCTTGTCCAATTGACTAACTCCAGCGTCTGAAGCATTCTCAGTATGCTGTACGGCATTTCACACACAAAGAAAATGGCGCTAGTCATCACAAAGATGCTGGTCACCGCCCTGGTTTGAGGCCCAGCAGCGCGAGAACTACCGACAGAGATCACCGATCCGCGCAGGTGGTCCCGCGTGCGCCTTACGCCCAGCAAGATGACCAGCAGGGTCACCAACAGACACACTACCACTACGATTCGGCCTACAAACACCGTGAATATCCTGTAGAAAACCTCGATCCAGTCCTCATAGAAAAAGCATTTGTGTAACTCAACAACCCAGTAGGTGCTGAACATCCTGGTGCAGGGTATAAGACTCAGCAGCAGCAGTAGCAGCTGGTACAGTGCCACGTTCCTTTTGCATAGCAACGTGGCCTGCTTGAGTGGGACCAGAGTCACGGCAAGCGAGTGAAAGCAGAGGCCCAGACGGAAAAACGAGCTACCATGCAGAAGCCAGATGGTTAGCCAGTAGTATAAGATGCACACGGCTAAGCTCGAGGTCCTCCTATAGTCGCTAACGTTTAGGATTGTTCCCATGACGACTGGGGACAAATAGTGCGTGACGGACTTCACAGCGACGAGCAGGAAGTCCACGAAGCAGCAGCTGAGCATGCTGAGCCGGACAGAGAAAGGAAAGCACTTTGGTCTTCGCAGGAGCACCAGTATGCACGAGGCGTTACCGAAGGTCCCGAATGCCATCACGAGGGGGAATAGCCAGGAGAAGATCAAAGTAGTAATATACGTTACAAAATTGCCAGCAAACCGTTCTCATAATTCAATCAGTTTTACCCTTTATCAGTGTGAAATGACTCGTTTTCCCTTCATTATCGCTCGTCTTCACTTCGCTCAACTCGCTTCGCTCATCCTCGCTTCATTTCGGTCAATCTCCCTATTTCACACTTACAACGATTAATTCCCATTGAATTATGAGAATACGCTCTCGTCGTTCGCTTTGGTTTGCTGGCAATTTTGTAGCGCACCCAACACTTCTAACACTTCCAATTCTCTATAACCCCTCGCACGCGCCGCAGGCGCGAAGGGTCTTTTTCTGTTACTAAAAATAGAACAAAAAATGACACACGTTTGTGACGTTGTCAGTTTAAGGTGGTCCCGAAAAGGGCCGTTGGACTGCTGTTCTCCATAGTCATTCAACCCTTCAGTTTCACCGTTTCAACTAAACTTTTCCATTCGTTTATTGCGACGTTTACTTGTAGTAGTGCCCAACGATTTTGTGGCAATTTATAATTCATTGTATATTTTGCTATCCTCTCTCGCAACCGTATAAAATTGGCACGATCGATAATTTTAAGTTCTCTCGCCAGCCAATGAAATCACTCGTGCTCGCGCTACCCCCTCTGCGCTCTTTTATTAAACCCCCCGCCTGGCGGCGGGCACCCCTCACCCCTTTTTCGTCTCTCCTCCACCTGTCCCTTGTTTCCTTCCCTGCGGCCTCTTAGTTGTCTTATCTGTTTGTCTGGCTGCCTCGAGCCTCCTTATTTCTCACCACGGCCCTTCTGTCTGGGCCAGCCTGCTCACACACTTACTTGACTGTTTCACGCCACGACCGACGCCAACTCACCACTACGTTTCACTGCATTCACTGTGATCATAGCCACTGCTCACGTCACGTCGCCATTGTGTCATTCGCCTGCCACTTGACTTCATATCCAAATTATATTCAACCCATTGCTGCAGCCACCAGTGCCCAGAAAGCTATAGTCTGTTTATTGCCAGTAACAACCAAACTTAATACTGATATTAACAATAAAGACAACTACGGCAGTTCCTGCCTTTATCGCCAAGTGCTCCGCTACAAAATCCGCTTTACAAGAATTGACTTCAACTTATTTTGGGACTAAAACGGCCCTTTTAAGGGTCACCGCATAGCTGGCCGCTACGCCAATAACGTGACATAATTTTGGAGGTCCCACCGAGACTCCTACTCAGCACTGCCGGCTCGCAACTAAGTCAGTGCCATCAAGACTTCTGCTCAGCCCTGCCAGCTCGTAATCAGCGCCATCAAGACTTCTGCTCAGCCCTGCCAGCTCGCAACCAAGCGTCAGCAAGATTCTGCTCAGCTCTGCCGGCTCGTGACTGAGTGCCGGCCTGCCACGTTTCTGCCTGACGGTCCGCAAGGCTGCGAGAGCCTGTGCCACGCCTGAGGTTCGGTCCGCAAGGCTACGAGAGCCTGTGCCACGCCTGAGGTTCGGTCCGCAAGGCTGCGAGAGTCTGTGCCACGCCTGAGGTTCGGTCCGCAAGGCTACGAGAGCCTGTGCCACGTCAGGCCCAGGGGTCCTGACTGCTCGGCCGGTCTTCGCTCGTCGCCGCGAGTCGTCGCTGGTCGTTTCGTGCAGCTAGGAGTAGGAGACTCTAAAGTTCTGGCCTGTCTAGACTCAGGCGCCAATGCCAGCATCATGGGTGCTGACGTGAAAGCCAAACTGGTCGCAGCTGACCCCGTCAATAACATATTCACGCCTAGTGCCAATAAGCAGCGTGCCACCGCCTTCGGCGGCTCTCAGGTAGACATCCTAGGGTCGCTACGCTGCGAAATCAACTTAGGTAATACGACTAAACAACATGTATTCCTAGTCACTGCTTACTGTACCACGGAAGCCCTGTTAGGCATGGATTTCCTGCGCAGCTTCGAGATGCTGCTAGACTTCAACTCTGGCCGAGCTTTAGTAGCAGGGGTGTCGGTACCAGTCATTGAGGGGGACAAGGGGATTTTCCAACTCCGACGAGTGATGGCCGCCGGCACGGTAGAATTGCCCCCGCACTCGGAAACCTTGATCCCCAGTCGTGTCCTCGACTCTTCGCCGTACACCTCCGGTATAGTCATGTCCCGGATCCTCGGACCAGAGACCGAACAGTTGGTAGCCAAGACTCTAGACTCAGTTAGCGATACTAACCACATACTAGTGCGCGTGCTCAACAGTGGGGAACAGCCTATTCAGATAACTAGGGGGCAAGAAATTGCCTCATTCCAGGAATTAGATAGTCATGAGGTCATAGCTCAGACGACCCTGAAGGAGTCTGACTTTAGCCTGGACAATGTAGCTAACCTCACCAGCCAACTCAGTAAGCTGCCGCCGCCAGTAGGGAGTTAGCCAAATGGCTGACAACGCAGTTCCAACTAGACCAAGCCAAATTGTCTAGGGGCCAACTCGCCACCGTTTTGAAACTGCTCAACTACTTCAATAGCCAAATTTCTAGATCAAACGCAGATTTAGGCCACACCAATTTACACGAGATGGGCATAGAGTTAATAGATCCTAAGGCCAAGCCTGTTGCGCAACCATACAGGCGCACCACGCCAGCACAAAAAGAATTCTTAGACCAGAACATAGCGCAGATGCTCGAACAGGGGGTCATTGAGGAGTGTGACTCTGACTGGGTGTCGCCTATCGTTCTGGTCAAGAAGAAGGACGGCACTCAACGCCTTTGCATAGACTATAGGGCCGTCAATAAGCTCATCAAGCCGTGTAGCTTCCCTCTGCCACTCATAGAAGAATCTTTTGACAGCCTTGCCGGGGCCACTGTATTCTCTAGCCTTGACCTGACCTCCGCGTACTGGCAGGTAGGGATCAAAGAGGAGGCTAGAGATTACACCGCCTTTGCCTGCCCCCAAGGCACCTTCCGCTGGAAGGTAGTACCATTCGGGATCAAGACGGCACCTGCCAATTTCGCGAAACTGATGCACAAGGTGTTTAGACCTCTCCTGATGAAGGTCAGCCTCATCTATTTAGACGACATTATCATTAAGGCTGTCAACAACGACCAAATGATCGCGCATCTCGCGCTGGTCCTCTGGCAGCTTAGAAAAGCCGGTCTCAAAATTAAGCCGTCTAAGTGTGAGCTGTTTAAGGACAAGGTCGCATTCCTGGGGTTCGTTGTGTCTAGCCGGGGCATTGAGGCTGACCCAGCGAAGACTCAGGCTGTCCAAGACTGGCCTAAACCGCTTTCTAAGAAACAGCTTCTATCATTCTTGGGTTTGCGAATTATTACCGGAAATTCGTGCCGCGATTCTCAATCATCGCCACGCCTTTGTATGCCTTAGCCAAAAAGGATGCTCCGTTTCTATGGCAACCGCATCATGAACGGGCTTTCCAAGAACTCAAACATAGCCTCTGTTCACCACCGATTCTGGCGTATCCAGACCTCTCTGCCAAAGGGCGCGAATTTATTTTGGACTGCGATAGCTCGCTTGACGGCACTGGGGGTGTGCTGTACCAGCTCGGGCCAGATGGCCAAGAGCAAGTTATAGCTTACGCATCCAAAAAATTCAACAGTAGCCAGAGAAACTACTGCGCCACCATGAGGGAGTTGCTAGGGCTCGTTCTGATGCTCGAGCATTTCCGTCCTTATCTATTAGACAAGCCTTTCACTGTCCGGGTGGACGCGGCCGCGCTCAAATGGCTGCATTCTAAGAAGCATGCCACTGGTATGCTGGCCCAATGGCTTGCCACCATTGAACTGTACCCGCTGAAGGTCCAGCAGTCCACTCTAGAACGAATAGCCGAATACGATTTCACAGTCCAGTACCGTCCAGGCGTTGACCACGTGCCTGCTGACGCTCTTAGTAGACTGCCAAAATTCAGAGCCGATCACTTTGACTGCCCGACGTGCAGCCAGATTCCGGAATTTAAAGGGAAATTCCTGGACCAAGACCCAAAGCACCGGCGTACGCCCCCCTCTAGAGAACTGCGTCAGGTGTGCGTCCAGACCATAGGCATTAGCGTAGCGTGTCAGACTGACACAGATGCCCCGGCTGAACCAACGCCGAATGTCCGCGCTACTGCTAGCGGTGCTGTTCCTAGCCCAGAGACTGAATCCCGTCAACCTGAAACCGAATCCCAAGTGCCACCTGAGCTCATCTGGGCCCAGAATGCCCAGGACTCCTGTGTTGACATGGCGCGCCTAATCGCCAGTGTCCAGTGTAAGACTGAGCCATTGTCCAAGGCCGAACTGCAGGGTTGTAGCCGGGAAATGCGCTCACTCTGGGCTCAATTCAATGACCTTGAAGTAGTCGAGGGTCTATTGTACTTAGCCAAATCCTCCAAAGCCAAGACTGCCAACAGGCGCCTGGTGGTGCCTGAGACCGCAGACGTCGGTCATCTGGTCCTTCAGTATCATGGCCAGTTGAACCATTGCGGTATCACCAAGACGATGGCCGCCCTGAAGGCGCGCTTCGTTATTTCCGACTTAGATACTATAGTCAAGGGGGTCCTGGCCGAATGCACCGTTTGCGCTAAGACTAAGAAGTCAAAGCGTAAGCTCAAGGCCCCTATGCAACCAGAACTGTCCGGCTACCCGAACCAGGTTGTCCACGTGGACCACGCAGGCCCGTTCGAAGAGTGTGACGGGTACAAGTACCTGCTGGTTATGATCGACAGGTTCACCGGGTTTGTTGAAGTAGTCCCTGTTCCCGACGTCAGCGCAGAGACCACTGCCACAACCATCCTGACTGAATGGGTTGCCAGGTATGGGGTGATGGAGCAGCTGGTGTCTGATAACGGAACTGCCTTCATCAATAGTACCATGATAGAATTAACTAGGCTCCTACAGATTGACATGGGTCGGATCACAGCCCGTCGCCCTCAGGCTAACGGTAAAGCTGAGAGGATGATCCAGACGGTGAAAGCCCAGATTAGAGCCATCTGTCTTGAGAGACAATGCGACTGGCCCCTTGCCAGCCGCCTGGCCGCCCTGTCAATCCGTGCCACAGTCGCCGAATCCACCGGATTTACTCCAGCCAAACTTTTCTTCGGGCGTGAGTTCGAACTACCGCTCGACCTCTGTCACAATCCACCGCCAAATGAACACTACCAGCCGGAGAGGTACGCCCACCAGTTGCACCGCACGCTAGTCGAAACCTCTGCCCTAGCCCGCCGCACTAGGGGTAAAGCCCAGGAGAGGCAGAAAAGGTATTACGACCGCCGCGCCCTCCGCGCTGAGTTCCACGAGGGAGAGTTAGTCTGGGTCTTGAACCCGAACCACAAGGGCATAGAACCCGCTGTGTGGTTGGGGCCATACCGAGTAGTGCAGCGCTGCTCCGAGCGGACTTACCGTTTAGTCCCGAGTATGGTCTCCTAAACCCAGCAGATCGGGTGCCAAATCCGCGCCATAACATTTACAACATTGACCGCCTCAAACCGTGCATCAGACAGCCCACTTACCAAGACGTAGTTGACCGGTATGGTGAGGCCACCCATGCCAGGTCTCCAGCGCCTAGTGTGAACCCGCCCAGCGGACCCGCGAGCGAGCTTAGCCTCGTCACCATTCCCCAGCCTTCCTCTGCCCGGCCAGAGAGCCCACGCAGAGCGCCAGGGCCAAATCCACCACCGCCAGCTTCAGGCGCCTTTGAGGAGGGGGCGGGAGCTGAAGCGGGAGAAGGCCAACCATTCGCCGAAGCTGGCGATGCTGTAGTTATTGAGGGACAGCCACAACCAGACACTGACACTGACAGCACAGACACTGACACCAGCCACAGCCAAGACAGCTCAGAGTCGCTGTACACGGCTTCCTTGGGGGACCCTTCCTCCGAGCAATTAGAACCACCTGAGATTGCTGCGAATCCAGTCGCTGCGCAAGCAGCTGAGCCACCAGCCCCGGCTGACGTACCCAGATCCAGGTACGGACGCCCCATCCGCCCGCCTGTCAGGTACCGGACCTGTCAAGTGTCCGACCTGCTCCAGCAGTGGGGAAGCAGACACTAACCGCCAGTTTTTCACGCCCCGGGCAAGGCGTAAAACTACCTCCTGTGGCACCTGTCAGCCACAGGTCTCTGCGGCACCTGTAGACCGCAAGCTCACGCCCCGGGCAAGGCGTAAAACTACCTCCTGTGGCACCTGTCAGCCACAGGTCTCTGCGGCACCTGTAGACCGCAAGCTCACGCCCCGGGCAAGGCGTTAAACTACCTCCTGTGGCACCTGTTGGTCACAGGTCCCTGCGGCATCTGCCAGCCGCAAGCCACAAAACACAAGCCACAGCTGTTACTCACTGCCAGATACTAGTGTGCACAACTTCCACAGCTGTACCAGCCAACAGCCAACCACCGTAGTCAAGGGGATAAACTGCAGCGACATTGCAATTTGATAATTTATATAGCTAACTAAAATAAATAAAATAAAAATAAAACACTAGCAGAATTAGCATAATATGCCGACAGTATAAATACTATATTGTTCTAACGCAAGAATATATATAATATCGCAGCACCCAACTCCGACTGCACCTGGTCGGCGTTGCCGTAGTCTATAGAATACACTACGGCGCTAGAAACAAATAGTAGATAAGACATTAGCCTTAGCTCAAATATTCAAAAGTAAACTAAAAAATTAATGCATAAATATGGCATAAAATAATGCATATATTGGTCGAAAAATGATTACGAGATGAATACTATAAATATAACAGTTGTCAAAATATTCTGTAGACGTCCTCTGCCTGCATCGGCGTTGCCATAATCGATAAAATACACTAGGGCACGTATAAACATTATAGCAATGGCAAAAATGATTTAAATAATTGATAGCAATGGCACCCGTTCGGTGTTGCCAAAGTCGATGAAATGAATAAGTGCGTCATCCCTGACGCTAATAGTAATACCCCGAAACCATATAATGTGCAATATACGGTTAGTAATTAAAGCATAACTACTGGCGACTAGTGAAACGCATAAATAACTCAAAAAGGAAAATAAAAACTGAAAAAGCAACCATTGAAAACTCGAAAAAATGCATATAGGAACATAGCTAGCTCAGTGCAGCGCGACCCTGGTCAGCTCATTGACGAGTGCAGCGTAACGCTGCGCAGCTGGCTGATCAGGTCAGCGTCGTTTACTTCAAAAATCAACTGCAATTGATCATTAAATTTCGCAAATTCCATAAACACTAGGTAGATATAATACTTGTGGGGTAAAAGTAAGCACTACACACACACACACCGCACCGCACGCACGCTCTCTCTGCCTTTGGCGCGTAGCGCCGTCCTCCGCCTGGCGCGCTGCGCCGTCCTCTGCCTTGGCGCGTAGCGCCGTCCTCTGCCTTTGGCGCGTAGCGCCATCCTCTGCCTTGGCGCGTAGCGCCATCCTCTGCCTGGCGCGTGGCGCCGTTCTCTGCCTTGGCGCGTGGCGCCGTTCCCTGCCGTGGCGCCCTGTCGCCGTTTCCTGCCTTGGCGCGTGGCGCCGTTTCCCGCCTTGGCGCGCTGCGCCGTTCTCCGCCTGGCGCGCCGCGCCGTTCTCCTGCCTTGGCGCGCTGCGCCGTTTCCTGCCTTGGCGCGCTGCGCCGTTCTTTGCCTTGGCGCGCTGCGCCGCGTCTCCGCCTGGCGCGCTGCGCCGTTCTCCGCCTTGGCGCGCCGCGCCGTGTCCCGCCGCCCTTGACGCTTGGCGTCGTTTGCCCGCAGTTGTCCGGACTGTGTCTCTGTGCCGTGCCTCTGCTCTGCATCCTTTGCCTCATCCATCTGTCATCCTTGTTCTGTGTTTGCCTCATCCATCGTATCACTTCTGCGCGTCCTTTGTCGTTTTTGTGTTCGCGCGCGCCGCGCGCTCCGTCGTGCACTACTTTCCGTAACCATTGCTGTATTTTGTAATGTTTTTGTAACACCACCATGTTGTATTGCTCGTGCTCACCGTGTTCTACTGCCCTGTAATGTTCTGTTCTCGTAATAGTCTGTAGCCTTTGGAACTTTGTAATTTTGTCCGGTAATCATATGCTCATACAAACTGACTCAACCCCACTGTAATTCACTCTGCTATAATTTCATAAACTGCGGTCACGTTGTGTTTTTCTTGCCGTCACCCCGCGTGTTGGTTTTCTTTTTGCGCGACCCTATCCTTTTTCGGAAGGGAGGCGGGTGTGACGTTGTCAGTTTAAGGTGGTCCCGAAAAGGGCCGTTGGACTGCTGTTCTCCATAGTCATTCAACCCTTCAGTTTCACCGTTTCAACTAAACTTTTCCATTCGTTTATTGCGACGTTTACTTGTAGTAGTGCCCAACGATTTTGTGGCAATTTATAATTCATTGTATATTTTGCTATCCTCTCTCGCAACCGTATAAAATTGGCACGATCGATAATTTTAAGTTCTCTCGCCAGCCAATGAAATCACTCGTGCTCGCGCTACCCCCCTCTGCGCTCTTTTATTAAACCCCCCGCCTGGCGGCGGGCACCCCTCACCCCTTTTTCGTCTCTCCTCCACCTGTCCCTTGTTTCCTTCCCTGCGGCCTCTTAGTTGTCTTATCTGTTTGTCTGGCTGCCTCGAGCCTCCTTATTTCTCACCACGGCCCTTCTGTCTGGGCCAGCCTGCTCACACACTTACTTGACTGTTTCACGCCACGACCGACGCCAACTCACCACTACGTTTCACTGCATTCACTGTGATCATAGCCACTGCTCACGTCACGTCGCCATTGTGTCATTCGCCTGCCACTTGACTTCATATCCAAATTATATTCAACCCATTGCTGCAGCCGCCAGTGCCCAGAAAGCTATAGTCTGTTTATTGCCAGTAACAACCAAACTTAATACTGATATTAACAATAAAGACAACTACGGCAGTTCCTGCCTTTATCGCCAAGTGCTCCGCTACAAAATCCGCTTTACAAGAATTGACTTCAACTTATTTTGGGACTAAAACGGCCCTTTTAAGGGTCACCGCATAGCTGGCCGCTACGCCAATAACGTGACACGTTACTCATATGCAAAATCTGAACGAATTGCAGGTAGGAGACCCAATTGAATACCGAGGTGAGGGACTTTTTGATGTGGTTGGAACAGCAGCGAATTTTGTTAAAGACAATATGGGTCTTATAGGGCAAGCAGGCTCCGCAGCAGGTTCTATAACAAATGCTGTAAAAGGAGGAATTGAAGCAACTAGAGCGGCAGAAGAACTAAAGAAATTGAGAGATTTTAACGACACCCTCTCACAAATAAATGCAATAAAAGATTTAAAGCTGGCACAAGCCGCACAACCAACAGAAACCCCCACGAAAACCACGCCAATAAGTAATAAAGATATTCAGGATTTTAATAAAATGTTAACCACTATTAAAGGCGGAAAAGGATTAAAAAAATTTTAACAATATAAAAATGGATACGGATAATGATCGCTTATATTTTATAGGAGAAATTGTAGACACTTTAAATCTAGACGATAATAAACATAGTCACACAATGTTAAAAAGATTGGATCGTTTAGGTAAAAAACTTGACTACGATATCGATACATTTAAACTTGCTGCAAAATATGCACAAGAAGGAAGGCCAATATCCTTTAAGAATCATGGTAGAAATTATAGGCTGACAGACTCCGATGTAAAATTTTTATTGGAGACTCACACTAAAAAAGACGGTGGATTGTTACCTATTTTACCAATTCTTTTAGGCCTCGGAGCAGCCGGAGCAGCCGGTTTAGCAGGTAAAAGAATTCATGATAACCGAAAACAGTTAGCAGAATTAAAAGCAAAACAAGGAGGAATATTACCACTAGCAACTTTATTACCAATAATTTTTGCAGGAATAGGAGCAGCTGGTGGAATAGCAGGGGGTGCAGCTGGAATCACAAAAGCAGTAAATGATAAAAAAGCTGCGGATGAAAAAGCTAAACGAGATGCAGAATTTCAAAGACAGCAAATAACACAGGACGCACAATTCAAACAGAAACTTATTGATACCATTAATAGTAGTTCAGCAACAGCAGAGCAAAAAAGAAATGCAGAAGCTAGGTTAGCAGCCGGAAAAGGTTTACTGTTAAATGGCAGCGGTTTGGTACTAAAAGGAACAACCCAAGGAAGCGGAGTTGTCGCAGATAAACTACAGGAATTTGGTCAAACTTTAGAAAAAACGGGTGAGAAAGCTAAAGGATTTTTTGATAATATTGGAGCTAATTTTAGGCCAGCAGTTCAGAAGATTTTTAATAATTTAGGAAAAGATTTTAACATCATTGAAAAACACGATGGAAGCGGATTATATCTCGAAATGCGACCAAAAGCAGGTTCAGGAATTTTCTTAAATTCAAACGTTATGGGAAATGGATTGCTATTACCAAAAGCAGATTTCGAATAGGCTCCTGGGGGGAGGGTCTGGACACTAAAAACGCAAAATTAAAAAATCAATAATTCAAACATTATATAAATTTTATTCTATAAAATGGAACAAAGAATGACCCCAGATCAGATTCGACAACTTCTTGCAAATGAGCGCCAACAGTTCAATCGATTACAAAGACAGATTGAACAAATTGAACAGCGCCAAAGACAACAACGCCGCCAAAGAGCAAGAGAAAGACAGAGAGAAAGGCAGAGAGAAAGAGAAAGACAAGAACAGGAAATAAACGCATTAGCAAATAATATAAGGGCAGAATATTAAATGAAGCGTTTAATAGAAAAGGCTGAATATGAAAAAAGAATAGCAGAATTAGAAAAAAACCAAAAGAAACAAATACGTCGGAAAGCGCAGAATAAATCGAATGAAAAATCATTAGATGAGTTTATTAGGGTTTATCGATTTGAACCAATGCAGAATGTCCTAGATTTTATTGAAACCCAGCTTTCAAACGGATATAGTGTTGAAATTACTAATGCGAGGGTACAATATTTTTATAATAAAACCGGAGATGATCGCGAAGAGATTAATCAATACTTAGCAACATTTTATAATATAAGTCAATTTCAAGCTTGGTTTAAGCATTTGGTAGAAAACTACGACATGAATTTAAGTGTGTTTTCTGGAAGACTTAAAATGACACCAAACGAAATCACACTTAAACACGAAAGGTCAAAGCAGGGTATGGGCACAAATGTCATGTGTGAAATTGCAGAGTATAAAGATGAGTACTGCTACATACCTAGTGATGGAAATTGTTTCTACAAGTGTGTTCAGTTTATTTATGGTGATAAAGCCCCATCCAAAGACGAATATGGTGGTTGGTTGTACGACTCAAGAACCCAAAGAGGATTAATGACAAATTCAAGAATTGGAAAATTCAACGAATATTTTAATCTTAATATAGGGCTGTATAATCCTAATAATCGTGGAATTGAACCAAAGTCTCAAAGAGGGATTCACCACGACTGGTTATTAATAAATTACTATCACACACCCGATTACCACATTGGTCATTATTGTCTTATATCTAATAAACAACGAGGAATCGGTCTTGAACGGATAAAAAACAATTATAAAGTAGTATTTAAAAACCCAACGTCTGAAAATGTTAAAGAGATAAAAATGTTTAATACACCCACAAATCCCAATAAATCAAATGTATACATATTTGATTTTGAAACATATTTAAATTATAATCAACAAGCATGCCCGTATGCAGTTGGTCTTTTAAACTATAACGACTTTTCTAATAATTGTAACGAAACCCCAGAAACAATAAAGAAACTAACTAAGATCTTGATATCAGATCGCGGTTGTGATTTTCAAACAGATGGAGATAAAATGGATCGAACCAAAGGTTCGCGGATGGAGTCCGATCGTACCGAAGGTTCGCAACCAAAGGTTGACTGTGTTAGAAAAATGTTTAAATACCTTGGTACAGTTAGGTCAAAAAAGATTGTTTTGATCGCACACAACTCATCCCGCTTCGATTCATACATACCACTATTTTGTAATATAAAACCAATTAAAATTCTTAAAACCTCAAGAGGAATATTATCAATCACTTTTGTAAACGATTATATGTCAAAAGAGGTTAGTGCGTTTATAAACAAAGATAAGAAGAAGAATCACAAGGATTCGAAACAAACCATTACAATGCTTTGTTCATATCAACACGCATCAATGAGTTTAAAAAAGTTTTGCTCATCAATGACAATTAGAGAGGATTTGCGCAAGACATCAATGGTTCACGACATTACCGAACACGACTACCTAGAGCGCATGGATGAATGGTATGAATATTTACAATTTGATCTTATTTCTTTATGTGCCTGTATTCATAAGTATAATGAAATAGCATATGAAATTGGAGGAATGACAATGTTTGATGCTCTTACATGTTCGAGCTTAACATTAAAATGTTGGTTTAAAGATTTTGTTAGAGTTGAAGACAAAATGAAACAATACCTAAAGACAAAAGAAAAAAGTAATTACATTAAAAAAGTTGAAGAAATTATATCTCCTCTGAAAATCGAAGATTATTTTGACTTGAGCAAACTTGATAAAGCAAAATATCAAACACTATTAAGAAAAGAATTTTCGGTTCACTCTCATACCAACCCTTATATAAGAAAGTTTATGAGGGACGCAGTCAAAGGAGGCAGAGTATTTGCACTAATAAATAAATACGAAAGTGACTGTTTTCAAACAATTGTAGACGTTGTAAAAGACCATTTAAAAATACCAACAAGCGACCCATGCGAGGTTATATCAACTTATCTCAAAAGCGATATGGAAGAAAAAAAGAAAATCGCAATTAAATTAAAAAACCAATTGGGTACCGTATCAGATTGTTTAATGAATTTTGATGGAGTCTCGTTGTACCCATCTGCTATGTCTGATAAGGATAGTGAATATCCAAGAGCAGAAACAGCCAGAGTTTTTGATATAAGCGAGGAAAAGGATTTTTTGACACAATTTAATTCACAAACCTTTCGACCAAAAACAGCGGTTTTAAAGATTATGTATGAGAACCCTACCACCGTTTTTCTTCAACATCTCCCATCGAAAGATAAAGAGAAATTTTATAATCCGGAAACAAAAGCAAACGAAACAAAAACATTAAATAGGTTTAGAAATGGAAAGGTAATCGACACCTTATGTTCCGTAGACATACAAGAAATTGTAAGAATGGGTGGAAAAATATTAAAGATATATAGTGGAATTATATATGAAAAAAATTACGATTTCTCTCCGTTTCAGAATTATATTACAACCCTTTTTGAAATGAGAAAAGTATTTAAAAAAGAAAATAACGAGGCGGGTTCTGAATTAGTAAAAACATTGTTAAATTCCTTATATGGTAAAACGGTTCAAAGAGACATTACTTTCACAACGCATCTCTGGAATTTGAATACATTAAAAACAGAATACGATGACACAATTAAGTCATATGAGAAAATATGTGACGATTTATATTATGTTGAAAAAAAGAAAGACACACAAGAATATCTAGAAGAGGATGATAATCCTACAACAGGTCTTTGTCCGGCACAATTAGGAATATTTATCTTAGCTCATTCAAGAAGGATAATGAATAATTTTATCGCCTCTATAGATGGTTCAAAGACTCCAGAAATTTATTACGGCGATACGGATTCGTTATATATACATAAAAAACATTGGGACACATTAAATAAAAACGGTCATGTTGGAAATAATTTAAGTCAAGGAAAAAACGATTATGGAGAGGGTGGAATTATATTCGGATATTTTATCGCTCCTAAAATTAAATATTGTCTTTTGTTGAAAGATGATTTTATTATGGAAGAGAAAAAAACATTTAAAGGATGTGCAAATGATAAGATTAATTTTGCATCGTTTAAAACTTTATATGATGGACAGTCAAAATAAAAGTAAATAATAATGCTCCGTGGAAACGAACGTTTGAAGGTGGTATAATAATTCCTCAAAGCGGTTCAACCATATCAAAAACATATACTTCTACGATAAACACATTTAAAAGAGAAAAACCGGATAAAAACGGAGTTATGAAACCATTCTTTAAAAACTATTTTGATGACAAACCGCAACACGAACATTCAATTGAATATTATAACAGTTTACTATTTGATGTTGATTATAATTGTTTTGAGTTCGATATTGATGAACTAGCGCTTGAAAAAAACTAAAGCATGTAATTGTTTAAGCATAATATCCAATTCGATTTCATATTTTATTGAGCACCAATTATCCTCACAGTCGGCAGGGTAACTTAAACATTCTTTTATTTTTTTTCCTAAGTACTTTTATTCGTCTAACCAATCTATCTATTTCAATTTCAATTACTGTTTCAGCATAAGCAATCGCAGCTTTTATAAAACGCATTTTTTTATCCAACTCATATCGAATGGGAAACATGTCGTCCCCATAATCACTATAAAACATTATATTTATTTTTTTATTAATATCATTAAGTTCACGCTCTTTAGTGATAAGGATTTTTATTGTCTCCATTTTCTTATAAAAAAATTTAGTCATCTTCGTCAGCCTCCCAAACGGAAGCCAATTTTACAGTCCTGTCACTCTTTTTATTATTTGTTTGTTTTAGTTTAAATTGCAACCCACCCTCGGTGCTGTATTTTATAATGAATGCTTTAGGTTTATTAATAACTAAAACTGGAAAATTTTTAACATCATTCCCACTTAGACATAGTATTGTTTGACCATCTAATTGTAAAAATATCGATTGAAGTCCAATAAATTTAACCTGTCTCAAACATATAATATTATATTCTTTATTCTCCAACATATTTGTTGTGAGATAATTAATCACATTAGAATCGGTTTTGAACCAGCTCTCCATTTTTTAATCTAAAAAAATAACAAAAAAAATGAAAGACATTTATGTATGTAAAAAATGTAATGTGACTATGCATAGAGCTCAAACAGCAAACGGAGATATATATCATATGTGTTATTCATGTTCTAAAATATATCAATTTGAAAAAACAAAAAAGATTGAAAACTCATATTACTATTTTAAAAACACAATTTTAAGAAATCTTACAAGAGACATATCTGATCCAATTTTAATACCCGGAAATAATGTTTATTTATATAACAACTTTTTCCATTTAAATGAAGGAAAGGGATTAAGTTCGAAAGACTCCGAAAGGATTTTAATTTTAGTTGGATATTATTTTAATTTTCTTATGCGAGAGAATACAAAGTTTATAAGGATAGGTAACATACCTAACGAAATGTTACTGAAAAAGTCATTGGAATTTTTATGTATTGATAAAAAATTTAAACCTAGAATTAAAAGAGATTTACCACTTTGGGAAGAATATATAACGTATGCATTAAATAAATTGTACTTTGTACACATGACAATTCATGATTAAACAACATTAAGTTCCACAGCGCTTCCTGACCGCGGGCTTTGTACACCCATTGTTATAGTTTCAGGTTCGTAAATACCTAATGTATCTATAGGTGGAGCTTTGGGTTTGTCCAAACGTAATTCTTTTAATTCTATATCGGTAAAAGTTTCAACATCTAAAATTCTATTTCGATCTTTTAAATATTTTTCATATAATTCAACCGCGGTTGATAACTCGTGAATTTTTATCTCTCCGTCATCCAATATTTTTTGCACATATAAATATAACTGATTTTTATATTGTTTTGCAACGTCTCTTAATGATTTATATTTTTCCTTTCTTTTTTTAAGATATAATTTAATTGCTAAAAGTATTGATAAACTTCTAATTAATTCAAAACCTGATATTGAGCCAATTGAAATACCTAAAAATAATTGAGATAAATTAAGAGTTGGAATAGATTGTAAAGTACCTAAAACGATTACACATAACATCGATAAACTTCCAAATCCAATATTGAAAAAATCCATATTTCTGATATGATTTGAAACTCTTCTTACTTTTTTACTATATAAATCATAATCATAGTTAATACGATCAACATTACTTAACATGTGGCCTTTACGTTGGTTAAAATGGTCACGTTCCCTTTTATCTGCTTCAGACACCGACATTCTCGTCTATTTTTAATAGCACCAAAATGAATTCCCCGCGCTCTTTGGGGATTTGTCCTGAGCTTAATAGGTATTGTATTGGAGTTATTCTTTCTTTTTTCTCCCATTTAAATCCAATTTTCCAAAACTCTTGAAGGATAATATGATTTTTTAATAATTTAATTAATTCTTGAAGTTTCTTATTATCCTGAACATTCACTCCACTAAATAAAATTCGCGTATGAGATTTAAAAGTTTTTATATTTGATTCTTGTTTAGGAATTGGAATAATAACATTATTTTGTCGCATCGATGGGGTTCTACTAAAAGCCATTTTATATAGAAATATTTCTAAATTGCTACAGGCGGTTTTTCCAAATATGCGGTAGATGGAAAAACATAACCAAATGATGTGCTACCACAAACGGCGGCACCACGAATAAAATGTGCAGCATCCGATCCTCCAGTTCGAGCACCAAAACCCATAAGAGTTCCAGATTTATCTAAAGTTCCCCAATTTCCACTATCATATGTGAAAACGTTCTGCCCAATGAGGGTATAAGAATCGGCTGAGACATTGTATGAATGTAATCTATACCAAACCCTTTGATTTAAAATATTAATTTCAAATAAATGCCAATCACCATTATCAATATTTGCATAGTCTACAGTTTGATCCGCGTCAGTATTAACATCCGCGCGGGTTGATCCGTCTGATTTTTTAGAACTCCAAACTAGGCCAAATTTATCATGCCACTCACTTGCAAAAACTATCAATCCAGCGTCTGTTGCTAAACCCGTCCCGCTTTCGCTTGTTGGTCGTTCGTGACAATATGCATAAAACCAAACCGCATCTGCACCACCTCCTGTAGCATTAGCAACTCTGAAAAAGAAAGACACAGATATATTTTGAAAATGTGTGAAATTGAATTGTAATGCACCACTTACTCCAGCAGTTTCACGAGTAATTCTAGCACCATTTTGATAATCGATATAAGAAGCGTCGCCAATTAAAGAACCAACTGGATATATATCTCCGGCGGTTGTTGGATTTTGATATCCAGTCCAATTGCAAATTACTGCTTCGAATAATGCAGCATCAATCGCGGGAATGTTATCCAATTTATTTTTATCACCAGCAGACACTCTGCCATTTGATGTTGGGGTTGCTACCTGATCTACGTACGCTCGCGGGGTTGCAGAAAGTATTTGATTCGGCCAATTAAGATCTTGAATTTCAACTCGGTGTTCAAATAATTGTATTAGACGAACCTCGATAGGCTGTGTAACTGTTCCACCAGTTGGGAATAAAACGCTATAATATTTCCAAAAATTAACCGTTGAATTAGTTAATGCTAATGAAGTTGCTTGAATTGGGGATCCCGACGTTCGTAATACCGTCCATGCATCGGTAGCAACATTTTTTGCACGAACCGACCATCCCGATGGAATATCAATTGTTGCGCTGCCTGTAATTCTTAATTCATTTATTCTTCGATTATAACCTAAAAATTCAAATTGAATTTCCATATTGGTTGTGGTTCCGGTATTTGGTGACCATTGTGTCGCAAGGCTTCCATCTCCAACTCGAAAAGCATCGTTGTTATTTTCGGATGCTGTAAGAACAACATCTGGATTTGAAGTATTTGATGTAAGCGGCGTGGTAAAAATATCGGTGTCGGTTACATTAGCTCGAGCGTTGACCTGCCCGAGATTTACCGAGTCTGTGGCCTCTGTTCCAAATAATAAATTTGTTAATTTAAAATTATTCATATTGATATTGCCGTTACGACTACCCACCTGATTATCGACATAGTTCTTATCAACTACCGAGTTATTCGTTGTAATTGCAACATTTATAATTCGATTGTTGTCCATATCCAAGGTTCCGGTTGCGGTGGTTTGAACATAACGCGAATCAGAATCAGTTCGAGAATAAGAATCGGTTATATCTCTTTTTAAATTTAACCCATTATCAACTTCTGTTTTTGTATATGAATCACTAATATCTCTTTTCAAATTTAATGAAGTATCGATTTCAGTTTTGGTATAGGAATCTGCAACATTTCTTTTTAAATTTAGTTTATTATCAATTTCAGTTTTTTTATAACCTTCATCTTCATTAATATATCGGTTATCTCCGAATGTAACACTTATTCCACCAGATGTACCACCACCAGTACTTGTTGTTCCGTTCCATGAGGGTGTTCCAGAAAATATCATTTTTTACTGTCTATTTTATAGAGTATAAAATCGAACCGAAGGTTCGCGGACTCCGTCCGATCGTGCCTTAGGCACGCATGCTTTGTATGATATTCTTAAAGTCTTCGGGTCTTTCCTTAGAATTATTAATTTTATATAAAAAATACAACGCTGCTTGCCCGCAATAACTTTTATCAAATGTTTGAAATTGTTCGTGGTGATCTCCACATAAACGATTTTTAGTATGATTAAATTTGTCTTTTATTTCCTGTAACGGAGGAAGCGCGTATGAATCAAAAAAATAAACAAGTTTTGGTTTGGAATAAAGAGCTGACCAATGAACACCATTTTTTTTTGTTGTTTCTATATTGACAATGTAAGATCCATATTGTGGTAAGTCTTTGATCTCATCTCGCATAACACATCTGAATGGTTTTATTTTTAACTGCCGCGCCCAATTTGTTAATTCAATATTGCTTGTTGTGTCAGTTCCATATCTTTGTTTGAATAACTGCCAATTCAAAGTCATTTTATGTTCCTGAAAAACTCTTGGTTTTGGTTAGTTTCGTAGGTTTGGATTTTAACAACTCCTTTCGTATTTTTTCTGCTTGCAGTTGTTTCAATTTTGTTAGTTCGATTTCATAATTATCCTTTGCATTTTGAACTTTATCTGATTGTTTTTTTAAACTATTATTGTTACCCATTTTTACAATGTTAAACCTGTTTTATCCGTAAAATTACCGTTATTGACTGTCCGCCAAAACTTATTAATCTATCGCTTTCATCTACAATCCTAATATAAATTGATTGAACACTATATTGATTTAAAGGATAATATATAGGGGTTTGGGGTGAAACAATCATTTTCTCTCCAATTGGAACAGCAAGAAATGGGATTGAATAAATAATTCCACGTTGAACCAAAACTCCATTATCGTCTGTTATATAACCACCATTTGATATGTCGGTTGTTATATTAATTGTGTTAACTCCACCCTCAATATTTCCCACTGTATCGCCGGTGCTTGATGTGGTAACGATTCGGGAATTAAATCCGAGTATGGTTCTGAGTGAATTTGCAATTGTGAAATCAACCTGATATCCGGATCCTAGTGATAGTGTGAATCTTCCAGATGGTAAATCAACCCCTATAACAATCGCGCCTGCTACCCAATCTCCATTAGCTGTTAATTCTCCTTCTATATAAGCATTCAAATCGGTATAAGAATATGCTCCTGGGTTAACGCTAAATGTTGTCCAATTGGCTCCGGAATCTTTAGAATATCTAAATTGATTATTTGTTGCATTAATTAATTGAGGCATGTTAAAAACTGAAAATAATATCAAACCTATTTGATAACTTAGGCTTTGATCGAGTTGTAACGGATCGCGCAATTGAATACGTTGTTCACTGGTTGTCATTATAAACTGTAAGGTTGTACTATATTTTGAATTAGTTCGATCTACCAATTGTTTTATAGTGTCTAAATTTGTAGCCATTTTTATAGTGGAAGAATCATGCGAAGCATGCGTTCCGAAGGAACGATTATTCCTCCTCGTTATCCTCGTTAAGATCTTTTAAAATTCTATGTTTCCTTTCTAACCTCGGATTGATATAAATATGTTTGTATTGGCTATCATCCCAAATTTTTTTACACATACTTTTAAATGGTTTTATATCCAACCCCGGATTAAATCTAGCGTGTATATTTTGTAAATCATAGCTATCTAAATCAAACATTACACAACAGCTAGCATTCTTTTTTATAATCGATTCTAAATCTCTAAAGGACTGTGTTAGATAAAAAGCTCCAATTCCATCTCCTCTACCACTAACAAAAATTTCCTTTTGCAATTCTTGATCACCATCATTAATACAATCATCAAAAATAATTAGTGTTTTATCATGTTTTGGAATTTGATCATAGGATAATCGGGTTGATACTCTAACAGTTGGGGCTCTCTCGGTGGTGTTTTCCGGTTCTTTTGCGGTTGTTTTACATAAATCCTCAATGTCGTCGAGGGTAAATCTTGGTTCATCATCGTCCTCATATTGCTCATATGCTCTTAACATTCTAAACATAATATCTTTTTTTAATTTGTTTTTTAATCCATGTTTAAGAAATTCATAATATTTTATTCTAGGTTTGTTAGTATAAATTATTAAATTATTATAGTCTAGCATTCCATCTGTTGTTAATAAATCGTAAACAAAGTGTGTTTTTCCTTTACCTGATCCTCCGATTACTAAACAAAGAAAAGGATCATTTGGAAATATTTTATCGTGTTTTGCTTTTACCATTTTTAAAGAAAAAATTTAACTAATTTTACAACGGGGCGATGGTCGGAGACCTGCACCGCTTACAGCGGGGCGTCACGAACAATCGTGCCATCAGCTTTAGCAATTGACATATATTCCTCTAGAAACAATACGTGGGCGTCGATTGCCTGATTGCCGGTTTTATTAATCTCTAACATGTAATTAAGTCCAACATTGGCTACGTTTTCTTTCTGTGCCGTTAGATCATAAACAACCACTGGATGAATGTTTAGAAATTCTGTGGGTGTGTACTGAGGGACTGCATACGCTTCATTTTTGACATAATCTTGATAATATTTTATAAAATCATTAACATTATTATTTGCTATATTTAGATTAAGGGGGTCTTTAACCGGATAATATTGATCATCAACCTGCAGGCGGATATTCTGAACATTAAACTCGTTAATAGCTGAAGCCGCATTGTCTGATGCGGTGGCTGCTTGTTCTGCTATGGCACCGGATTGAAGCCAATATAAATCCCCATTTGCTCTTTTACTCCTTCTGTTTGTTATTTTAAACCAAACAAAAATATATCTCACCCGACGTTTTGATGTAATTATCTGCCACTGGAATGAATCCTGATTATTATTAATGGTTCGCATAAAATGTCGACGATTCAAATAAAATATATCCTGATCGTGCGTTAACTGATTATCGATGTGTTTTAAAAGTGGGGCTGTTACCTCAAGAGTTGGTACAACTAATTGAATTGAATCTATACGAACTGCTATATCGGTTGAAATTGAGGTTCCATAAAGTATCCTAGGCTGATATCCACCAGATATTTGCAACTGTATCCCAAATTTTAATCCTTTCCATACCCGATTTGGTGAGAAGAACCCAAATAGCGGGAAGATTGAGAAGTCCTGCTCATATGCTGTTGCTGTGGTTAAAACCGCGACTGGGAATTTATTCTGACGATCTATAAAACCTGTATTAATATCTTTTGTATTAGTCATGGTGGTTACAACTGGAACTATATTGGTATTAAGATAAGCAACAAGAGTTGCGGCATCTGCACAAGCTGCTGCGTTTTGTACATTAGGGAAAACTACTGCTTGTCCATTACCCTTATCAGGCATCCACCCAACATTATCACCAACTTGTTTTGATAAATAAGTATAATTTAAATGTTTCAAAACTCCATTAATCTCTGCGGGGTTTGATGCTGTCTCAACCTCGGCTCCATTAACTGATAGTTGTGCTTGGGAAAAACATTTATAAAACCAATCATTTTCTATTATTATTCCAGAACGATCTGCGATATCACCGGCAGCAAGAGCAGTTCCATCATTTCTGGTATACAACCATCTAACACGGAAAAACGCATTTTTCATATCCAATATAGTGTTGGTTGCACCGATGTCAAAAGTTACCGTTCCGGTAGTAAAGTTATTTGAATTATCACTTGTTGGTAGAGTAAAATTTAAATCTCTTGCCCTAACCTCATTAATATACTGACGGTGCTTTTTGAAATGAAATTTATCACTCCATATAGTTTTTGTTTCAGCCATTTTTTTAAGTTAAAAAAGTTTTTTATGTTAAAAAATGAGTCAATTTATGGACGTTGATGGAGAGCTAGCGATTTATAAAGAGAAGCAAAGATATTCTGATTTTGTTAGAAATTTACAAAAAAGAAAGTTAGGAATACAATTAGCGGGTGAAAGATTTGCTGCTCCTTTTGTTAATCCTATTACGGGGAAAATTAGTGAACTAGAAAAAACAGATAAAGAGCTTCTGGAAAAAATTGCTAAGAATACCGAACCAAAAGAGGATGAAATTTTAGATGAGCCGCCTACTTATGGAGCTGCTCAAGCGGTAAGTAGAGTTGATGAGATTAGACGTGCAGAATTGGGTAGAGTTGAGGAATTTAGGAGAGATTTGCCACCTAGTATTGCTGTGACAGATTTAGGTAATAATAATTATCGAATTGGTGGAGTTGATAAAAATCGGGAAGAGCTATTAAGAGAATTGGGTGGAGCATTTAATATTGTTATGAACCCGAAGGTAAAATTTGACCCTGATTTCTATACTAGAGATGAATTAGTAAGTGCAAAAAATTTTTATGATGAGTTAGGAACAAGAGGTGTTAAAAATACTGGGTTGTATAAAAGAATTGTTGGTTCTATAAATAACAAACCGGCTGTTGGAGAAGGATTTAAAACTCCGCGAAAACTAGTTTTAGCTGCTGCGAAAGCTGCTGGACATACAGGAGTTTAATTAATTGTTAAATTTATTTTTTATAAAATGGAAAATACGATAAAAGATTGTCTTTGTAAACCTATTTATGATAAGGCTGGTTCTGACAGAATACTAAATAAGATATTTCAAGATGAATTAATAATTGCAAACCGTATTAAAACAATTCAAATGAGACTTGGATATCTTTATGAATTATTAGCTATTGAACATTTTGGTTTTGAAAAAATAAACAAAATTGATTTAATTCATACCGAAAGAAAAATTGCGTTAGAATTAAAATCTTCTGATAATACAGATAATTCATCAAGTCGATTTAGAAATATTCAAAAGTTATTAGAATTTAAATATGTTAATCCCGAATTTGATTTATATTATATTTGCATTAATAATACTACTAAAAACCCCGTACAAAAGGTATTTGATAATGGAGTTACCTTGTTAACTGGGGAATTTGCTTTAAATTTTTTATATGGTGATCAATATTTGGAAATTATTAAAATGATAGAAAAGTGTTTTTCAAAGATTAAAAATGAGCAACCGAACGATGTTCACGAACCGTAGGTTCGACCAATTAGTATTTGAAGGAGGATTTTTAGACTTACAAAAAGGATTAACAAGCTTACCAAGCGTTTTTACTACTGGAAGGTATACAAATGAATTACACCTGCCATCGCATAATTTCACGGGTGGAGCTCGAGCTGTGCCCGAGTGGTAGAAGCAAACCTACTGCTAGTCACTATTAGTGGCAACACCGGCCGCTCACTCAATCTCCTAAAGCTTCAAGTACCACTTCAGTTGAGAAATCTTCTGAAGGAACACAGGTAACTCCTGTTCCCAACGGTAACAAGCTTGAAGATATATATGGACAAGAGTGAATCGAAAACCTAACCTCGTATGACTTGAGTATGGTTGAGATGCAACGACTGTACGCTGGTGGGCTTGAGGGACTTAGTCAATCCTTATGATAGCTTAAGACACAGTCTACTCCTTTGTGAAAGCAAAGGTATAAAGGCCGGGTTGACTCGACTCGATCTCCGATTAAATCCTGATGACACTCCAAAAGCTGATTCAATTCCCATTAACGGTATTGATTGGTTAGCATACTATCATGACTTAGCATACAGAGATGCTGATAAGAACTCACCCGAGGAAGCATTAAGATTAAAACATGAAGCCGATCAAAAAATGATTCAAGGATTAGATAACTTACAAGGATTGTCAGTAGGCCAAAGATTAACTAGGTGGATGGTTAAAAAGATTCTGCAGTCTAAAGTTAAATTTGGTTTGGGAATTAATTACAATCAACATGGAAATAATTGTGTTGAGTGTTTACTATTAAGTGGCAGTGGGTTAAGTTCTGATAAGGCAAAGATTCTTCATAAAGAATATCGAAAACCTAAATTTTATAGAAAAATCATGAACTTCAAAAAAAATGAAATTTGGTATGCTGATTTAATGTCGATGCCGATCGATAGTGGATATAAATATATCTTAACCATATTGGATGGTTTTACTCGATACGCGTGGGCAGTTCCTTTGAAATCCAAAAAAGGAGAGGATGTTGCTGCTGCTTTTAGAAGTCTTGATGAAAAAAGCGAACGCTTGTGTGTTGATGAGGGAAAAGAATTTTACAATCCTCATATGTATAAATTATATCATTTTGAAAAAGGACAAGAAAGGAAAAAAGACGCGAATGGGGAGTATATTAATAAAATTTATTCTATTTATGGAGAAAGCAAAAATGCATTAATTGAAAGATTTAATCGAACTTTAGGTAAGAAATTGTGGTTTCAGTTTAGTCTTAATGGAAACCAAAAGTGGGTAAAAATATTACCAGACGTCGTGAAAGATTATAATAATTCATATCATTCGGCTATAAAGATGACTCCTCAACAAGCTTATAACAATCCTGAAAACGTTAAAGTTACTTTTGGAGAATTTGAAAAAAAGAAAACTAATGATTTTAAAGTTGGTGATTCTGTTTATATCTATAAATGGAAAGATAAGTTTGAAAAAGGAAGAAAAGGATATTGGAAGATAAGTGAGAAATTTACCATCAGTAAAGTTTTAAATACAAATCCTACAACCTATATAATTGCTGATAAGGATGGTGAAGAAATATTAGGTTCTTTTTATGAGAACCAGCTAATGTCTGCTAACTAAGTTTGAACAATTACTTAAGGCAACAGGGAAGTAAATTTTTTATAACAAACAAAAACAATATTATTACTATTATTGTTACTAATATAATTATTGACATTTGTTCAACAGATATCAAACTTAAATTTTCATTAAGTTCATTAATCGGCACATTTCCGATGTAGGAGTAGTTTACCTTCATTTTTTTATATATATTTTTCACAATAAATGTCGTTTCTGTTATAGAGTAATAGTTCATTTTTTACATAAAAATTTCAATTTCATTCTCAGAATCACTAGTTTCATATGAGCTATTTGTTGAGTTGGAATCATCTGAACGAACCTCCCAATCATCCGAATTTAAATAATCTCCAAGTTGAAATATTAACTCACCCTCTTGTTCTAAATCATACATCCCATCCAACTCTAATGGATAAAGTTTTAGGTCGTGCTTATCATCATACTTTAAATAAACTTCATCAATTATTCCATTCAAAATATGTTGTTTTATTATCTCTGCATTTTTAGCAACAGTCTCAAAAGTATCACTAACAGAAAAGGTGTAAACTCGGTTCATTTTTTATAACAGAAAAAGACCGTTCGCGCCTGCGGCGCGTGCGAGGGGTTATAGAGAATTGGAAGTGTTAGAAGTGTTGGGTGCGCTACAAAATTGCCAGCAAACCAAAGCGAACGACGAGAGCGTATTCTCATAATTCAATGGGAATTAATCGTTGTAAGTGTGAAATAGGGAGATTGACCGAAATGAAGCGAGGATGAGCGAAGCGAGTTGAGCGAAGTGAAGACGAGCGATAATGAAGGGAAAACGAGTCATTTCACACTGATAAAGGGTAAAACTGATTGAATTATGAGAACGGTTTGCTGGCAATTTTGTAACGTATATTACTACTGATCAACCTATTGAATTTCTCAAAACCTCCTTCAGACGGGATGAGGTTGCTGATTGTCTCGTTGGTCTAGAGGTGGATAAACGTCAAGGTCATTGATTATTCGTGGTTTCAGCTTCAAAGAAAAACCATGATGCTTTAACTCACCATTTCAATTCTTCCGTCGCATCAAAACCGTGGGGAAAATTGCCTAAATTGATAAGGAGTTCTTTTTTGCAGGGTCTGTTTAAATAACATCCGTTGCCTTACTCTTATTGGGTGGCATTTTAAGCAACTATCCAATAGCAAGTTAGTTTCTCGCTATTTTTTTCTGATTAAAAAAATCTTGCTCAAGACGTCTAATATAGGATTACATTTTAGCATTTTTGATTGGCACAATTGTTGTTCTGTGAAGTAAATTTAAATTACTTCAGCATCATCAGCAGCCTACACTACTTCTAAATAGAAACTGCGGATTTATCCTTAAGATTTTTCGGACGCTGATTGATGACGCTGAAATGTCCTCTGATTTGCACTCTCTGGGAACACTTTACTGTCTCCACTGTGCAAACCAATGAATAAATAGTATAGCTTTCTCTTCGAAAATTGCACTTATTGGCTGTCATTCATCTGCCCCCCCCATGCAATTAGGAAATGAGTTTCCATTTTCCTTTGATTTGCTTTGCTTTGTCTGTGTGCCTTGGCAATGCTGAGATCGATCTGGACCCGCAGGTGATTCAAAGCGATGCTAGCTTTAAAATTTGTTGGTTATACGAGATCCAAAGCAAGCATATGTAAGGTTGCAACTTAAAAGCAAACGTCATTGCTGCAGTCAGTAAGCAGTCTGAATACATTTATCCGAAACTAGGAATAATTAAGAAACATGGATATTGTTTTTGGGAACAGACAGACGGCAATGAATGTCCATTGAACTGCAGTACTCAATCAATCATTTCCATTTTATCTGCGTCGGAGCAGATATCGTGTTAAAAGAGGCACAGCTAAATATAGTTCAAGAGACGTCACAACTTACCTTTTTTCTGCTCAAAATTTTAAATGCTGAAATGAAGAATGCATGGGATCCTAAAATATATCACCACCACAGGTAGATGAGAAAATATTGACTGCCGATGAGAGGGCATATGAAAAAAAATTGTGAAGCAACAGAACGTCGAATTGTCTGTCTTAGAAAATTATGCTTCAGTCGAACCCAGCCAACCTATTTAATATTCGGCAATCACCTATTTTCTCGATAGGTGCAGCCTTAAACTAGCGTTGTGTAGCCGATGTAAAAATTTTCCCAATTAAAATACCTTCAAATTAATAGATAGGTTGGGAAGCATGCAAACTGCCTTAAACCCAACGGTTGGGTCTGTATAAAAGCTGGACAGGTATAGGACACACTGGACTCATTGGACACCCCTTATTTTAACAAAAGTCGAAATTCAATTGTTTTTTCGTTGCGGTAATTACATACTTTGTCTATTTATTATTACAATTTTACTTACGCTTTTGGCAATCTTTGAATTATTAGTATCAACAATTAGTTGTTGAATTCCGACTTTTGTTAAAATAAGGGGTGTCCAATGTGTCCAGTGTGTCCAATGCGTCCAGCTTTTTTACAGACCCTTAACCGGTTCAGTTGATAACCGTGTGCAATCGAATAAACAAAATCAAAGAGCCCGTTTCGCCCTGTACTCTTAACCCTATCGAACCCGATGGTACGCATAGCATACCATGGCTCACAGCTTTGCCCGCTTACTATCATAGACAACTTTTTTAAACCTGCAGAAATCTTAAGACGCAAGAACACAGACTTACAAGTGACGAATGGTACGCCATGCATGCCATGATTAGAGATGCAATTACTTCGTGGCTTTCGAAAGTTTTTTTATTAAAGCTTTTAATGGTTAAGTACTATAGAAATAAACTAATTTATCGAACAATTTCTCAATAATTTCTTGCAATAAAAACTGGAACACTGGAACAGCAAAGTATAAAACACGAGAAAGGTTTTTTGAAGGAGGTATCGAGGAAAAAACTGATATTTGAAGTTTTTAAGCATTTGTTTCTTGTGTTTCGACCCCATACGAGCTACCTGGAACTCACAAGCACCTGTAATTTTTTCAGATAACTAAATTGTCTGATGTCGTTCATTGCTAGTAAAAATTTACAACTTTTTACAATATCTAATCCATATCTGACATTAGAACGAGAATAATAAACAACGATACATACTCAAGTTTCGTACATTGCACAGGATAAGTTGCGCAAACTTGTGTAAGCTCTAAACGCTGGCTGAGGAGTCACACGAACCAGGGACTGCACTTAAACGTGCCACTGCTCGAAACAGTCTCCAATTCACAGTCCCGGCTGATTCACACAACCCTTGCAGACGGTCACTGTGCGCTTTGATACTCCATTTCTGTAGCAGACGCGAAAGCGCTTAGACGGACGTGGATTTCCCTGGGTAGGTGGGAGCTTCGAAGGAAAGTGTCCGTCACCAGCGTGTGTAGCAGGCGTCGTCCGGATGCACCGCAGCTTCCCAGGGCCCGTGCTCCTCATTAGCCAAGTGATGCAGGTTTCCAAAAATCGCAGAAAAGGCTTGGATCCACCTGAAATTTGGTAGGCAACCCAGGAATTGTGCACCAGTTGAAACATCAGATGGAGCGCTAACTTTTGATGCCATCGGTATGTCTTCCTGTTAGGGTGGTACGGTTGGAGACACGAGTCCAGTCTATCGACTCCTCCCATGAATTTGGTGTAGTTCGCAACGCTCGTAGGCTTCCTAACCAGCTGCACTAGCCCTCCGCGGCGGATGGTCTGTCGCTCGACCGAGCCGGCAACACCGTGAGTGTCGAGGAGATGCAAAGTCTTGACGCCACTTGCCTTCTTGTCGGTCATCTTTATTGCCAGGACATCACCTTTACGCATGAAGCGAAAGCTGGGAGCTGGAATATTAGCAGTCTTAAGCGAGTCTGGGATGCCTCGATTTGCCTGGACTGAACCGGTGATTGTGGTGCCTTTCTCGAGAAGAAAACTGGCAAGTCGAATTGACGTGAAAAAACTATCAGTGAATACTTGGTAGCCTAAGCCGAAAAGATCTTGCATGAGCTCAACAACAATTCTTTCAGTTATGCTGAGTTCAGCGCAGCCCAGGCCCTCTCCAAAGCGAGCATTTTCATCCGGTGTTGAATGAACCAGTATGTTCCAGAGATAGCCGGTTTTGGCGTCGACGAGGCAGTAGGTTTTTATTCCAAAGCGAGCCCGCTTCTTAGGAATATACTGCTTGAAAATGAGCCGGCCCTTATGAAGAACCAGCTCCTCGTCGATCGCAACTTCCCTGCCTGGTGAGTAGTTTCTTTTGCAAATTTGGCAAACATATTGCAGGAATGGGCGCACCTTTCTTAGTGGATCGTCGGCGTTCGTGTTGTCCTGGCAATCGTAGAAGCGTAAGAAGGAGAGGATTTGTTGGAAGCGCTCTCGAGCGATGCAAAACTCGCCTTGAAACAGGCTGCTGCCGTAAAACTCATCAGTGGACCAATATGCACGCATGTCGGGCTTTTTGACGACAACCATGTACATGATTATGGCTAGCATCTTTTTCATCTCGGAAATTGTGCAATCGCGCCAAGCTGACAACCTTGCAGGCATTTGATCAAGACCATCTTCTTCGCATGAATGCACCTCGGCCCATGCCCTAGCATTGGTAAACTTGCATAACATTTCCAATAGATCGTCAGTAACGAACATTGAAAAGAAACTTCCGACTCCATTCTCAACGTCGGCGGGAACGTGAACTTCATGATTCAGGCCTTCAACACCGAAAAATTCCACATCAGCGCTTTCTCATGTATCCGTCTCCTCAGTCACGCCTCGCCACTGCATTTCAGCATCATCGCCTTGTTCTTCAGTCACATCTTCATCCATAGATTCCTCCTCTAAAATCTCGTCCTCAAAGCCGTCGTCAGAATCGCTCGAGACCTCAGCTGGCCCACCACGAAGACCCACAAGAGCCTGACGAATAAACTGCATGGCCATATTCGATACAAAAAGCTCTAATTAAAATAACTTATAATGTAACAGCGATACAAAATAAAGCCTATAACTTTATAAACAGGATATATACACAAATGAAAAGCGTACTAAAATGTTCAAACACAAAATAGTATAAAAAGTAACACAGGAAAAAGATATTTAACCGTAATAAAGAAACACACAAACCAGGCGGTCAATCGGTGGAGCTGTGAATTAAAGAAGATCGAAATCAAACGATTATAAACGCCGTAAAATAATAAGCCGCTCGTAAAGAAAGAAAGATAGGCAAAGCGAAAAATTCCCGCCTAGCTGGCACTTAAGGGTGTGCTGCCAAAATTTTTGCGCCCACAAAATATTCTATGGTACGCTATGCGTACCATCCGTCACTTGCATGAGTGAGACCCAAATGCATCAGTGTGGAAGAGGTTAATTTTATATCCAGAGAACTGTTCGTCTCGTCTACTTTCGTAATGCACTTATATCGGGACATTTCAGTTCGCTAACTCATTTTCTATAAAAACAATAACAGCGAGTGATAACACCTGAAATGGTTTGAAATAAGACGAATCGATTTCAGTAAGAGCATGCAGAGAGTTGTTGGATACCTTCTGACACTCATGGCTCCAAATAGTAGCTCAGGGTCCGAGCTCTCCCAGGGTGTCGGATATTTTCCCTGTTATTGATTCTTGGGCGTCGCTGTTCCATGCATCAATATTGATCCGTAGAAAGCTTTATTCGATGTTGTCGCTAAACTAAAAAACAGGATTGCCCACCGATTTTTGTTAATTTTCCAAAGAAATGCAAGCAAAAAAATCATTGAAGATAATATTCTTATTGAATCAATAAACAGTCTGATAAGATTTATGAGGAAAAAAATTAGTTCACCTACAACCGAATAATAACCGAATAATCTTTGAACTATTGCGATTTCACCCCCCCCCCAGCACTGCATGCAGCCCGTATATCCTAGAACAAATGTGCCCTAAATTTTTAAAAGAACGGGTTTTTACCCAATTATTTTGCAGTTTTTTCTTGTTATGCCGTAGAAATGAGGCAAGTTTTAGATCTCATAGTTAAGGAATGTAAAGACAGCATATGAGTCATGCAATACACAAAGACTACGCATAGGTTTAGACAAGCATTGAAAAAGAAACTTAATCGCTTAATTTTTTAATTTTTACACTTTTCTTTAATTCGTGGAAGCTCAGCTCACAGCGATGGCAAGATATAAGCTGTCAGTTCTTCAGGAATTCCAACCAAAGGTGCAGAAGTTTTTGCATGAAAGCATAGATATTATCGCTCAGATAAATCCACGTGTAAAAATCTTACAGTGGCTAGCAATCAGCGTTGTGGAGCCAACAAACAATCGAATTTTTTTCAACAAACTATATGTAGTTTATGACCATAAAGCCTTGACATCTCAACAATTAACCCCGTAAGCTTCTGACATCTCAGAAATTTCCCAATGAAATGTTCAACATGGCGCTTCTTTGATAATTAACATGACGATTCTTTTATGTTTGACATATTGTTTCTGTTTGAGGCTTCCTTTGTGTTTGACATTCAGTTTGAAATTGATCAGTCAACTTCCTTCAGTCGCCTGATCTGCTGCTTGGAAACATGACGTCACAAAAAAGTTCACTACTTTTATGGTTCTGATAATACATCGTCTTTATACATCGATCGTCTGTGGAAATTCTAAGTCACTATAAGCTGTACTGAAAGTAGTAAATAAGAACTCATCATCTTTAGCAGCGAAAATGATGGTTTATCCAAAAACACGATTTTTATGTCGTCATCTTGAACTCTTGTACGTGTACGAGAACCCGGTATCTATAGCCGTGATATCTAGCCATTTGCATCTCCCTTTCTACCACCAAATTATAGCTAAAACCAATCGATCCAAGTGTGGCATAGATTCGCTCTGACTTATCGTTCATAAAACAGATCACTACATGTATATTTTGGACAACAATAATATTATGATCAGATCATCCTTTTTGTTTATTCAAACGCAGCTATATAAGAAAATAACTGACAGACAACATACAAATAAAATTTAATTGGCGCAACAGATATGAACCTGCATGTCCATGGGAATTAGGGCCAACCATACTGTAGATGGTTCCAAACGTTTGAACGACCCCTTTCTCAAACAATTTTTATGGTCAAGCTTTAAATTTTCTAATTCAGTAGCAACACACAACAAGCGAAAAATTTCTTGATAAAACGTTGGGTATAGTTTTATAGGTAGTGCGTATTAAATATGCTAAAGTGCTGCAACTACAAAGCATGTGCATCAGAAAAATTTTAAGTGATTTACATAGAAAGGAAAAGTAAAGTATCACTTTTGTACGAGCCAATTGATCCAGTTCTTGTGACTCAAACTCGCTAGAAAAAAGTGATGGGTTTCAGAACCTCATTTCAGTAACTCAGACGACTCGCGGCTTCCAGTTGCAAAATCCGCTCAAAAAGTGCAACAAACCGCTCGAAACCAGATTTCATCAAGCCGCCTGCACTGATGAGGCACTAGCGCTCGCTCGTTGTTGATTCGCACGAGCTGTCATTGAAATTTCGTTGAAACGAGATCTATTGGAGCTCTCTTGAACCCGGCAGCACAAGCAGCAGTACATTTTTATGTACTCGTGTCGAAACTTCGCTCCGATCAAGAGAGGCAGCCAGTTGAGAGCCGGGTTTACGTACATCAGACCATTCAATACACGGACCACCTCGCTCAGATCGCTGGTGCCCCTGATTAGCTCTAGATTCAGCAGGGCTCTCAGTATGCTGTACGGCATTTCACACAAAAAGAAAATGGCGCTAGTCATCACAAAGATGCTGGTCACCGCCTTGGTTTGAGGCCCAGCAGCGCGAGAACTACCGACAGAGATCACCGATCCGCGCAGGTGATCCCGCGTGCGCCTTACGCCCAGCAAGATGACCAGCAGGGTCACCAACAGACACACTACCACTACGATTCGGCCTACAAACACCGTGAATATCCTGTAGAAAACCTCGATCCAGTCCTCATAGAAAAAGCATTTGTGTAACTCAACAACCCAGTAGGTGCTGAACATCCTGGTGCAGGGTATAAGACTCAGCAGCAGCAGTAGCAGCTGGTACAGTGCCACGTTCCTTTTGCATAGCAACGTGGCCTGCTTGAGTGGGACCAGAGTCACGGCAAGCGAGTGAAAGCAGAGGCCCAGACGGAAAAACGGGCTACCATGCAGAAGCCAGATGGTTAGCCAGTAGTATAAGATGCACACGGCTAAGCTCGAGGTCCTTCTATAGTCGCTAACGTTTAGGATTGTTCCCATGACGACTGGGGACAAATAGTGCGTGATGGACTTCACAGCGACGAGCAGGAAGTCCACGAAGCAGCAGCTGAGCATGCTAAGCCGGACAGAGAAAGGAAAGCACTTTGGTCTTCGCAGGAGCACCAGCATGCACGAGGCGTTGCCGAAGGTCCCGAATGCCATCACGAGGGGGAATAGCCAGGAGAAGATCAACCTATTGAATTTCTCGAAGCCTCCTTCAGACGGGATGAGGTTGCTGATTGTCTCGTTGGTCTAGAGGTGGATAAACGTCAAGGCCATTGATTATTCGTGGTTTCAGCTTCAAAGAAAAACCATGATGCTTTAACTCACC
Source organism: Macrostomum lignano (assembly GCA_002269645.1). Lineage (NCBI taxonomy): Eukaryota > Metazoa > Platyhelminthes > Macrostomidae > Macrostomum > Macrostomum lignano. The sequence goes on along the minus strand of NIVC01000166.1, from coordinate 150,466 downwards.
ATTTCAATTCTTCCGTTGCAGCATTATCAGAAGGTGGAGAAAATTTGTGAAGATCGGTCTCAAGCTCTTTTTAGTCGGGACCGTTTTATATCAGCTTTTATTCGTACCGTTTTACACACTGGTTTGAATGGACTTGGTCGTCGCTGACCAATAGCAAGTCGGAGTCACAAAAAGTATAAAGGCTCGCTCAAAGATGACTAAAAGTTCTAGTGGTCCTTAGGCTGACTACGAAGGCAAAATGTCCTGATGTCTTTGCTCTGTTTCAACAAGTTGTTTTGAGAATGCTCTGAGTGAAAAGTTTTGTCTGTACTCTTATGCGATTTATCGAAAGCCTTAAAAGGGAAGCAAGTTAGATCTCGCTATTTTCTTTCCGTAAAAATGTTTGTTTGCAGAGTTGCTAAAAGTTTTCAAAGTTATTCGCATTTATCCCATGAATGCTTTAGTTCCTATTGCTCTTTTTTAATCTCGCAAACTGTATGTCGTTTTTGCAATGGTGACAAACGGCTGGTTTTAATTAGTTAAACTGGGCTCGTGGGTGCAAACTTCAATGGCGATTATTTGCCCAAGCAAAGTGTACCATTGATGAAAACTAATTCTATGGTGCCTAAGTAATACGTCGGTACACAGCTAATATGCATCTTTCAGCTCAAGAGAGTACATACAGCTCCTTTCCTATCCTACAACTCATCAGCTCTCGGCAGAAGTCCTCCACTGCTCTCGTTAAAATCAATAAGCTCCGTATAGGGGCAATCGAGATCTTTCTCTTGGCATGGGATGTCGACAGTCGTTAGGCCAATATCATCTTCAAGTATTTGCTAAACTTTTGTGATGCTTCTCTTTGCTTTGCTTCTTTGCGCTTAACAGCGCGGCATTCGACTTAAGGGGCTTTAATAATTCAAATCGATGCTTTGCTTTCATGTTGAGTTCATTATCTACACTATATATACTACTGTTCTTTGAGCTACAAACGATTAGTAGAGGGACAGAGTCCTTTAATTTTAAAACAATCCAACTGTTTTATCGATTCCAGCGTGCAATCGTTAAAACAAAGTCAAAGAAGTTCACTACTCCTTCTGCAATGCTAATTGCGTCTTTTATGTTCAATGACTTCTCAGATAATAATGAGACCTTGAGACCACCGGGAACCCGGAGTAAAAAGAGCACCGAATGGGATGTCGGATCACGGTCAGATTTGGACTGGAAGCGGAACAGGTTTTTAAGGTACTTATTTCGAAAAAATAAAAAATAGCTACTTTTGAGCTAAAACGGTAAAAGTTTGGTTTATCATACGTGAAGAATGCAACCCAGTAGAGTCGCAGATGAACACAGACAAATGCGTGTGTAAACTCTCTTAATTATTACTTCAAGTATTATTAGCAAGATCAATTTGTTTCGGACAGTTAAAATGAATTCCAGAGCATTCAGTACGATGGTTAGCTGCATGTACCGGTAGGCGACCAAATCATGCCCGCATGTCCTTTTGCACAGATCTTCGGCTTCTCTGAGCGCTTTTCGGATGTTAAAAGCTGTTCACTTTTACTCGTATGGATGATTGTCAATATAAACTACCTCTTGATTTGTTTCCACTTTAAAATTGGGATGTGTGCTAAACAGTTAGTTGGTTAACCTTTTTGCACCAACATTTCAAAGACTAATGACAATAGAATTATCATTATTTGGTTGCAACACATTTAATTTTTGGTAGCAGAATTTATTAGAGAAAAATGTTCTTTAAACAGATAGTTCATATAGAAGCAACTAGAGCCAGCCAAAAACAGACAAAGAAGTACAGTTCGTTAACTTTCGAAGGAAAACATGCAAAAAATTGTTTACAATTCTATTTGGTAGGTTGTATATACGGTTTTAGAGGTAGACAATGGTTGATTGTATAGTAGGTAACGGAGTGAAATAATGGCCAAACACGAGTGCGCGTTAGCTCGCGCGAGAAAAATATCAGGCTGGTCGACATAAATATGCTGATCACGGACCGCGTTTTAGGGCCGTTTTGTGATCCGCTGCTGGTCCCTGGTCCCGTTAGTTGCCTGCGACTGCGTCTCAAGCTGACCAGAATGACCAACATTGTAACTATCAGGCAGCAGAACACCAACAGTCGCTTAAAAACACCGTGTAGATTCGGTAGATTGCCTCATTCCAGTCGTTTACAAAACGACATTTTTGAGTCTTAACATTCCACTCAGAGCTGGCTACTCGAATACAGGGCACTGAGCTCAGCAGCAGCAAGCTGAGCTGGTAGATTGTCACGTTACGCTTCCGAAGCAACACTGCGGCCAGCGTGACCACCAGCGAGTGAAAGCACAGTCCTAGTCGGATAAACGGACTGCCGTGGACTAGCCAAAACGTGAAAATATAATACGCGACACACGCCGCGTAGTTTGGGTTCCTTCGAAAATCATGCAGGTGAAAGATTCTCCCCATGACTACTGGGGCCAAGTAGTGTGTTTCGGACTTGACGGTCACCAGTATATTGTCGAAGGCGCAGCAGATAAGCGCACTGAGAAGGGGAAGCAATGAGGCTTTCGGAGCTGTACCAGCAGACAGGACAGATTTCCCCAGGCTCCAAACAGCATCAACAGTGGGAACAGCCATGAGAACACCAGCTTGTGGAACCCTCAATAGCCTTCCAGTTCCCAGTAGGGAACAGACGCTGTTGAATTGTTCTGAAATTTCATGTGGTAGGTTATGTCATATTTGTCTGGAAATAGCAGGTATTTTATGTTGGTTTTTAATCAGGCTTAATTTTTAATTCCACATTCGAGCTATATCCTCTTCAGCCACCGTCAAGTGATGACGTGAAATTTGAGGAGTTTTGCGCTCGATTGCCTTGTTTTTCGATTTAGAATCTCCTGTTTTTTTTAATTTTGCACTCTGACAGTCGAAAATTTTCGTGTGAAGCTACCGCATACTCGTACTAAAATGAACTCGGTACTAAATATGAAAACGGGAAAGCAGCTATAAACGCTGTATGCGAGTTCTTACCTCAGCTTCAGAATATTGTAGCTTCAGTTGCTGGTGAAGGCTACTGTCAATACATCTGTCTTAAATTCTACACTTTATAAACTTAAGTTGATTGCAGGGCCTGTGTAGACTGCAAACTTTTTTGTGTCTCTACGTACGCCGCATAAATACAGAGAAATACATGAGCACTTGCCAATCAGCCTTGTTTACACAATGCATTTGCTTTGTACTGTAGTTAATACTCACAGTCTAGCTCAGGACACTGGGCAAAGTATACAATCCAATCATTAGGCTTCGGACTTGCGATCAAGTTAGAAAGTCTGTTTGCATATTGTATTAACGTCTACGCACCAAGACTTGACAAAGTATGAGCTCCAACTAATTCGATTGGGGTCTGCTCAAGATGCACTTCTTGTGGCAGCTTGCATGCAGATAGTTAACAGTTAGAATTGCGAGGCTTGAGCGTGAAAGGCCAATAAAATAGAAATTTATTATCAATTGTCGTATATTGAAACCATTGATTTTAACAAACTGCTAATTTTTATGTTACGCTCGTAGTCGCGGTCAGGTCTCGAGACAACAAGTTTACTTTTCTGGTTCAACTTATTTTGTCTTGTACGAGTAATTAAAACATGCGATTAAAGTTAAATATTGAATTGATTCTCGAAATTGACTGATACCTCTGTTAAGACCCCAAGTTTAAAAGGCTCAACAGAATAATGGGTGTTAAGGAAAACGGTTAGTCGGTGCATAACTTGTACTGTAAAATTATGCAATGTGCTCAATGCGGTTGATGTAATTTTATGAACAGGCTGAAATGATGTGAAATCAGTCTTGTGTGAAGTTTCAATGCAATACCTTTAACTGGTCGAGAGTTACAGTCCAATACAGAGAACTTTGTGATGAACCTTGTATTTTTAATTGCAAGCTAGTTTTACTACTCAGGTTTCAAAGCCCGGACTCGCTCACTGCTGCCTTCGAAGCCTTATGCCCACTAAAGGCATATAAAGGCAAACAGTCGGCCCCATGGTGGAACCCGCAGCTTGGCGACCTCCGTCGCAGAGCCAAAAGGCTTCACCGCAGGGCCCAAAAAACTAAAAACCCGGCCGACCAAACCGCCTACCTGAACTCTATCCACGAGTTCAAGAGGCAGGTTAGGAACGCCAAAACCAACAAGTGGCGCGAATACTGTGAGGAACTTGAGGGCTCCCGCCCCACCTCCAGAATCGTTAAAGCCCTCACCCTGGACAAAATGTCCAAACTCTCCTCAGTCAAGAGAGCCGACGGCTCGCTCACTGAGAACCCAGGAGAAACACTGGAAGCGATGCTAACAGCGTTTTTCCCGAACGAGCCAGCCAGGACCGACCCCCCTGACCACTCAGTGGGCGGTCACGTACTGGCTGACTCAATCATCACGGAGGACCGCGTTACTAAAGCAGTCTCCTCCTTCAAACCCTTCAAATCCCCAGGACCGGACGGCGTTGTGCCAGCCTTCCTGCGGGAGGCGGTGAAATGAACCGGTTTCCTGCGGAACCTTTGCCGGCTTCTGAAAGCTTGCATTGCTCTCGGCTTTGTTCCGAAACCCTGGACCGAGGCCAAGGTGGTTTTTATCCCCAAGCCCGGCCGACCGGACTACCGGTCCATTAAATCCTTCAGACCAATTAGCCTCACCTCCTCACTGGTGAAGCTGTTAGAGAGACTGGTGCTCTGGCGCCTCCTCTCTGTGGAACTGAAGAACAAGCCGCTCAGTGAGAACCAGCACGCCTTTCGGGCAGGCAGGTCCACGGAGAGCGCGCTTCATGTCTTGGTCGACGTGCTGGAGAAAGCCGTTCTTGGCTATGGCTACGCTCTCGCTGTCTTCCTCGACATTGTTGGAGCCTTCGATAATGTCCTCTTTGAGGCTTTCGACAGAGCTCTACGTGCTAGAGGAACCCACTCGCACCTCACCCGGTGGATCATGTATATGATCAGCCACCGTACTGCCACCGCACACCTGCTGGGCCACCAACGGACGGTAACCGTCTGCAAAGGCAGCCCCCAGGGCGGTGTCCTCTCTCCAGTCCTCTGGAACATGGTCATCGATGAGCTCCTCCAGGACAGCCATCTTGACCCCATCCTCAAGGTCGGTTACGCCGATGATGTCACAGCCGTGGCATCCGGTCCGTCACCTGAAACCCTTAGGGACCTTCTGCAAAACTTTATTCGCTCTGCTGAACAATGGGCGGACAGGTGCGGCCTCAGGCTCTCTGAGACCAAAACTGTCGCGATCATGTTCACCAGCAGGGTTAACTGGCGTATTCGCCCACTAAAGCTTTACGGGGTGGAAATCCCATCCTGCAAGCAAACCAAGTGTCTCGGCGTTACGCTGGACCACCGGCTGAGCTGGTCCACCCACGTCCAGGCCAAAACCAAAAAAGCCCTTGCGATTCTTGCGCAGCTGCGCAGAGCCGTCGGCACCACCTGGGGCCTCACCCCGAAGCGGCTCTGGTGGATCTATACCGCAATGGTCCGACCGGCCGTCACTTACGCCGGCCTGGTCTGGACCAGCGCCTTGCAGATTAAAACCTGCCACGAAGCCCTCAAAAAGGTGCAGGGACGCGCGTGCCGCATGATCCTGAATGTCCCGCTCTCTGCTCCCTTTGACGGCCTCAACGCCTTTCTTTGCCTCCCGCCTCTGGACATCTTTGTCCGTCGCGAGGCTGCTAAAACCACCCGCCGGCTCATCGAGGCCGGCGTTAGCTTCAAGCCACAAAGAGCGATGGCGAGGCACAAGCTCCTGCCGCACTCTGACCTGAGCCTTAAAGTTCTGGAGGAGAGTGGGAATGCGGCTGTCCTTTCGGACGCTGAGCCGCGCTCCCTCAATCTCTACCAACGCTTCAAGGTCACTATCCCCTCTAGGGAGAACGCCAACGACAGCTGGGCCCCTCAGGAGGTTCACTGCTTTACTGACGGATCCTCCAAAGACGGTTTATCCGGCTTTGGAGTCTGTATCCTTATCAACGGCCGCGTGATCGCTACTCACGCCCAACACACTGGCAGACTCTCCAGCGTCTTCCAGAACGAAGTCCTTGCCATCAGCTCCTGCGCAGCTGAGCTCCACTGCAGGGACTTCAAGGACAGAAGAATTCTCTTCCACTCTGACAGTCAGGCCGCTTTGCAGGCCCTGTCTCACACCACTACGAACTCCCGAACAGTCCGCGACTGTATCGGGCAGCTCAACAAGCTGGCTCGGAGGAACACCGTCCGGCTTACGTGGATCCCAGGACACGCCGGCTTCAAAGGTAACGAGCTCGCCGACTCCCTCGCTAAGGCAGGCTGTTCCGGCTCGCCCCTTGGCCCCGTGCCCCTGGCCCCCATCCCCGCCACTGTCATTAATCGTCAGATTAACGACTGGGCGGACATCCTGCACTTGCGCAGATGGGATGGTATCTCCAACTGCCGCCAATCCCGTGCGGCAGTGCCCAATCCGTCCCTCAAGCTGCGGAGAATCCTTTTGAACCAAAATCGAAAAGATATCCGCGCTCTCACTATGACCTTCACAGGTCACGGTTGCTTTGCCAGGCACTGTTTCCTCCGAAGTTCCCGCCGGAGCGAACTCTGCCCTTTCTGCAACCTCGAGAACGAAGACGCCAAGCACTTCGTCTGCTACTGCCCGGCCTTCAACCGAGACCGGCTCAACCACCTCGAGCCCAACCCGTCCCTGGACGACGTTTGCCGGCCCGAGAACATCCCACGGCTCATCCGGTTCCTCCGGGCCACCAAGCGAGCCTCCGTCTTCCCCACCGAAGACAACGCTGCAGACAGGACCGGCAGACCTCCCTGACCGGCCCCGCGCCCTAGCCTATGCGGGTCTTTCAGGGATTAGCGGAATGGGCGACGCTCGCCTCCCCGCTGCGTCTTCGGACCGCCCTGCAGCTAAGTTAAGTAAATCAAGTTCAAAGCCCGATATCTGGTTCTACTATCGCCACTTGCTTGTACTGTTAATAAGGGTTAGTGATTAACAATGCTTTAAAATGTATATCCTAGCATCTATTCCTTGTCGAACCAAAAGCAACGATTCAAACCAGGTAGTAACTATTCCGATTGCACTTTTGTTTGTCACGGCCTAAACAGACTTTGAAATTAAAAATTAAAAAAATAATCTTACCATTTTAACTTCCCACGTCTTTCTATACGTAGTGGCACCTTTATTATTCTTTTTAAAATCGTTATCTTTAATATTTACAAGCTTGCTGCAATACACGCTTCCAGCAAATCATGTTCAAATCCAACATCGGTAACGAAACAGCCTTTCGTAGCCTGATTTTGATAGTTTTGTTGCTTGGCGTTTTACACAAAAGATTATGCCGGGAAATATGGGCGATTTGGATAGCGGTCACAGTACATGTGGAGGCCGCAATGGGAATATAAATACTGTACGTATAGATAAATAATAAGATGAGCTCTTATGCTACCGTTAGCTCAATGCAAGGTCATTCAGCAGTTTGAAATGCACAGACTTTTACATTCGGTGCAACGCTAAAAAATTGAACCAACTATAAAGCTTTATTTGTGTACTCCTTGGTAAAAGGCAAGCTCGACAAAATCCTGCCTGGTATTTCGTACTTTACTTAACCACTAAATGTGTTACCATGCACTACGAGAATGGATTTCTCAGACTTACGAGCAATTAATCATTTCCACACTTGATTATACCACTAAGGAAGAAATTGCTTCCTCATACGAGCGTAGGCTCGATTGGCAAAATTGGCTATTATACTGTTTTACCGCACATTCCGACTACTAATGTCAGCATCGAACTCAGGTGACACCGTCTCTTTGATAGGGACATCACCTCTTGAATGGGGACTCTGTCCGTGAATGATGACGCCAAAGATTGAGTAGGGACGTTGTCGTTTAAATGGAGATTTTGCCACTTAATACAGACGCTGTCGTTTAAATGGAGACGTTGTCACTTAATCAAGACCCTGTCGTTTAAATGGAGACGTTGTCACTTAATCAAGACCCTGTCGTTTAAATGGAGACGTTGTCACTTAATCAAGACCCTGTCGTTTAAATGGAGACGTTGTCACTTAATAAAGACGCTGTCGTTTAAATGGAGACGTTGCCACTTAATACAGACACTGTCGTTTAAATGGAGACGTTGTCACTTAATAAAGACGCTGTCGTTTAAATTGAGACGTTGCCACTTAATACAGACGCTGTCATTTAAATAAAGAGTGGAGACATTGTCACTTAGAGACGCTGTTGTTTAAATGGAGAGGTTTTCACTTAATAGAGACGCTGTCGTTAATACAAGCCGTTGTCAAATAAATTATCTGGCACAATATTTACACCATGGTGTCCAGACGAAGCACGAGTGCATCTATGTATGAATTATTATTTTGGTCTGACAAATGATCGATCGTGACTTGCTTAAAATCAGAATGCAGTTTTTTATGCATGAGAATTTCACTAATTCCCTCCACAGAAAATTTTATGTGGAAATGCTGCTCAAGTGGCTTTCTCTGCTGCAGACGCTCTTGAGTCATGAGTCATGCATTGATTGAATACCGAGGCTCCTGTTTGATTCAAGGGCCACTCCTCATGGTTGGTTTTTTGTCTGGAAACAGGATGTGAATCTGTTGCTTGTTGAGAAATTTCCCTGAAGCAGGCGGGAAAGCATCGCGAAAGGCTTTTATCTTTTCCATGTCTTTTTTTCAGAACAGGTGTAGCTGTTGATGTCTGCAGACTTGTTTTTGTAGCAGAGTGCCACTAGACTAGTCTGGGGCTGCTTTGGCGTAAGGGGTTGCGTGGGCACGTCGGTTATTGCTTAAGGCTTGTTCACACTGCCATAAAATAAGACCAAATTATGTGTGACCACAAAATTTGTACATCAAATATGATTCCTTTGTACTCGTACATTGGTCGTGTGATTTGGTGGCTAGTTTGATGGCAGTGTGAATGAGCCGTTATAAGTGTATGCACGTCATTGATTGTTCGTCCTCGCATGTACATGTACGAGCGTATCGTGTACTTTTTTATGTCGTGCTTATTAAATATTTATACGCGTGCGCTGACTATCAGTCGCTTAAGTTTTCTTATGAGGTTCTAGCTTAACCAGTGGAGTTCGCGTGAGTTATTACAGTTTTTGCGATCGATTTTCGGCAAGGAATAATCTATAGTCTTGGCTAAAGTACACGAGGTGGCCAAGCTTCTTTTACTCGAATAATTCATCTATCTTATTATTAATATTAATACCATATGGCTAACAATCTCAGCCCTGGATTATTTGCATGTCAGCTGTCCCCAGTAAAGTTCTGCTTCTTCTTTGACCAAAGTCTGTCTCACTATTGCCGTTGACAGTACGCTCGTGTAATCGTTCACGCTCTTAGGAAAGATATTCGACTGGGAGCTTCAGAATAGTGATGAAAATCTCTCATGTTTACCGTCTTACTATAGTGAGGCTATAGTGAGGCAGATGTATGCTTCAAGCTGAAGATAAATATGTAAACTGCTCGAGCAGTGGCACATTCTCATATCTAGACTAGATGAATCTTCAGTTATTACAGTATAGAAGCAAGAAACTATAATTCACCGAATAAATATTTTGTCATAAATTCAAGAGTTCAAATACTAGTCGGGACATAGTAACATTGAACATGAAGATTGGAAGATTTGGTGATGGAACCGCGGTTAGTTCCAGATATTCCTAACTCCTGAAGCTCTCTGGTCCAATTGATCCTTGAAATGATTAACGTGTAATCTGTTGTGGGCGGCACTTTGTAGAAAACGTTTTATTTGAAAAAAAACAAAAAATCGCTTTTAAGCTTTTGATACTTTAACAGGGTTTAATGTTGTCACTTGGCAGTGATTAGGTAAATATATATATGATTACTGGCAAAGCCAAACTGAGATGATATTTATATTACTGAACTCTGATTTTCATTTCTAGAGTTTGAGCACAGTTAAAAATCTTGCTTGATACATTTGCCAATTGATAATTAAACATTATTCATAGTGTAAAAAGGGTACATTTGTTCAAACAGAATAACCAGTGCTTCCAAGTACGAGTAAGTATAGTCTCTGAATCGATTCACGCGACCCAAAAGTTTTAAATTTGCTGTAACTTTAAAAATGAAAAGAAGGATATATGGCATTTTTCATATCCTGATTTCATTACCAGTATAGGTACTGGATATAGTTGCATAATAAATAGGAACATTCTGGAAGCACTGTTCGCATGCAGATCAATAGCGGTCTGAGCTCTGTGTTGCAGTGGTAGACACCCCTTTCGGTGGCAAGCGAAGCGGCTGTCTCAGAGTTGACTGGTACACTGGAATCTGCTGAGTATTGGTCTCAGAAGCCACCTTATCAACTACTTTTGTGAACGCAGACCGCAGGTCATCTGAGTTCCGATCGAAATCTGTCAGTATGACATCCTTCAGTGCTCTGGTAAAATAGCCGCCACGCCTACTGTCGCGAAAGCTGACGTTCCGTTTGTAAGTGCTGTAGACGCACAGGCAGTCCTCGTGCGCTCCATTGTTGAACTGGCCGGGCTGCCTGGCCGTGAATCTGTCCGATTCCAGACCGCGGCAGGCCTGTACGATGAAAATCTTCGGTTTTTTGCGCAAGCCTGGGCACTGACGAAACTGTCTAAACACGTTCTCTAGAAGAATTCGAACTCCGTCGTAAGCGAAGATGTAACCCTGCTCGCCGTGAGACATTATGCACAGTAGAAACGCATCTGCATTATTGTAGTCCTCCTCAGTGTAGTCTACTGTCAGAAGATTTTCGAAAAAAATACTCCCAACATTGAGATACTGCTTGATTTCAAATCCAAGACGAGTGAAGCACCTGTAGAGATGGTGCTCTGTCATTTCGTTCATTGAGCCGTCTCGCCGTTGTATGCCACAGCCGTGCACAAAGTCGACAATATTAATGATTTTGGCCAGTCGTCTTCGCGTGCCGCTTATGGGATACGGTGGAGTCGTAGACCTGCCTGTCCTAGGCCCCTCAGGGGGATCGCCAGCGGATCCGCCGGGTCTTGTCGTGGACTGATTGGACAAACCACCCCCCGCAGCACCGCCTGGCGGTGAACCGCCGGAGTCATTGTCACCTGAGCTCTCGGTGGATGGAGTTGTTGCTGGGCCCGTTGGTGAAGCAAGCGATCGGATTCTGCGAATAGACGAATGTTGAGCAAATTCAACGCACTGCTGGTTTATTTAAACTCTCAATTGTTGAATCAAAAGCTTGTTACATTGAAAATTCAAGTATCTACTCGTATTTACATGTATATGATAAAGCTTCCCACACACTGGTGAAATAGCTCAATAACATATAAAAGTTTACTTTTCTTCTGCGAGAATAGCAAAATTACGATGTTCGCACAATCACCTGAAATAATCCTGGTAAAAGCAAACCCAGACTGTAGTAAAAGCGAATGCTTACGCTTCCTGAATGAAGCTGCCACACTGGTAGTGCCCACACAGCTTAGCCCACTCCAGTGCATCCATATCTTCCTCCCCCTTCGCTCGCCAGTGATCCTCGTCGGTTGAGCAGCTCAAATGGCCGCGTAGAGCTTCAATGACATTTTTATGACCACCACGAGCAGCCCAGATGAGAGGAGTGTTTTTTAGGAAGTCTGGCAACTTCGGATCGGCTCCCAGTTTGCACAGAATGCGAACCGTGTCATCAAATCCCTCCATGGCTGCATAGGCAACAGCTGTGTACTCCATAGAGTCCTGCGGATGAAAGAAACTTGCGCTGGTAATTTTTTGTAAAGCTTGTGTACGAGCGTAAGCTTTGGTAGCCATTTTAAAACATCCGGTTGTGTTCTTACCTGATGGTTCAACTTGGAGCCCATCTGGACAAGCTGTTCCAGAGCTGAATTTCTACGATTTCTGGCGGCTAGAATGAGAGGCGTCTGTCCCAGGCTGTCGGGTCTATTCACTTCTGCTTCCAGATTGCCCGAATTGTTCTCAAATGCCTTTGTGAAAGCTAGGAGAACATTTTCGTGTCCTTGAATGGCAGCACAGGCGATTGCAGTCCGCATCTGAACATCCTGGGCCCTGACGAGATCGATAATTGGTCGATGTCCCTGCTTCAGAAGATGGCTCACGAGTTCTTCCTTGCCTTTAGCCGATGCAATCATGAGCAAAGTCTGGTTCAGTGGCCCGAATCTTCTCTCCTGGTTTCCTAACGAGTTGCACAGCTCAGAAAGCTGTTCATCGGACCATTTGCTTGGAGACGCGTCCCTAAAATTTTTGAAATCAGGCTAGTGAATTCTAGTTAAACAAAACCTGTGAGTTACCTTCCTGTCCATCAATAGTCTCTCTCCAAAATTATGATGTGCGCATTTTACTTCAGCAATTTCGAACGCTTCCCTATCTAAAGGAATGCTAGAGGAACAGATTCTTTTTAGAACGTTGGCAGAACTACTATTTCATGAAGCCGCTCACGAGCCGTGAAAAATGATTTGAAATGCGATAAAATTATTCGACTGCAAAAATACCTCAATAAACTTACATAGATGTTTCGGGCTCAGGATGTAGCATCAGTTTTTTATTGAGACTCGAAATCTTATTGAGCTTTCCTAAGGCCTTCGAGTTGGCCATATCGATCAGGGCTTCAACATCCTCGGCCAGATTATGAGTGTCCTCGATGACGTCGCATAGGGCTTGCACAAATGTTCTCTCACTCTGTCTAACGACAGAGCGACACACAAGGAAGTCTGCCTCTCGAAGCTGCAGAGAAGACGCTTCTGATTCCGCACAATCCCGGTGCGTCTGCACAAAGAACAGTTTTGGCTTGCCCCTCAGAGCTGGGCATCGGCTAGCCCGAAAGCTGGTCACAATCTCCTTGATTTCGATCTCCTCCCCATCACTAGCGTAGATGATGTCATTCGATCCGCATCCAATGATGAAACACACAAAACTGTCGAGTTGTTGCCACTTACTGAAGCTGCCGAGGGCTTGCAGGGCTCGCCAAATGTCAACACTGTTAGTGTCTTCAAGGCGTTCCACTTGAAATTTCAGTGATTGAAAGACGCGCTCAATCCTGTCAGCGTCTTCTTGCACCCCTGGGCACGTACTTAACTGGACAGCTTCGTCGTACTGCTGAATAGCAATCACCAGACAGCAACCCCGTATCGGCCTGGCTTTGAAGTGCTGCACTGCAGTTTGACTGAAGTAACGCATTTTGTAACACCCATATTGCAAAGAGAACTTCGAAAACACGAGAACGTTTGCTTATAGAAGCCCCTAACTTAAAACTTATCAATTCTTTTATCACATAATCTTTTTATAAAAATACCTTTGAGTACTCACGAGTCATCTTTCGTGCCACGGACTTCGTCCTCAGTCAAAAGTTTGAATTCAGACAGCTCTAAAAACGAAAAAATTGGCAGCTAAAGTTAATTTAAATTTACTAAGTAAACATTTATTCTAAGCGAATGTCTAGCTACTGCTAAGTAGTACTACTTGAATAATGTTTGATTTTCTTAAATTTTTCTGTAGTTTTTTTCTAATTTTAAAGGTTTTCTGCACAAAAAATATTCTTTTTGGTCTGTCGAATTTTCATTGAAAATTTTGTCCGTATTAAATAGCTATATGACTCACACTCAAAAGGTCTTTGACGGGACAGCTAAACGCGTTTACCGCCGAGCTGCTGAGCAAATTAGCAACAGTCGTTTGCTTTCACACGCTTACCTTTTACAATAAACGCGTGCTCCATCAACTGCGCCGCAGTCTCTCTGTATTTTCTATCGTGAGCTGTGCACTTGGCATAGAAGTCCTGCATCACCCTGGAGCACTCTTTGGGGAGCGGCGGCGCGCCTTCATTTTGAATCCGACGCCCAATAGTGAGCATGTTCTTGCAGTCGCTGTGCGGCCTCTTGCCAGCCGTCATGCGGTAGAGCAGGCAGCCAAACGCCCAGATGTCCGAGGCGCAGCTGTAAAGCGTTTCCTCGGTCTCTTTGGTCAGAAACAGCTCGGGAGCCATGTAGTGCGTGTCGCCGCGTAGCACAGAGAGGTGATGCGCCTTGGCGCTGACCAGCAGGATGGCCAATCCGAAGTCAGTTAGCTTAGCCCTGAGCCCATCAGCCGACACCACAATGGTGCTGGGGTTGATCTGCCTGTGAATAACGCACGGCTTGTCGGGCGTCTCCGAATGCAAATAGCGGAGAGCGTCGCAGACCTACAAAGCGCGACGATGCAAGGTTTTTTTAGGTTAGAAGAGTGCATAGCAGTTAGCTGTGGTAAATAAGAAGATACAAGGCTTCGAAGTCTTGGAAGTCTTCATATTCTTTTTAATTCGTTAAGAAGTTCGTACTCGTAGTTTATCAGTTTTTATAGACTACAATAGTCATTTTAGTCGTTCTCAATTTCTCTCAGTCCTTAAAACTATAATAAATCACCTGGACACCCGGTCACAGCAATATCCTGGGTAACAAGCTCGCGGATTCTCTCGCCAAGGTATTCAGCAACCCTGACGGCAGCCACCTTTTGGTGAGGCTACACCCATGCCCAGGTCGAAAATCACCCGTCATACTAGCAGGAGTTGCTCCACCAGCAACACCAGCTCCTTTGTAACAGTTGCGCCGAGTACAGGCAGACCCGCTCTGTTATGCTTATAATCTAAACAGGAAAGTCTCGGAATATCTGATCTCGAAAAACAGAACCGACCTCAGGGAGATTTGCATTCTCAGGGAGACAGACAACATCTGTGACCTTCGCGCCTTTGTCCGGGATATCGGCCCGGAGATGAGGGTCGTCGATGCCGATGCCTCCTCTGCAAACTTGTCGACTACTGGCGGGGGCTGGGCGCACCCTCAAGTTAAACATTGGTCTCCTTTACCTTGAGGTTGCGATAGAGGACTCGCTGCCTAATCGCGGCGCCTGCGCCCCCGTCAGTAGTAGGCAAGTAATCTCGAGATATTATACTACGATCAATGTGCTCAATATCATCACTCACCTGCTTTAACAAAATCCTAGCTTCTTTTTCCGGCAGACATTTACTACCAATGAACTCGCCGAGTGTCTTGTCGGTGATCAGCTCCATCAGAACCTCAACGGTTGACTCCGACTGCTTGTGCTTGATTTCGTAGAAACGGATGATATTGTCGTGACGCAGACGGCAAAGCTGTTGAGTTGTTTTCACTACGCGATCGATGATCTTTGAGTCTCTAGACTCCTGATGCGATTCGGTGACTGGCAGGCGGATGATTTTAGCGGCGCAGACATTCTTCAAGTCGGTGAGCACCTCGTGCACCTCTTCGCCGAACTCTCCTCGACTGAGGAGCTTCACCTTGTCCCATTTCTCGTCGTAGAGCCTACGAAATGGTGCAATATTTGATCAATTCAACGGTATCGATACTGGCAAGGGCTTGAAGATTATGCAACATTCACTTGGGACAAGCTCAAGGACTATATAGTCTTTTTGAGGCGGCAAAAGCGATTCCTAGAACATCCCAAAATGAATCGCAAGCAAAAGCAAGTTTGTTATATTTAAGTCAATTTGAAATCTGAAAGTATTAATAATACTTTTACATGGCTTAAACAGTTCGATAAAAGCGTGAAATTTGGTTTTATTTCTTACCCTGGCTCAGAACCTTCGGCCATGGACAGGGAGTTCTCGTTTAATTTAATCGCCCTACAGCAATGATTTCGCTACTAGGCAAATCTTAACGCTGGAAAACTGGCGTAATTTTCTGCAACCCAATTTTTAGGTTGTCACATTATTCATTTTTATTCATTTATCCTAACCACTGTCTGACACAGTGTGCATCTAGGGAAAGAAGTCTGAACAAGGTACCATATCTTTGGCGTACATTCCAGCACTAAAGAGCTCTCATACCCTAAAGCAGTTGTCACGTGCTTTGGCGTAGAGGCTACAATATCGCTGCAAAACCAGCAGCGCTTTTAGTAGCGTCGCTCATCTCGTCTCCATTTTTCAAATTCAGCCGAACCCATATCAGACCCGATTACAAAAACGTACTTTAGAGTTTTTGCTTTTTCAGCTATCCGCCATAAAGGCTATACACATAGCTCTTGTTTCCGTATTGTACAGTTGTGCATGCAGTTTTCTGCCTTTCTGCCGCTCACTGGGGTTGGTGCTGCGCAGGGTAAATGCGGGTAGAGAGGACTGGCCGCCCGCCCCGTGCATTACTCCAATGTGTTTCATGCCACCCTCCCTCCTCCCCTCCACCCGCCATTTTGGCCCTCTGTCTACAAGTAACTAGACAGCGCAGTCTACATAATCTATCTACTTGCAAAGCTCTCGTTGTCAAGACCAAGCCTACAGAATTCTACCTGAGGAGACCCCAGTCCTGTACTCTGCTCAAAATGCAGCCTTGGTAAGTGTATTAACTAATACAGAGTTGATTAGTGAATTCGTTGCATTGTTTCCAAACTCGTACTTTAAATGGAGAATTGTCAAAGTCTTTTTGGTCATCCTTGGCTGCGCAGGTCAAATATTGCTATTTTGTTCAAATCAATTCTAAATGAACTGTAAATTTATTTATTCAATCTTTGACCGGCGGAGCTATTAGGGCTAATGTAATCCGGCGCTTGGGGCCTCCAATTTCTAGCAGACGTGCCTCCCTAATCGGAAATCCTGGCTACGTCCCTGCCTTTAGCAAGCAAGTTTAAATGTTAAAAGTTAAATTAACTTATACTCAGCCATATTGAAAAGTCGCCACTCTATGCGCCAGTGTGCAATTTCTCTTGGACGATTCTGAAATAAAAGATACGACAAGACTGATTGGGGTAGCTTAGCGTCGCACGGGAGCACGAGAAATGCCCGCAGACAAATTGCCCGCCGAGATTTGCCCGCAGTGCAATTTGCCCGCTAGTGAATTACCCGCGAGCGAGTTGCCCGCCGAGTTTTTTCCCGCCGGGGTTTGCCCGCGGTGCTTTTTTACTGCAGCGCATTTGGCAGCTAGATTCTGTCTGCATTGCCCCCCCCCAAAATCATTTGATAAGCAGTTTTTTTTATTAGAGGCAGGGGGGTTGTGTGCACCTTGGCGCACTTTAAGCGACATGGGCACACAACCGGCGAGAGGCATTACTGCCCATTCCGCCGACTCCCCTGAGCAGGCATACAAGCGCGCGGATACGTTACGCAGGCACACACTCACACAGGAGTGTACAGCGGCCCTAATTTTATATTATCGTTAGGCATGTGCACTTCACTGCGCCTTGGGGGGTTGGCTCTCAAGGCCGTTAATTGCACGAGCAGAGCCAAGCCGAGATTCCAATTCAGCCCCAAATTAATGTGACTGCACTTGGAATCGAGCCTGGGTCGCTGGCACACCAGAGCAGCTGCGCTACCGCTGGGCTACGGCCCCCCTTTTGATAAGCAGTTACTATCATGCAAAACGTTTTGATCGTGTACTCGTAAATCTCTTTGTTAAGATTTACATGTACTAAGCATTGAGAATGCAATGCAGACAAATGGGTAAATGAGCTGCAGGAAAAAAGCATTGCGGGCAAACCTCGGCAGGAAAAACTCGGCGGGCAAATCGCACTGCTGGCAAATCTCGGCGGGCAATTTGTCTGCGGGGAATTCTCTTGGACCCTATCTTCGAGATGGTGCAATAATTTCTATATTGATTTTCAGCCCGGAGGAAGCCGAGGTTTTTCCTGGCTGGATAAAGAAGCGACACATAGCCCGAGGCGCGCACAGCGATGTGCTGGAAATTGTGGAGAAGCAGGGCACCAAGCGTCGGGCGGCGAAGGTCATCCGACTGCCTGTACAGCTGGGCGAGGACCAGCAGCAGGACCAGCAGCTTGGAAAGTTAAAAGAAATTTTCAATGATGAGAAGCGTCTTTGTAAGTTGGAACATGAAAATATTGTCCGGTTTCTGGACATGTCGCTAGTGACAGCCGAGCCGTCCGTTTTGGTCTCGATGGAGCTGATTGATGGCCAAACACTGGAGAGCTTCATCAACAGATGCAAGCCGCTAGACTACGGCACTGTATCACAGCTTGCAAAACAGGTAAGATAAATATTAAGAAAAAACTACTCAAGAACTGAACTCAGATTCAAGTTTTTAATTTTACCTTCCAGATCTGTAGCGCCCTATCTTACCTTCACACAATGACTTCAGGGATAATTATTCACAGAGACGTGAACTGTCGCACAATCATGGTGTTAGAAGATAACCGAAATATTAAGCTAATCGACTTCGGTTTGGCAGTTCAACTCGTCGAGTCGGCCTCTGATCACGTGACTGGAAATCCAAAGGGCGACCCAGCGTTCATGGCGCCCGAGCTGTTTCTGACGGAGGGAACGGAAGACACTCCGTACAGCTGCACCTCCGACATCTGGGCGTTCGGCTGCGTGATTTACCAGATGGTGACTGGAGACCGGCCTCACCGGGACTGCAAGAACATGCTAGCCATCGTTCGCAGGGTTAAAAACCAGGGAGCACCACCCCTGCCCGACAATTGCCCGAACACTTTAAAGGACTTCTACCGAAACTGCACCGCTCAGAAAAGAGATCAAAGGAAGTCGGCTACTGAACTTCTTAAACACCCGTTTCTTCTTCACGGACGGGGTAAGCCACTATATACTAACCCAGGCTTGATTGATAAATTAGAGTTATCGAGCATAATTAGAGCAACTTATGAACTAATGTCCTAAATACTCGGTACCCTAAACTTTCAGCCATTGCGGGTCCATCCGAACCAAGCACACCTACAGAAAGTCCACAAGACGGAGCAAAACTTGCTCTAATGCCGGACGCATCGTGAGTGTCAAATAAAGTTAATTTATCTGCAAATCACCCTGCAATACAAACAGGTTGCTTTTTCTAATCCCAAACAGGTCGTCTACTAGCGACACTTTTGAGATGGCGACTCGAGAAAAGGGGTTGTGCCTCATTATTACCGTGGAACAATGCGGCGACACTTCGACGTTTCCACCCTCAAAAAATCTCGAAAACGAGGCTCAAAACATAGAGGATGCTTTCAAAAAACTCAGTTTTATTGTTGAGAAATACAACAATCCTCGGTGTACAGATTTTTGGAGATGCATTGACAATGTGGTAACTTCGCAGGATCTCGCTGACATAAGCAGCTTCGTGTGCTTCCTCATCGGACACGGCACTGGTGGCAGCGTCTTTGCCAGCGACGGAGAAGAAATCGAAGTCAGAGACATCGTGGCCCGATTTCGAGCCAGCCAGTGCCCCGGTCTGAAGGACAAGCCGAAGATCTTCTTCATTCAAGCAGAGAAGCAGCCGGAGGGCCTTGAGGCCTGCTCACTGGAGGAGTCCTCGTTCCGTCTGCCTGAGCACGAATTTCTTCTGTGCAGTGGCGGCAGCACCGGGTCACTTTCGGATACAGTTTGCTCCGTCATTCGCGATGAGAAGTTCAGCAAGGAGCACATTGAGACCGTGGTGGCAGAGGTGAACAGACGCTTGGGCCTGGCGGAGATGAAGAAGGGAACTGAGCGATTCGGCTCCGGTGCGTCAGCCGTGACCAGCCTGACTAAGAAGTTTTTCCTAGACGGCGGCTCCACTGAGGAATCTCTGTAAGTGCATGTTCATGCATCTTCCAATCATGGTTTGCATGATTTGCATGGTTTGCGTATTGCATGCTGCATGTAGTTCGTGTTTGGTGACTGGAAGTGAGTTAAAAAAACTTACAGAATTCTTAAGACAGGCTAACAACTATTAACCAATTTCAGACCGGCATCGCCGGACCAGTGGACGGACCAGCAGCTCCGGAAGCAAAGCGACACTCCGGAAAAGTGCAAACAAACTTTCGGGCCAATGAGCCAAACTCCGCTGATTATTGCGTGCATCAAAGGCAAGGACGAGATCGTCAGCGAGATGCTAAAAAAATCCTTGGAAATCGGTGCAAAAGATGTGCAGGGCCGGACTGCCCTGTGCTGGGCTGCCGTCAAGGGACACAAGAGTGTACTGGCAGCGTTTAGCGAGGCTTTTAAAAGTAACGAGATCGCTTTGAAGGCGGAAATCAATGCCGAGGACAATCTACGTCAGACGCCACTGATTCTTGCGGCCAAAAATAACCGCACAGACGTTCTGGAGCCGCTCGTCAATATGGGAGCAGATATTAATCGTCAGGTATGAGTTTCTTTACTGAGAAAATTATTGATTTACTGTAACACAATTGAGTTTAATGTACTCATATTATCGTCAGAGGCAGAAAGGCGAAAGCAGTTCCCGTGTATTTAAATCGATACAAATGGTGGTTTTAATCCTCTAAACTCTAATCGAACGCTTTTGTCAGTCAGTCCGAACAAACATATCTTTTGAGATTTCTGACAAGATGGAAAGAGCTGGAAGGACTCTTTGATCGGATGACGAACTTTGAAGTAATTTACTTATTGGCCTCATCTTCATTGTGCCGCGATCAAGCTGACATAACTGAGATTGACAACACAGAGTGTAGTACCAAAAGGTAGTTCAATCGTGCTATGCAATCACACTGAATAGTAATGCACCAAGATACCCGTACCTGCTCCAACTTCGAAAACGTCCCTAAGATGGATACAGCCTTAGACCTCCAAAAATACACAGGGAGCCCATTTTAAAGAAGATAGTTTCGGACTCTGATTTCACAAGCTAACCCTTTAAAATGATGGTACGAAATTCACTGCAGGATGCGATGCGATACTCGGCAATCCTGTACGCCGCAAAGCTGGGATTGGAGTTGACAGCTCGCGAACTGTGCAAACTGGGTGCCAATTTAAAGCTGGCAGACTTTTCCGGCAACACCCCTCTGATCTGGGCCGCTCGATGCGGTCACAAAAGCGTTCTCCTTGAGCTGGGAGAGCGGCTAAACAAACCAGACGAGCTGGACTTCTGGAAGAGGGAAGGCGAGCGGAAGATGAACGCTCAGCAGTGGGCGAAGTTCTGCGAGCACTACGAGTGCGCTACGGTTTTAGAGAAATTGTAAGTTTGATTGGTTAAAGTTTCAGCGCAAACATTTAACGCTCATCGACCACCAAGACGCTTTAAAAAATTATAAAATCTTGTTTTAAATACGAGTACTTGGTGTTACGAGTAATACGAACAAGGTATTTCGCATCGATTATCGCACGTTACTTCTTAGTGTTCAACCAAAACTAACCCGCACAAGATGCTCCAGCTGTGCACAATTTTTTCGTAAACAAACAATCATGCTGGGAAAGGAGATGCAGAAATTGTAACGGTCGTACGTTTCTGAAAGAAAGGGAATGGTACCAGGGCTCCTGAGCAACCCTTGTGAAGTCACCGATTCTGACACGATAACCAAGCGCACATTCACTTACCGCCTCACTGCAGAATTCGGCGCCTAGCCAATCTGTCGAGTCAAGGCGTCACAATGGAACAAGACGAACAAGGCAACGGCGACCAGCCGCCACCCCCCTCGGGCTCCGGACCCGGAGGAAGCGGTCGAGAAGAAGAGGGCGCCACGGGCGGCGGCGAACCGAACGAATCCACTGGGGGTCAGGAAGACTCCAGTAGAGCCGGGCCATACCCCATGGACGGCATCCACCGGGGCATCGCTCTGGTGATCAACATCTACGATTTCGTTGGGCTGGACCTGCCGCGACGCCTGGGCTCCATGGCGGATATGGCCGAAAACGCGCTTTACCACTGCTTTACCTCCCTCGGCTTCGACTGCAGGCAGGTACAAAACGTTAACGCGCACTTTTTCGACCACCTGCCTGCCAATATCTGCTCGGAAGAGGAGCTGAGAAACTCCAAAGCCATCATTGTGTGCCTCATGAGCCACGGCGGTCACGATTTTATCTACTCTCACGATGGAAGACAAGTGGCTCTCCAGCTTATCTACTCAAAGTTCCAGCTCTGCCAGCAGCTGAAGGACAAACCAAAGTTGTTTTTTATTCAATCCTGCCGCGACGCGCCAGCGAATCACCGCCTGTTTCAACAGGTCAATCAGGTGTCTTTGGAAGACTGCATGTACTTTTATAGCACATCGCCTGGACGATTGAGCGGCCGACACCCGGAAAGTGGCGGCTTGTTCACGCAGCAGCTGTGCTCAGTGGTGGCTGATGATTTCAATCAGGATCGCGAAGAGTTCACCGCCGTGGTGCCCCGAGTGATCAACAGGGTGCTCGATCGGAGCAATGGACAACAGGTGCCCTGCTGCGAGCTGACTATCCGAAGGCCGCTGAAGTATCCGACTTTGGGCATGCGGCAGAATGCAGCCTGACGTTGACGTGATAAGTCCAAACTAAAAGTACATCAATGTGATCTCGATAATGATGATTTGCAGCCATAGTTACTAAATAAATGTTCATACTCGTATACTCAGCTTGTAGACTGACAAGACAGACTAAACTAACTTCAATAGAGTAAAGAAAGGCGCCTGTTATGCAGCTCCGCCAGTAAAAATTGTACCGAAGCAGGAAACTACACATCATTTTTGTTTAAATGAAATGATTCTAAGACAGAATTTCAATTTCAAAATAATATATATTAAATGGTATAGACACAAATGGTTCTGACAGTCATTGCCTATGTAATCTAGATTACAAAACAATCAAATCGCATTGTGAGTGATGCTTATGTAATATCTGCAGCTTCATAAAATATTCAGACTAATTGAACTCAGAGATTGTCTCAGTTTTTCACTCAGATCTTTGAAGTTTATTTTGATAAACAAACGTGTGATGGTATTCTTAATTCTATATATAAACCTTTCGCTGAAACCGCTATCCACTACTTTAACTTACTAAATTTCTTTATTTTCTCAACAAAAAGAGATTGTAACACTCTATTTATGCTACTGTAGGATAGTAGTGTTGCAGTGATGGTAACTATAGTTGGCAGAGATTTTTTTAAACTTTTTTAATTTGTCTTGTATTTGAGCTATATGTGCGAACTGATAAAAAACTCTATAGAATTCATAGTTGATATTTTCTTTTCATTAGCAACCACTTACAAGCGTAGACATGAACTTAACCAATTCTATACGCTTGCATTGGCTGTTTGTTATGTAAATTTTCGCAGAAAATTGCCATTACCAAAACTTGCCAAGTATTTTTCTTCAAAAAAAACGCGCTAAATTTTTTAGTATTCAAAATATCGCTGGTTAGAATGCATAGCGCTAAGTAGGGGTTCGATTTCTCTTGAGTGTATTAAATGTGTCAGCTATACTACAAATACACCGTTTCCTTACCTGCCTCCATCCAGCTCGATAATTTTTTTACAAAATCGATTTTAGCATCCTTCTACTTCATCTGTCCGTGTTCGATCAATATTTGTTTAAAATATCCCTAAATCTCACAGGCAGATAGAAAAGTATATCGCTAGTTTATTGAAATTGAATGTTCCATTAAAATTGTTACTTTATTTCCTCTTTTTTAAAAGCCCTCATCTTTTTTGCATGTAAGCTACTTAAAGTAGACGTTATGCACGGCTTTCTGCTGTGGATGGAGTGGGCCGGGGGTCAGAAAGAGTGGAAAACTGCATTCGTGCAATGCGTGAACACAGAGGCCTTGATGTGTCCTTGACCGGCGCAAACTGTGATTGGCTAATAAAATCAAGATGCGTGCGCATAATGAGAGGTCACGTGACTGGGGGGGAAGCTCGTAAAGCAATCCAACGTCGGAATGTACTCGTAGCTTGAAGGATCAAGAGTTCGTTGAGTGCATCGCACTTCAGTGAACCCCTACAATAGTGCAGAGATTCATGTGGATGAAAAATTAATAGGAAATGAGTCATCACATAAGTCATCGGTGGTAACAGAACTAAATATCTAGGTTAGTTCCTTGCAATATTTTTCAAATTACACTGTATTGCCAACTCACCTTAATAAATTTCGCCCTGACATTTGTAATTTGAGTTTCCACTAACACGTTAATCGCGAGAAAAAAATGTGCCAGGTGCTGGCGCGTGGCCTTCAGTGTTTGCTCTGAGCAAGTTTAAATTTACCTGATGTTTACATTGATCAGCACTGTGGGCGTTTGTTTGAGCGCAGTTTCCAGCATTCACTTGCTCACAAAAAATAGACCTCACCCAAGAGAACAGGAAAAAATACAGAGGATATGCGATATGAGTAGGCTGGTGTTGAAGATTGACAGAAGTGAAGATTGCACGAGAATAATATTGACGGTACAAAATTGCCAGCAAACCGTTCTCATAATTCAAAACGATTTAACCCTTTATCAGTGTGAAATGACTCGTTTTTCCCTTCATTATCGCTCGTCTTCACTTCGCTCAACTCGCTTCGCTCATCCTCGCTTCATTTCGGTCAATCTCCCCATTTCACACTTACAACGATTAATTCCCATTGAATTATGAGAATACTGTCACGTTATTTGATGTTGTCCGTGACCCTTAAAAGGGCCGTTTTAGTCCCAAATGAATCGAGTCAAGTCTTGATAGCGGATTTGTGTAGCGGAGCACTTGGCATACAAGGCCGGAAACTGGCCGTAGTTGGTTATTATTGTTGAGATCAATATTCGATGCGGTTAATATCAATATAGAACTTATTGCGCTTTGGGCACTGGCGGCTGCAACAATGGTTTTGAATTGAAGGTGAGTTAGAGATTGTAGTCGAGTGGTAGGCGAGTGATGCAAGACGATGCAACGTGGTGAGTAACGGCGATGAGTACAACAGACGGCGATGAGTACAACAGACGGCGATGAGTACAATAGTGGCAGATGCGTAGTGGTGAGATTGGCGTTAGCCGTGGCAGACAGTGGCAGGCAGTCAAGTAAGTGTGTGAGTAGGCCGGCCCAGACAGAGGGGCCGTGGCGAGAAATAAGGAGGCTCGAGGCAGCCAGACAAGAACGCAAAAGGGGACGGAAGAACAGATAAGAAAGAGAGGAGAGAGGAAGGTGGAGTGCCCGCCGCCAGGCAGGGGGTTTAATAAAGGAGCGCAGAGGGGGGTAGCGCGAAGCACGAGTGGTTTTCATTGGCTGGCGAGAGAACTTAAAATTATCGATCGTGCCAAAATTTACAGACGGGCGCAAGGTCTATCCAATACACAGTGAATTAGCAGTTGATAAAAATTATTTGCACGCTACTATAAGTAAACGTTAAAATAAACTATTGGAGAAATTAATATGAGAAATTACAAGGGAAAATATAGTCCAGCGGCCCTTTTCGGGACCACCTTTAACTGACAACGTCACACCCGCCTCCCTTCCGAAAAAGGATAGGGCCACGCAAAAGAAAACCAACACGCGGGGTGACGGCAGAAACACAGCATGACCGCAGCATATGAAATTACAGTAGAATGAATTACAGTGGAGTTGAGTTAGTTTATGTGAGTATATGATTACTGGAGGCCTTAGGGATTACTAACCCACAGGCTTACAAGTGGCTGAATAATCGAAGTCAAAATTACAGAACAGGTGGTAGGATTACAGAAAGTTACAGAACATTACGAAGGAGACGGTAGGTGGATTACAGAGCAGTAGAGCGCGGTGAGCGCGAGTAGCATAGTATGGTGGCGTTACAAAACATAACAAAATATGATAATGGTCACAAAGTAGCGCGGAACAGAGCGCGCGGCGCGCGATCATAAAAACGACAAACGGACGCGCAGAAGTGATACGATGGATGAGGCAAAACACAGAACAAGGATGACAGATGGATGAGGCAAAGGATGCAGAGCAGAGGCACGGCACAGAGACACAGTCCGGACAACTGCGGGCAAACGACGCCAAGCGTCAAGGGCGGCGGGACACGGCGCGGCGCGCCAAGGCGGAAGGAAACCGGCGCAGGAGCGCCCAAGGCGGAGACACGGCGCGGCGCGCCAAGGCGGAGACGGCGCAAGAGCGCCCAAGGCGGAGACACGGCGCAGCGCGCCAAGGCGGAGACGGCGCAGCGCGCCAAGGCAGAGAACGGCGCAGCGCGCCAAGCGGAGAACGGCGCCACGCGCCAAGGCAGAGAACGGCGCCACGCGCCAAAGGCAGAGGATGGCGCTACGCGCCAAAGGCAGAAGAAAGCGTGCGTGCGGTGTGTGTGTGTGTAGTGCTTACTTTTGCCCCACAAATATATACCTATGATAGCTATACTATGAAATTTGCGAAATATGACCAAAATCTGCAAATAATTTTTGACGAAGGTGGCGCTGCTGCACTCGTCAATGGGCTGAGTAGCGAACTGAGCTAGCTATATTCCTATATGCATTTTTTTCCGAGTTTTCAATGGCTTTTTTCAGTTTTTATTTTCTTTTTGAGTTATTTATGAGTTTAATTCGTCGCCAGTAGTTATGCTTTAATTACCAACCGTATAATGCACATTATGTGGCTTTGGGGTATTAACGTCAGAGGTGACGCTCTTATACATTTCATCGACTTCGGCAACACCGAACGGATGCAATAGGATTATTCTAAGCTATCAATTATTTTAATTATTTTTGTCCTTGCTATTATGTTTATACTATTCATGCCATCACTATTTATATATTATTCATATTGTCGTCATATTAGGCTTACAGGGGCATGCGCGCCCTTGTGTACCTTATAGACTATGGCAATGCCGATTCAGGCGGAGAACTACTACAATATATATTTGACAACTATTATATTTATAATATTCATGTCATAATTATATTTCGACCATAAAGTGCTTTATGAATTAATTTAAGTTAGTTTACTTTTGAATTAACTAGTTTGGCTTGTGGCTTGTGTTTTGTGGTCTGTGGCTGGCAAATGCCGCAGGGACCTGTGACCGGCAGGTGCCACAGGAGGTAGTTTTACGCCTTGCCCGGGGCGTGAGCTTGCGGTCTACAGGTGCCGCAGTGACCTGTGGCCGGCAGGTGCCACAGGAGGTAGTTTTACGCCTTGCCCGGGGCGTGAAAAACTGGCGGTTAGTGTCTGCTTCCCCACTGCTGGAGCAGGTCGGACACCTGACAGGTCCGGTACCTGACAGGCGGGCGGATGGGGCGTCCGTACCTGGATCTGGGTACGTCAGCCGGGGCTGGTGGTTCAGCTGCTTGCGCAGCGACTGGATTCGCAGCAATCTCAGGTGGTTCTATTTGCTCGGAGGAGGGGTCCCCCAAGGAGGCCGTGTACAGCGATTCTGAGCTGTCTTGGCTATGGCTGGTGTCAGTGTCTGTGCTGTCAGTGTCAGTGTCTGGCTGTGGCTGTCCCTCAATGGCTACAGCATCGCCAGCTTCGGCGAATGGTTGGCCTTCTCCAGCTGCAGCTCCCGCCCCCTCCTCAAAGGCGCCTGAAGCTGGCGGTGGTGGATTTGGCCCTAGTGCTCTGCGTGGGCCCTCTGGCCGGGCAGAGTCAGTCTGGGGAATGGTGACGAGGCTAAGCTCGCTCGTGGGTCCGCTGGGCGGGTTCACACTAGGTGCTGGAGACCTGGCATGGGTGGCCTCACCATACCGGTCAACTAGGTCTTGGTAAGTGGGCTGTCTGATACACGGTTTGAGACGGTCAATGTTGTAAATGTTATGGCGCGGATTTGGCACCCGATCTGCTGGGTTTAGGAGACCATACTCGGGGACTAAACGGTAAGTCCGCTCGGAGCAACGCTGCACTACTCGGTATGGCCCCAACCACACAGCGGGTTCTATGCCCTTGTGATTCGGGTTCAAGACCCAGACTAATTCTCCCTCGTGGAACTCAGCGCGGAGGGCGCGGCGGTCGTAATACCTTTTCTGCCTTTCCTGGGCCTTACCCCTAGTGCGGCGGGCTAGGGCAGAGGTTTCGACTAGCGTGCGGTGCAACTGGTGGGCGTACCTCTCCGGCTGGTAGTGCTCATTTGGCGGTGGATTGTGACAGAGGTCGAGCGGCAGTTCGAACTCACGCCCGAAGAAAAGTTTGGCTGGAGTAAATCCGGTGGATTCCGCGACTGTGGCACGGATTGACAGGGCGGCCAGGCGGCTGGCAAGGGGCCAGTCGCATTGTCTCTCAAGACAGATGGCTCTAATCTGGGCTTTCACCGTCTGGATCATCCTCTCAGCTTTACCGTTAGCCTGAGGGCGACGGGCTGTGATCCGACCCATGTCAATCTGTAGGAGCCTAGTTAATTCTATCATGGTACTATTGATGAAGGCAGTTCCGTTATCAGACACCAACTGCTCCATCATCCCATACCTGGCGACCCATTCAGTCAGGATGGTTGTGGCAGTGGTCTCTGCGCTGACGTCGGGAACAGGAACTACTTCGACAAACCCGGTGAACCGGTCAATCATAACCAGCAGGTACTTGTACCCCTCACACTCTTCGAATGGGCCTGCGTGGTCCACGTGGACAACCTGGTTCGGGTAGCTGGACAGTTCTGGTTGCATAGGGGCCTTGAGCTTACGCTTTGACTTCTTAGTCTTGGCGCAAACGGTGCATTCGGCCAGGACCCCCTTGACTATAGTATCTAAGTCGGAAATAACGAAGCGCGCCTTCAGGGCGGCCATCGTCTTGGTGATACCGCAATGGTTCAACTGGCCATGATACTGAAGGACCAGATGACTGACGTCTGCGGTCTCAGGCACCACCAGGCGCCTGCTGGCAGTCTTGGCTTTGGAAGATTTGGCTAAGTACAATAGGCCCTCGACTACTTCAAGGTCCTTGAATTGAGCCCAGAGTGCACGCATTTCCCGGCTACAACCCTGCAGTTCGGCCTTGGACAATGGCTCAGCCTTACCCTGGACACTGGCGATTAGGCGCGCCATGTCAACACAGGAGTCCTGGGCATTCCGAGCCCAGATGAGCTCAGGTGGCACTTGGGATTCGGGTTCAGGTTCGTGGGATTCAGTCTCTGGACTAGGAACAGCACCGCTAGCAGTAGCACGAACATTCGGCGTTGGTTCAGCCGGGGCATCTGTGTCAGTCTGACATGCTACGCTAATGCCTATGGTCTGGACGCACACCTGACGCAGTTCCCTAGAGGGGGGCGTACGCCGGTGCTTTGGGTCTTGGTCCAGGAATTTCCCCTTAAATTCTGGAATCTGGCTGCACGTCGGGCAGTCGAAGTGATCGGCTCTGAATTTTGGCAGTCTACTAAGAGCGTCAGCAGGCACGTGGTCGACGCCTGGACGGTACTGGACTGTGAAATCGTATTCAGCTATTCGTTCTAGAGTGGACTGCTGGACCTTCAGCGGGTACAGTTCAATGGTGGCAAGCCATTGGGCCAGCATACCCGTGGCATGCTTCTTAGAATGCAGCCATTTGAGCGCGGCCGCGTCCACCCGGACAGTGAAAGGCTTGTCTAATAGATAAGGACGG
The DNA here is from genome assembly GCA_002269645.1 of Macrostomum lignano. Lineage (NCBI taxonomy): Eukaryota > Metazoa > Platyhelminthes > Macrostomidae > Macrostomum > Macrostomum lignano. The sequence goes on along the minus strand of NIVC01000166.1, from coordinate 121,347 downwards.
AAATGCTCGAGCATCAGAACGAGCCCTAGCAACTCCCTCATGGTGGCACAGTAGTTTCTCTGGCTACTGTTGAATTTTTTGGATGCGTAAGCTATGACTTGCTCTTGGCCATCTGGCCCGAGCTGGTACAGCACACCCCCAGTGCCGTCAAGCGAGCTATCGCAGTCCAAAATAAATTCGCGCCCCTTGGCAGAGAGGTCTGGATACGCCAGAATCGGTGGTGAACAGAGGCTACGTTTGAGTTCTTGGAAAGCCCGTTCATGATGCGGTTGCCATAGAAACGGAGCATCCTTTTTGGCTAAGGCATACAAAGGCGTGGCGATGATTGAGAATCGCGGCACAAATTTCCGGTAGTAATTCGCAAATCCTAAGAAGGATAAGAGCTGTTTCTTAGAAAGCGGTTTAGGCCACTCTTGGACAGCCTGGGTTTTTGCTGGGTCAGCCTCAATGCCCCGGCTAGACACAACGAACCCCAGGAAGGCAACTTTGTCCTTGAACAACTCACACTTAGACGGCTTAATTTTGAGACCGGCTTTTCTAAGCTGCCAGAGGACCAGCGCGAGATGCGCGATCATTTGATCATTGTTGACAGCCTTAATGATGATGTCATCTAGGTAGATGAGGCTGACCTTCATCAGGAGAGGCCTAAACACTTTGTGCATTAGTTTCGCGAAATTGGCAGGTGCTGTCTTGATCCCAAATGGTACTACCTTCCAGCGGAAAGTGCCCTGGGGGCAGGCAAAAGCAGTGTAGTCCCTAGCCTCCTCTTTAATCCCTACCTGCCAGTACGCAGAGGTCAGATCTAGACTAGAGAATACAGTGGCCCCAGCAAGGCTATCAAAAGATTCTTCGATGAGTGGCAGGGGGAAGCTACACGGCTTGATGAGCTTATTGACGGCCCTATAGTCTATACACAAGCGTTGAGTGCCGTCCTTCTTCTTGACTAGAACGATAGGTGACACCCAGTCGGAGTCGCATTCCTCGATGACCCCTTGCTCGAGCATCTGCGCTATGTTCTGGTCTAGGAATTCCTTTTGGGCTGGCGTAGTGCGCCTGTATGGTTGCGCAACAGGCTTGGCCTTGGGATCTATTAACTCTATGCCCATCTCGTGTAATGTGGTATGGCCTAAATCTGCGTTTGATCTAGAAATTTGGCTATTGAAGTAGTTGAGCAGTTTCAATACGGTGGCGAGTTGGCCCCTAGACAATTTGGCTTGGTCGAGTTGGAACTGCGTTGTCAGCCATTTGGCTAACTCCCTACTAGGCGGCGGCAGTTTACTGAGTTGGCTGGTGAGGTTAGCTATATTGTCCAGGCTAAAGTCAGACTCCTTCAGGGTCGTCTGAGCTATGACCTCATGGCTATCTAATTCCTGGAATGAGGCAATTTCTTGCCCCCTAGTTATCTGAATAGGCTGCTCCCCACTGTTGAGCACGCGCACTAGTATGTGGTTAGTATCGCTAACTGAGTCTAGAGTCTTAGCTACCAACTGTTCGGTCTCTGGTCCGAGGATCCGGGACATGACTATACCAGAGGTGTACGGCGAAGAGTCGAGGACACGACTGGGAATCAGGGTTTCCGAGTGCGGGGGCAATTCTACGGTGCCGGCGGCCATCACTCGTCGGAGTTGGAAAATTCCCTTGTCCCCCTCAATGACTGGCACTGACACCCCTGCTACTAAAGCTCGGCCAGAGTTGAAGTCTAGCAGCATCTCGAAGCTGCGCAGGAAATCCATGCCTAGCAGGGCTTCTGTGGTACAGTAAGCAGTGACTAGGAATACATGCTGTTTAGTCGTATTACCTAAGTTGATTTCGCAGCGTAGCGAACCTAGGATGTCTACCTGAGAGCCGCCGAAGGCGGTGGCACGCTGTTTATTAGCACTAGGCGTGAATATGTTATTGACGGGGTCAGCTGCGACCAGTTTGGCTTTCACGTCAGCACCCATGATGCTGGCATTGGCGCCTGAGTCTAGACAGGCCAGAACTTTAGAGTCTCCTACTCCTAGCTGCACGAAATAGCTAGACTCAAAGGTGTCAGCTGTGTACCCTCCTTGTCGGCATTGTGGATCACTGTCCCCTGGCTGAGGTTGCACATTACAGGCCTTGTCGTGCTGGCGCCCGGGGTCGACCTGGCGCTGGAATTTCACCCTAGTCCCCCTAAGGCGGTGCTGCTCGACTAGGCTACGCAGGCTGGGAGACAGCTGGCTAATGTGGACAAACAATTTCTCTAGCAGGTGCTCAGATTGGATGAACCCGTAATTCTGAGACCATGTGGCAATGGTTCCTAGTTCAGTCGTGACTTTCCACGGCTGGGCTGCTGATTTTGGCTCCCCCGGGGCTGCTTTGGCGACTGTGGTCTCGGCGAGGGCGATGGGCAGTCAGCGATCAGGTGATCGGTCTGGCCGCATCGATGGCAAGCCCGCGGAGGGCGAGGAGCTGGCCTAGGCTGTCTATAGGTTTGGCTAACTTGTGGTGGGCCCCCAGTGGGCTCTGTGCAAGCGGGCCCCTGATTGGTGGTGACAGGCGGAGTGGTCTGGCTTAATCTATTGGCTTGGTCGGTCACCATCTTCTCAAGCTCGGCGACCCTCTGTTCTAACGCTTTCTTCTCAGCGTCAGGTTCTATGGCACGAACCTTGGCTATAGTAGAAGGCACATTCAGAAGCTGGCGGACCCCGACAAGATCTTTGGCCTTCTGCATCAGCTCTTCTGCAGAGGTGGCACTGTCGGTTTCCTGATCCCATAAGAGGAGCTTTTCGGCGAGGTCCTTATCCCTCAGCCCATGACAGAATCTGGCCTTGAGTAGGGGCTTCGCTTCAGCGAGCGAGAGACCCGCTAGTCTAGAATAGGAGACCAGTCTGTCAAAGAAGTCAGACATTTGCTCATTATGAGATTGGGCGGCAGCAACTAATTCTACGTAGGCCTTGTCCTTCTTCTTGGCATCGGTGTACCTTTCCCTGAGCAGCCGAAGCGCAGATTCGAAAGGCAACTGGTCACACCGGTAATTAAGATATACTTCTTGGCATTCGGCTGACAGCAAAGATACGAGAATGGCGGACTTCTGGTCCTCAGGAACGCGGCAAGTGGCTAGATACGAAGTAAGCTGAGCTTCCCACGTATCAAAGTTCATCTTCGGCTGATAAGCGATTGGAGGGCGAAGGCGTATGTCTGGCTTCGCAGGCGGCGAGGAAATTGGCGCTGACGGCGAGGAAACGGCGAGACGCTCTTCGAGCATCCGGTGAAGAGAGGCTAAGGTTTGAGTCAACAAGAGTTGCTCACTAGGAGCTGGCGCGGCGGCAGCAGCTGCACCTGCTGGCTGCTCACCGGCATCGACTGCGTCCTGATCTGGCACGACGGCATCCCCGTCAGCCAATGACGCTGCGGCATGGTTGTCCCCGTTGTCGGACATTGTGCAAGATTGAGCGAGATGAATGAACCAAGCGTGAGCGAAAATAAGGCTCCAGAGAAAACGAATTGAGGTTGATGACGCGAGAGAGATGAGAGAGATTGCGTCCTACTAACAAAAATACGTGCCTGACAGGGGCAAACCACAAAAAGCCTAGTATAGGGGAGAGTCCTATCACGCAAACCACCCAGACTAACTGTCAGGCAATAGTCCCTACAAACAATCAGCGCACAGCGTAACCTGGCGTGGCTTGGCACACGCAGCGGAGCTATCTTGGCAGAGCGTAAGCTCGAGCTCAACGCAGTTGACAGCGCGCGTTGCTCAGGGCGACGGCCAGCGACGACCCGCGGCGACGAGCGAAGACCAGCCGGGCAGTCAGGACCCCTGGGCCTGACGTGGCACAGGCTCTTGCAGCCTTGCGGACCGAACCTCAGGCGTGGCACAGGCTCTCGCAGCCTTGCGGACCGAACCTCAGGCGTGGCACAGGCTCTCGCAGCCTTGCGGACCGAACCTCAGGCGTAGCACAGGCAGGCAGGTGCTCAGTCACGAGCCGGCAGAGCTGAGCAGAAGTCTCGCTGGTGGCTGGTGCTTGGTTGCAAACTGGCAGGACTGAGACGAAGTCTTGATGGCGCTGATTACGAGCTGGCAGGGCTGAGCAGAAGTCTTGATGGCACTGATTTAGTTGCGAGCCGGCAGTGCTGAGTAGGCGTCTCGGTGGGACCTCCAAAATTATGTCACGTTATTTGATGTTGTCCGTGACCCTTAAAAGGGCCGTTTTAGTCCCAAATGAATCGAGTCAAGTCTTGATAGCGGATTTGTGTAGCGGAGCACTTGGCATACAAGGCCGGAAACTGGCCGTAGTTGGTTATTATTGTTGAGATCAATATTCGATGCGGTTAATATCAATATAGAACTTATTGCGCTTTGGGCACTGGCGGCTGCAACAATGGTTTTGAATTGAAGGTGAGTTAGAGATTGTAGTCGAGTGGTAGGCGAGTGATGCAAGACGATGCAACGTGGTGAGTAACGGCGATGAGTACAACAGACGGCGATGAGTACAACAGACGGCGATGAGTACAACAGACGGCGATGAGTACAACAGACGGCGATGAGTACAATAGTGGCAGATGCGTAGTGGTGAGATTGGCGTTAGCCGTGGCAGACAGTGGCAGGCAGTCAAGTAAGTGTGTGAGTAGGCCGGCCCAGACAGAGGGGCCGTGGCGAGAAATAAGGAGGCTCGAGGCAGCCAGACAAGAACGCAAAAGGGGACGGAAGAACAGATAAGAAAGAGAGGAGAGAGGAAGGTGGAGTGCCCGCCGCCAGGCGGGGGGTTTAATAAAGGAGCGCAGAGGGGGGTAGCGCGAAGCACGAGTGGTTTTCATTGGCTGGCGAGAGAACTTAAAATTATCCATCGTGCCAAAATTTACAGACGGGCGCAAGGTCTATCCAATACACAGTGAATTAGCAGTTGATAAAAATTATTTGCACGCTACTATAAGTAAACGTTAAAATAAACTATTGGAGAAATTAATATGAGAAATTACAAGGGAAAATATAGTCCAGCGGCCCTTTTCGGGACCACCTTAAACTGACAACGTCACAATACGCTCTCGTCGTTCGCTTTGGTTTGCTGGCAATTTTGTACCGTACCCAACACTTCCAACTCTACCCAACTCTACCCAACTCTACCCAACTCTACCCAACTCTTCTAACACTTCCAACTCTCCCCAACTCTCTATAACCCCAGGCCGCGCCGCAGGCGCGAAGGGTCTTTTTCTGTTATTAAAAATAGACAAAAATGACACACGTTACACATATGCAAAATCTGAATGAATTGCAGGTAGGAGACCCAGTTGAATACCGAGGTGAGGGGCTTTTTGATGTGGTTGGAACAGCAGCAAATTTTGTTAAAGATAATATGGGTCTTATAGGGCAAGCAGGCTCCGCAGCAGGTTCTATAACAAATGCTGTAAAGGGTGGAATTGAAGCAGCGAGGGCAGTAGAAGAACTAAAGAAATTGAGAGAATTTAACGACACCCTCTCACAAATAAAAGTAATAAAAGATTTGAAACTAGCGCAGGAAGCAACCCAAGCCACACAACCAACAGAAACCCCCACGAAAAGCGCACCAATAAGTAATAAAGATATTCAGGATTTTAATAAAATGTTAACCACAGTTAAAGGCGGAAAAGGATTAAAGAAATTTTAACAATATAAAAATGGACACGGATAACGACCGCTTATATTTTATAGGAGAAATTGTAGACACTTTAGATTTGGATGATAATAAACATAGCCACACAATGTTAAAAAGATTGGATCGTTTAGGTAAAAAACTTGACTATGATATCGATACATTTAAACTTGCTGCAAAATATGCACAAGAAGGAAGACCAATATCCTTTAAGAATCATGGTAGAAATTATAGGTTGACAGACTCTGATGTGAAATTTTTATTGGAGACTCACACTAAAAAGGACGGAGGATTGCTACCCATTTTACCAATTCTTTTAGGCCTCGGAGCAGCCGGAGGAGTCGGTTTAGCAGGCAAAAGAATTCATGATAATCGAAAACAGTTAGCAGAATTAAAAGCAAAACAAGGTGGTATATTGCCACTTGCAACTTTGTTACCAATAATTTTTGCAGGAATAGGAGCAGCTGGTGGAATAGCAGGCGGCGCAGCAGGAATCACAAAAGCAGTAAACGATAAAAAAGCTGCGGATGAAAAAGCTAAACGAGATGCTGAATTTCAAAGACAGCAAATAACACAGGATGCTCAATTCAAACAGAAACTTATTGATACCATTAATAGTAGTTCAGCAACAGCAGAGCAAAAAAGAAATGCAGAAGCTAGGTTAGCAGCCGGAAAAGGTTTACTCTTGCAAGGAACAACCCAAGGAAGTGGAGTTGTCGCAGATAAACTACATGAATTTGGCCAAACTTTAGAAAAAACGGGTGAGAAAGCTAAAGGATTTTTTGATAATATTGGAGCTAATTTTAGGCCAGCAGTTCAGAAGATTTTTAATAAGTTAGGAAAAGATTTTAACATAATTGAAAAACACGACGGAAGCGGATTATATCTCGAAATGCGACCAAAAGCAGGATCTGGAATTTTCTTAAATTCAAACGTTATGGGCAATGGATTACTGTTACCAAAAGCAGATCTCGAATAGGCTCCTGGGGGGGGGGTGGGTCGGGACACCAAAAACGCAAAATTAAAAAACCAATAATTCAAATATTATATAAATTATATTCTATAAAATGGAACAAAGATTGAGCCCAGATCAGATTCGACAACTTCTTGCAAATGAGCGCGAACAGTTCAATCGATTACAAAGACAGATTGAACAAATTGATCAGCGCCAAAGACAGCATCTTCTGCGAAGAGCAAGAGAAAGACAGAGACAAAGACAGAGAGAAAGAGAAATACAAGAACAGCAAATAAACGAATTAGCAAATAGGATAAGGACAGAAGAAGCTTATAAGCGTTTAATAGAAAAGGTTGAATATGAAAAAAGAATAGCAGAATTAGAAAAAAACCAAAAGAAACAAACACGTCGGAAACTACGGAATAAATCGGATGAAAAACCATTAGAAGAGTTTATTAGGGTTTATCGATTTGAACCAATGCAGAACGTCCTAGATTTTATTATTACCCAGCTTTCAAACGGATATAGTGTTGAAATTACTAATGCAAGAGTACAATATTTTTATAATAAAACCGGTGATGATCGTGAAGAGATAATTCAATACTTAGCAACATTTTATAATATAAGTCAGTTTCAAGCTTGGTTTAAGCATTTGGTAGAAAACTACGACATGAATTTAAGTTTGTTTTCTGGAAGACTTAAAATGACACCAAATGAAATTATACTTAAACATGAAAGGTCAAAGCAGGGTATGGGAACAAATGTCATGTGTGAAATTGTAGAGTATAAAGATGAGTACTGTTACATACCTAGTGATGGAAATTGTTTCTACAAGTGTGTTCAGTTTATTTATGGCGATAATGCCCCATCCAAAGACGAATATGGTGCTTGGTTGTACGACTCAAGAACCCAAAGAGGTTTAATGACAAATTCAAGAATTGAAAGATTCAATGAATATTTTAATCTTAATATAGGGCTGTATAACCCTAATAATCGTGGAATTGAACCAAAGTCTCAAAGAGGGATTCACCACGACTGGTTATTAATAAATTACTATCACACGCCTGATTATCACATTGGTCATTATTGCCTTATTTCCAATAAACAACGAGGAATCGCCCTCGAACGGATAAAAGACAATTATAAAATAGTATTTAAAAACCCAACGCCCGAAAATGTTAAAGAGTTAAAAATGTTCATCACACCCACAAATCCCAATAAATCAAATGTATACATATTTGATTTTGAAACATATTTAAATTATAATCAACAAGCATGTCCGTATGCAGTTGGTCTTTTAAACTATAACGACTTTTCTAATAAGTGTAACGAAACCCCAGAGGAAATAAAGAAATTAACTAAGATCTTGATATCCGACCGCGGATGTGATTTTCAAACAGACGGAGATAAGCTTGACCGTGCCGAAGGCTCGCAACCAAAGGTTGATTGCGTTAGAAAAATGTTTAAATACCTTGGTACTGTTAGGTCAAAAAAGATTGTTTTGATCGCACACAACGCATCCCGATTCGATTCGTACATACCACTATTTTGTAATATAAAACCAATTAAAATTCTTAAAACCCCAAGAGGAATATTATCAATCACTTTTGTAAATGATTATATGACAAAAGAGGTTGGAGCGTTTATAAACAGAGATAAGAAGAAGAATCATAAGGATTCGAAACAAACCATTACGATGCTTTGTTCATATCAACACGCTTCAATGAGTTTAAAAAAGTTTTGCTCATCAATGACAATTAGAGAGGATCTGTGCAAGACCTCAATGGTTCACGACATTACCGAACACGACTATATAGAGCGCATGGACGAATGGTACGAATATTTACAATTTGATCTTATTTCTTTATGCGCCTGTATTCATAAATATAATGAAATAGCATATGAAATTGGTGGAATGACAATGTTTGATACTCTTACATGTTCGAGCTTAACATTAAAATGTTGGTTTAAAGATTTTGTTAGAGTCGAAGACAAAATGAAACAATACCTAAAGACAAAAGAAAAAAGTATTTATATAAAAAAAATTGAAGAAATAATATCTCCGTTGAAAATCGAAGATTATTTTGACTTAAGCAAACTTGAAAAAATGAAATACCAAACACTATTAAAAAAAGAATTTTCGGTTCACTCTCATACCAATCCTTATATAAGAAGGTTTATGAGGGACGCAGTCAAAGGAGGCAGAGTATTTGCACTAATAAATAAATATGAAAGTGACTGTTTTCGAACAATTGTAGACGTTGTAAAAGACCATTTAAAAATACCAACAAGCGACCCATGCGAGGTTATATCAACTTATCTCAAAAGCGATATGGAAGAAAAAAAGAAAATCGCAATTAAATTAAAAAACCAATTGGGTACCGCATCAGATTGTTTAATGAATTTTGATGGAGTCTCATTGTACCCATCCGCCATGTCTGATAAGGATAGCGAATATCCAAGAGCAGAAACAGCAAGAGTTTTTGATATAAGCGAGGAAAAAGATTTCTTGACACAATTTAATTCACAAACCTTTCGACCAAAAACAGCGGTTTTAAAGATTATGTATGAGAACCCAACTAGCGTTTTTCTCCAACATCTCCCATCGAAAGATAAAGAGAAATTTTACAATCCGGAAACAAAAGCAAATGAAACAAAAACATTAAATAGGTTTAGAAACGGAAAGGTAATCGACACCTTATGTTCCGTAGACATACAAGAAATTGTAAGAATGGGTGGAAAAATATTAAAGATATATAGTGGAATTGTATATGAGAAAAATTACGATTTCTCTCCGTTTCAAAATTATATTACAAACCTTTTTGAAATGAGAAAAGTATTTAAAAAAGAAAATAACGAGGCAGGTTCTGAATTGGTAAAAACACTATTAAATTCATTATATGGTAAAACAGTTCAAAGAGACATTACATTCTCAACACATCTCTGGAATTTGAATACATTAAAAACAGAATACGATGACACAATCAAGTCATATGAGAAAATATGTGACGATTTATATTATGTTGAAAAAAATAAAGACACAAAAGAATATATCGAAGACGAAGATAGTCCTATATCAGACCTTTGTCCGGCACAATTAGGAATATTTATCTTAGCTCATTCAAGAAGGATCATGAATAATTTTATCACCTCTATAGACGGTTCAAAAACTCCAGAAATTTATTACGGTGATACGGATTCGTTATATATACATAAAAAACATTGGGATACATTAAATAAAAACGGACATGTCGGAAATAATTTAAGTCAAGGAAAAAACGATTATGGAGAGGGTGGAATTATATTCGGATATTTTATCGCTCCTAAAATTAAATATTGTCTTTTATTGAAAGATGATTTTATTATGGAAGAGAAAAAAACAGTTAAAGGATGTGCAAATGATAAGATTAATTTTGCATCGTTTAAAACTTTATATGATGGACAGTCAATAAAAGTAAATAATACCCTAGCTGCCAGGTATATTGCCACAATGTTGTCACAACGTTGATATCTAATGTTGCTGAATTGTTGATGTCAATGTTGCGGCAACATATTTTTTGTCGTTGCAAATGTTGTCATATGTTGCTATATAATGTTGCCATAACATTAAAGCAATGTTGACATAACAACATTTTGAAATCTCTTTTCTTCCTACTGATAGTAATGCAGCGAGATTATTTAATTTGTAGTAGATTGTTTTAATATTCTGAAAAAAACAAAACGAGACGCAAGACCACCCTGCAGCTTTAATCCAATTCAATAGGAAGAATGAAACAAAATGGCGCACTCGAAGTACAACAAAAAGTTGTTGGTTTTATATTTTTCTAGATGGAATTTTACTTCAAAACAGAATAAATTGCAAATGGTTTTTACTGCGCAAAGAGATGTCAATAGGGTTTGTTGTAAATTTGTAAGTCAATGGTATGCAAATATAACTTAGATAAGGGGGAAATAATATGGCATACAAAGTCATACAAAGCGGCTTTAAGAAGGAAAATCACTTTGCAGCATCATTTTTTTATATTCACCCACAACTAGAGGCTTCAATACAAAAATGTCCTTTGCTATCAAACAATCAAAGAAATTCGGACAGCTGGATGTTGACAAAATAACTTGGTACATTGCGATTGATTTTACACGCCATTAATAATTGTCTTCTTCGTCAGCGTCGTCAGCACCGAAACCTTCAGCATCGCCTTCGCCGTCCAATCTAGGACCAACACCAGAATCGGCAGCATTTTGCCCACTAGAGGCGCGTTCAGCTTTGCGACGTTCTCGAACGGCGGCAAAGCGCAGATGCTCGCCCACGGCTTCCTCGATCGCGAGTCCTGTCGCCGTCTTATGGGCCGTCCATACGACATCTGAGAACGAGAGAATTCCTGAATTATAAATTAAATCGAACACAAATGGACTATTTCAACGTCTGAATTAGAAACTAATGGGCATTACATTCTGCTTTTCTTACTTTTGATAAGGGGGAGAAGTCCAAGGTTTTCAAACGGCAGTTTGGACACACCCCTACGAACGGCACCACGAAGGCTGTACTGCTTAGCCAATCCGTCGGTCATCAGTTGGTACATAAGGGTGCTTACTTGCGTTGAAACAGACTTTCCACCCAACCGACGGAGAAAGGCGAACTGAAATGTTGATGTTGGTTGATCACAAAATTGAAGTCGAAAGAAGTCTTGTTAGATAGCTTCTTATAAGAATCTATCAAAGCTTGCAAATCGTTTTGCTATCATTGTACGATATTTTAAAGAATCAGAAATCTCTAGCAAAAAAAGAAATCAGTGGCTTTAATTACAGTGCACATTGCATTCTAGCTGTATCATTTTATTTAACGAATATTTACCACAGTCTCTGTTGACTTTCGATCCTCCTTGACTTGACGGCTCCATGCTAGAAGCCCCTCCGGGGAGTTGAACGGCAAGCCACCCAAAATGGCTTTGTCAGTAGGAATTTGGTGTTGTCGACTATCAGCAGCAGAATGAGCAGCGGGCAATGGGTTTGAGGAGATATGCTGCTCAATCGATTGAAGTCGCCGATCGATGCTGCACACTTTAAGATACGTCGCCCGCTGCGACGCTGAAATATTAGAAAAATAAAATCGTTGTTTGCTTATTATACGCATATTATATGTTTTTGCTATATATGTATCTGAGAAATATACTTCTATACGAGACAAACCATTTTTCTCATAAAAAATCAAAGCGTAGTTGTTGTGAAAATATAAAATGAGTATAAGCTATAGTCATGTCAGTCAATGAACAGATTCATTTTAATATTTAGTGTGGATTCATGAATTTGGATCTAAGGAGTAAATAGTGAGTCTATCTGTAAGCAGCATTTACTGGTAGGGTAAAAAAATATCATAACTGTTACCTTCTATTTTGGAAATCATAGAAGCAACTTCTGCCAAAGTTACAGTTGACGATTGTCCTGGACTAGCAACATCAGGTTGTTCTCCGTACAAATCGCCGAGAGTCACCAGAAGTGACTGTGTATTTGCAGCTGCGAAAGGCGACAGTTCGACCGATGGTGAATTTCGTAAGCCCGGCGACGACACTGCAGACGGCAGAGCAGACCGGTTACGATTCGCTGGTGATGGCATTGCCGCAGCGCCAGCTGATGATGGCATTGCCGCATCGCCAGCTGATGATGGCATTGCCGCAGCGCCAGCTGATGATGACACTGCCGCAGCGCCAGCTGATGATGGCATTGCCGCAGCGCCAGCAGATGATGACACTGCCGCAGCGCCAGCTGATGATGGCATTGCCGCAGCACGAGCTGATAAAATCCCACATGGTGCGGTAATAACTGATGTAGCTGAATTGTTGCTGTTGGGCCCAGGGCGGATGTTCGAAGCATGTGATTGTTGCAGTACAGTCTGCAGCCTTGGTGCCTTGGGTACCACAGTCGGTTCACCAGCTGGTAATCTCGATCTTGATTTGCGATTCCTTGAATATTCGATCTCCTCGTCCAGACAATTACTGTGTCTATCGATGAAGACATCAGCAGGTGGACGATGCCTCGACACTTCGCAGTCCGTAGATACGACGTCACCTTTGTTTTCATAACGACTTCTTAATTTTAAAGCCGAGCGCCATGAATCTGAGAGGTTATATAACGAGAAGCGCAATGTAATGCAAATATTTTTCCCTGGCAGGTCATAATTGAGCACTTTAATTCATATCAGTATTATGCGATACATTTTTTAGTTGTTTATTGTACGATGTAATTTGTAATAATGTCAGTTATAAATAAACAAGTAATAAACAAAAATACAAACCAAGTGCAAAAAACCTATATTTTATACATACATAGGCATACATATATGGGCTTTGAAACTTCACAAGTCACTATTAACCATGCTTTACAGTAAAATGACAAACATATTTACTCTTGAAACTCTTTAAAAGTATATGCTAAACGGGAAACAAACCCTGAACTGAGAAAAACCAGCTTACGTACCATGCTGTGCCAATACGATCACCTCGTGTAGAGTCCAATTTTCGTCTGGAGCGATCCGTCCATCGATTGCCTTCTCATACGCTCGTCTTGGGGGCCACAGCACAGTCGTCGGGGACTTGAACCATGTTTTGAGTACCAAATCGAAAGAACGGTCGGCAGCGAATAAAACGAGAGCATAGGTCAGAGCAGGCATCGATGGCTCTTCTTGATCAGAGTCAGAAGATGACATCATGAAACTTAATTTAAATCGGAACGCTTGAACAGGCAAATTTCAAAAGGTGTGCAAAATAGGAAGTGCTACTAAGCCGCCTTCGCGCTGCTTCAAAAGCATCCCTTTGCACAATAAATCGGCAGATGGGATGAAGCTCAAATCACGAGAGAGATCGCTAACAACTACTATATTTATATCTAACGAATTGACAGCGCTGTCATAAAATGGTTCCATACGGCGATACTGTAGACCAACTAGAATGAAACTATTATCAACGCATGATAAAATATGCTTCACGCAAACAACAGCACCTTGCTTAGTAAAAACATAGCAATCCGGATGTAAATTGGAAATGAATGTGTGTCGATCAGGCAGAATTACTTTTGAAAAGGCTCCGGAGATAGATAAATGATGGACAGTAATGTTAGGAATGGGTCTAATTCCAGAAAAAGACACATTCTGAGTTCCAGAAAACTTATCAAAATAGCCTAGGGTAACATCTCTTTCTAGAACTCGCTTGACAACTTGTTGCAGGGTGAATGATGGGCCTCTACAAAACTTAGTAAAAAAGCGTATAAAGTTTTCACCCCAAAAGCAGCTAAAATTTTCGAGACAACCGAACAGTCGCACGTCATTCGGCACATGGATTAGGGCGTGAATCGAAAATACAATGAACTCTGGGCCCCATGCTTTTGTGCACTCAGAAACAAACCACTTGATGAGGTCCTCTGAGAAATCGCAATAATGCGAACATAAAACGGGATGCGACATAAGAAATGTGAATGTGTGCAATGAGAGAATTAACTGGTACATAACAGAACTAACAATTCCCTTCAGAGCAACAGGTGCAAGATATAAGATAAACATGCGCAATTCTGTTGCCTTCCAGAGTTTTAAAACATTAAGGGATCGCGGCCGACGAGGAAAATCGTGCGTTATACATGATCTCAGAGACGTTAATGTTGTGCTGATTTGCCGTATAGAAAGCGAAGGGACGCGGTAGTCAACATGTGCGGCAGATAAGGACTTTAAAATTCTGAAAACAGCGCCCTCATAAATCAGGTGCATGGGATCTAATGGAAAGCACTTGATCACGTCTATTGCTAAGGACAAAAACGGACTTTGTTGGCGATTGCGAATGTGGCCTATATAGGCTTCAGGCGTGCGGAACATATCATCAGTGCGAAGAGGTGCAGAAACATCGACAAAACAGACCCTACGTGCAACATACTCGCCTTCGACTACGCATTTGTCACATCAAAAGTAGCCTGTGCAATGTTTGGTACTTTTAACATAGGATCGAGCAGGTGTGTCGCACATTACCATCTCCAAAATAAAGGGAACACATTTTCCATTTGGCATTATGAATCCAGCTGAGATTAAACTGTGCAGCTCAGCTATGCAATCAGCCAGAAAGTCATTAACAAAGGCAGGCTTCGAATCGCCACAATAGATGCCGATGATAAAAGAACAGTCACGAAGGTCCCTTAGGCGTCCAAAAATTGGCCAAAGGGTACATGTTGTGCTCCGATAGACCTGCGCACCATCAATAAAAAGATGAAAAAAAAACGGTACTCATCAGCAACAAAGATGGACGATTAGCCAGTACAAAATTTAAAGCAGCTTTGACACCAAAATGGTAATAGTGGCCAGGTTCAACAGTTTTTACAGATACTTTGCGTTCAGTTTTCATCAGAGTACGATAGTCACGTGGCAGGCCAGGCTCAATGGCTTCCAAGCGATGAAGTAAATCATTAACCATTGCAGTGTCTGGATCTTTTGCTTTGACCCAATCACAGAGAGCAGTTTGTAGTTGCTCCCTACGGTCAATCAAGTTAAGCTCAGACTCCATAGCCGAAAATTCAGAGCCTCGATCAGATAGATTAGCACTACTTTGAAAGCTTGCATTACTTGAACCTGAAAAGTGTGACAATTTTTAGGGAGTCAAAATATATTTCATCTATAGTAGAGCAAAAAATGGCTAAACAGTTAACCACAAATTAACTTACCAAAATGGTTTAGAGCCTGTACCACTTCAAACTCTTTAGATCCTATATCTGCTTCCATTTCAACTTCTTGTTGGTTGCTAGACAGAGATACACAGGAATCTTGAGCTTCTAGTACTTGGTCAACTGATAGTCCTATATTAGGATATTCAGAAGCAGATGCAGAACTTCTCTGGTCTTGGACCATATAGTACTCAGATAATGCTTGCCTCTGAATAGTACGTTTGCTCATTTGCTTCTCCATGATTTTGTAAAGATCTGAAAAGTTTTTGATTTATTGAATATTAATGTGAAAACTGAAGAATATAGCCCATATGACAATGACTATATCACAAAGGATATATACATTGCTTATACAATTTGATCTTATTTCTTTATGCGCCTGTATTCATAAATATAATGAAATAGCATATGAAATTGGTGGAATGACAATGTTTGATACTCTTACATGTTCGAGCTTAACATTAAAATGTTGGTTTAAAGATTTTGTTAGAGTCGAAGACAAAATGAAACAATACCTAAAGACAAAAGAAAAAAGTATTTATATAAAAAAAATTGAAGAAATAATATCTCCGTTGAAAATCGAAGATTATTTTGACTTAAGCAAACTTGAAAAAATGAAATACCAAACACTATTAAAAAAAGAATTTTCGGTTCACTCTCATACCAATCCTTATATAAGAAGGTTTATGAGGGACGCAGTCAAAGGAGGCAGAGTATTTGCACTAATAAATAAATATGAAAGTGACTGTTTTCGAACAATTGTAGACGTTGTAAAAGACCATTTAAAAATACCAACAAGCGACCCATGCGAGGTTATATCAACTTATCTCAAAAGCGATATGGAAGAAAAAAAGAAAATCGCAATTAAATTAAAAAACCAATTGGGTACCGCATCAGATTGTTTAATGAATTTTGATGGAGTCTCATTGTACCCATCCGCCATGTCTGATAAGGATAGCGAATATCCAAGAGCAGAAACAGCAAGAGTTTTTGATATAAGCGAGGAAAAAGATTTCTTGACACAATTTAATTCACAAACCTTTCGACCAAAAACAGCGGTTTTAAAGATTATGTATGAGAACCCAACTAGCGTTTTTCTCCAACATCTCCCATCGAAAGATAAAGAGAAATTTTACAATCCGGAAACAAAAGCAAATGAAACAAAAACATTAAATAGGTTTAGAAACGGAAAGGTAATCGACACCTTATGTTCCGTAGACATACAAGAAATTGTAAGAATGGGTGGAAAAATATTAAAGATATATAGTGGAATTGTATATGAGAAAAATTACGATTTCTCTCCGTTTCAAAATTATATTACAAACCTTTTTGAAATGAGAAAAGTATTTAAAAAAGAAAATAACGAGGCAGGTTCTGAATTGGTAAAAACACTATTAAATTCATTATATGGTAAAACAGTTCAAAGAGACATTACATTCTCAACACATCTCTGGAATTTGAATACATTAAAAACAGAATACGATGACACAATCAAGTCATATGAGAAAATATGTGACGATTTATATTATGTTGAAAAAAATAAAGACACAAAAGAATATATCGAAGACGAAGATAGTCCTATATCAGACCTTTGTCCGGCACAATTAGGAATATTTATCTTAGCTCATTCAAGAAGGATCATGAATAATTTTATCACCTCTATAGACGGTTCAAAAACTCCAGAAATTTATTACGGTGATACGGATTCGTTATATATACATAAAAAACATTGGGATACATTAAATAAAAACGGACATGTCGGAAATAATTTAAGTCAAGGAAAAAACGATTATGGAGAGGGTGGAATTATATTCGGATATTTTATCGCTCCTAAAATTAAATATTGTCTTTTATTGAAAGATGATTTTATTATGGAAGAGAAAAAAACAGTTAAAGGATGTGCAAATGATAAGATTAATTTTGCATCGTTTAAAACTTTATATGATGGACAGTCAATAAAAGTAAATAATACCCTAGCTGCCAGGTATATTGCCACAATGTTGTCACAACGTTGATATCTAATGTTGCTGAATTGTTGATGTCAATGTTGCGGCAACATATTTTTTGTCGTTGCAAATGTTGTCATATGTTGCTATATAATGTTGCCATAACATTAAAGCAATGTTGACATAACAACATTTTGAAATCTCTTTTCTTCCTACTGATAGTAATGCAGCGAGATTATTTAATTTGTAGTAGATTGTTTTAATATTCTGAAAAAAACAAAACGAGACGCAAGACCACCCTGCAGCTTTAATCCAATTCAATAGGAAGAATGAAACAAAATGGCGCACTCGAAGTACAACAAAAAGTTGTTGGTTTTATATTTTTCTAGATGGAATTTTACTTCAAAACAGAATAAATTGCAAATGGTTTTTACTGCGCAAAGAGATGTCAATAGGGTTTGTTGTAAATTTGTAAGTCAATGGTATGCAAATATAACTTAGATAAGGGGGAAATAATATGGCATACAAAGTCATACAAAGCGGCTTTAAGAAGGAAAATCACTTTGCAGCATCATTTTTTTATATTCACCCACAACTAGAGGCTTCAATACAAAAATGTCCTTTGCTATCAAACAATCAAAGAAATTCGGACAGCTGGATGTTGACAAAATAACTTGGTACATTGCGATTGATTTTACACGCCATTAATAATTGTCTTCTTCGTCAGCGTCGTCAGCACCGAAACCTTCAGCATCGCCTTCGCCGTCCAATCTAGGACCAACACCAGAATCGGCAGCATTTTGCCCACTAGAGGCGCGTTCAGCTTTGCGACGTTCTCGAACGGCGGCAAAGCGCAGATGCTCGCCCACGGCTTCCTCGATCGCGAGTCCTGTCGCCGTCTTATGGGCCGTCCATACGACATCTGAGAACGAGAGAATTCCTGAATTATAAATTAAATCGAACACAAATGGACTATTTCAACGTCTGAATTAGAAACTAATGGGCATTACATTCTGCTTTTCTTACTTTTGATAAGGGGGAGAAGTCCAAGGTTTTCAAACGGCAGTTTGGACACACCCCTACGAACGGCACCACGAAGGCTGTACTGCTTAGCCAATCCGTCGGTCATCAGTTGGTACATAAGGGTGCTTACTTGCGTTGAAACAGACTTTCCACCCAACCGACGGAGAAAGGCGAACTGAAATGTTGATGTTGGTTGATCACAAAATTGAAGTCGAAAGAAGTCTTGTTAGATAGCTTCTTATAAGAATCTATCAAAGCTTGCAAATCGTTTTGCTATCATTGTACGATATTTTAAAGAATCAGAAATCTCTAGCAAAAAAAGAAATCAGTGGCTTTAATTACAGTGCACATTGCATTCTAGCTGTATCATTTTATTTAACGAATATTTACCACAGTCTCTGTTGACTTTCGATCCTCCTTGACTTGACGGCTCCATGCTAGAAGCCCCTCCGGGGAGTTGAACGGCAAGCCACCCAAAATGGCTTTGTCAGTAGGAATTTGGTGTTGTCGACTATCAGCAGCAGAATGAGCAGCGGGCAATGGGTTTGAGGAGATATGCTGCTCAATCGATTGAAGTCGCCGATCGATGCTGCACACTTTAAGATACGTCGCCCGCTGCGACGCTGAAATATTAGAAAAATAAAATCGTTGTTTGCTTATTATACGCATATTATATGTTTTTGCTATATATGTATCTGAGAAATATACTTCTATACGAGACAAACCATTTTTCTCATAAAAAATCAAAGCGTAGTTGTTGTGAAAATATAAAATGAGTATAAGCTATAGTCATGTCAGTCAATGAACAGATTCATTTTAATATTTAGTGTGGATTCATGAATTTGGATCTAAGGAGTAAATAGTGAGTCTATCTGTAAGCAGCATTTACTGGTAGGGTAAAAAAATATCATAACTGTTACCTTCTATTTTGGAAATCATAGAAGCAACTTCTGCCAAAGTTACAGTTGACGATTGTCCTGGACTAGCAACATCAGGTTGTTCTCCGTACAAATCGCCGAGAGTCACCAGAAGTGACTGTGTATTTGCAGCTGCGAAAGGCGACAGTTCGACCGATGGTGAATTTCGTAAGCCCGGCGACGACACTGCAGACGGCAGAGCAGACCGGTTACGATTCGCTGGTGATGGCATTGCCGCAGCGCCAGCTGATGATGGCATTGCCGCATCGCCAGCTGATGATGGCATTGCCGCAGCGCCAGCTGATGATGACACTGCCGCAGCGCCAGCTGATGATGGCATTGCCGCAGCGCCAGCAGATGATGACACTGCCGCAGCGCCAGCTGATGATGGCATTGCCGCAGCACGAGCTGATAAAATCCCACATGGTGCGGTAATAACTGATGTAGCTGAATTGTTGCTGTTGGGCCCAGGGCGGATGTTCGAAGCATGTGATTGTTGCAGTACAGTCTGCAGCCTTGGTGCCTTGGGTACCACAGTCGGTTCACCAGCTGGTAATCTCGATCTTGATTTGCGATTCCTTGAATATTCGATCTCCTCGTCCAGACAATTACTGTGTCTATCGATGAAGACATCAGCAGGTGGACGATGCCTCGACACTTCGCAGTCCGTAGATACGACGTCACCTTTGTTTTCATAACGACTTCTTAATTTTAAAGCCGAGCGCCATGAATCTGAGAGGTTATATAACGAGAAGCGCAATGTAATGCAAATATTTTTCCCTGGCAGGTCATAATTGAGCACTTTAATTCATATCAGTATTATGCGATACATTTTTTAGTTGTTTATTGTACGATGTAATTTGTAATAATGTCAGTTATAAATAAACAAGTAATAAACAAAAATACAAACCAAGTGCAAAAAACCTATATTTTATACATACATAGGCATACATATATGGGCTTTGAAACTTCACAAGTCACTATTAACCATGCTTTACAGTAAAATGACAAACATATTTACTCTTGAAACTCTTTAAAAGTATATGCTAAACGGGAAACAAACCCTGAACTGAGAAAAACCAGCTTACGTACCATGCTGTGCCAATACGATCACCTCGTGTAGAGTCCAATTTTCGTCTGGAGCGATCCGTCCATCGATTGCCTTCTCATACGCTCGTCTTGGGGGCCACAGCACAGTCGTCGGGGACTTGAACCATGTTTTGAGTACCAAATCGAAAGAACGGTCGGCAGCGAATAAAACGAGAGCATAGGTCAGAGCAGGCATCGATGGCTCTTCTTGATCAGAGTCAGAAGATGACATCATGAAACTTAATTTAAATCGGAACGCTTGAACAGGCAAATTTCAAAAGGTGTGCAAAATAGGAAGTGCTACTAAGCCGCCTTCGCGCTGCTTCAAAAGCATCCCTTTGCACAATAAATCGGCAGATGGGATGAAGCTCAAATCACGAGAGAGATCGCTAACAACTACTATATTTATATCTAACGAATTGACAGCGCTGTCATAAAATGGTTCCATACGGCGATACTGTAGACCAACTAGAATGAAACTATTATCAACGCATGATAAAATATGCTTCACGCAAACAACAGCACCTTGCTTAGTAAAAACATAGCAATCCGGATGTAAATTGGAAATGAATGTGTGTCGATCAGGCAGAATTACTTTTGAAAAGGCTCCGGAGATAGATAAATGATGGACAGTAATGTTAGGAATGGGTCTAATTCCAGAAAAAGACACATTCTGAGTTCCAGAAAACTTATCAAAATAGCCTAGGGTAACATCTCTTTCTAGAACTCGCTTGACAACTTGTTGCAGGGTGAATGATGGGCCTCTACAAAACTTAGTAAAAAAGCGTATAAAGTTTTCACCCCAAAAGCAGCTAAAATTTTCGAGACAACCGAACAGTCGCACGTCATTCGGCACATGGATTAGGGCGTGAATCGAAAATACAATGAACTCTGGGCCCCATGCTTTTGTGCACTCAGAAACAAACCACTTGATGAGGTCCTCTGAGAAATCGCAATAATGCGAACATAAAACGGGATGCGACATAAGAAATGTGAATGTGTGCAATGAGAGAATTAACTGGTACATAACAGAACTAACAATTCCCTTCAGAGCAACAGGTGCAAGATATAAGATAAACATGCGCAATTCTGTTGCCTTCCAGAGTTTTAAAACATTAAGGGATCGCGGCCGACGAGGAAAATCGTGCGTTATACATGATCTCAGAGACGTTAATGTTGTGCTGATTTGCCGTATAGAAAGCGAAGGGACGCGGTAGTCAACATGTGCGGCAGATAAGGACTTTAAAATTCTGAAAACAGCGCCCTCATAAATCAGGTGCATGGGATCTAATGGAAAGCACTTGATCACGTCTATTGCTAAGGACAAAAACGGACTTTGTTGGCGATTGCGAATGTGGCCTATATAGGCTTCAGGCGTGCGGAACATATCATCAGTGCGAAGAGGTGCAGAAACATCGACAAAACAGACCCTACGTGCAACATACTCGCCTTCGACTACGCATTTGTCACATCAAAAGTAGCCTGTGCAATGTTTGGTACTTTTAACATAGGATCGAGCAGGTGTGTCGCACATTACCATCTCCAAAATAAAGGGAACACATTTTCCATTTGGCATTATGAATCCAGCTGAGATTAAACTGTGCAGCTCAGCTATGCAATCAGCCAGAAAGTCATTAACAAAGGCAGGCTTCGAATCGCCACAATAGATGCCGATGATAAAAGAACAGTCACGAAGGTCCCTTAGGCGTCCAAAAATTGGCCAAAGGGTACATGTTGTGCTCCGATAGACCTGCGCACCATCAATAAAAAGATGAAAAAAAAACGGTACTCATCAGCAACAAAGATGGACGATTAGCCAGTACAAAATTTAAAGCAGCTTTGACACCAAAATGGTAATAGTGGCCAGGTTCAACAGTTTTTACAGATACTTTGCGTTCAGTTTTCATCAGAGTACGATAGTCACGTGGCAGGCCAGGCTCAATGGCTTCCAAGCGATGAAGTAAATCATTAACCATTGCAGTGTCTGGATCTTTTGCTTTGACCCAATCACAGAGAGCAGTTTGTAGTTGCTCCCTACGGTCAATCAAGTTAAGCTCAGACTCCATAGCCGAAAATTCAGAGCCTCGATCAGATAGATTAGCACTACTTTGAAAGCTTGCATTACTTGAACCTGAAAAGTGTGACAATTTTTAGGGAGTCAAAATATATTTCATCTATAGTAGAGCAAAAAATGGCTAAACAGTTAACCACAAATTAACTTACCAAAATGGTTTAGAGCCTGTACCACTTCAAACTCTTTAGATCCTATATCTGCTTCCATTTCAACTTCTTGTTGGTTGCTAGACAGAGATACACAGGAATCTTGAGCTTCTAGTACTTGGTCAACTGATAGTCCTATATTAGGATATTCAGAAGCAGATGCAGAACTTCTCTGGTCTTGGACCATATAGTACTCAGATAATGCTTGCCTCTGAATAGTACGTTTGCTCATTTGCTTCTCCATGATTTTGTAAAGATCTGAAAAGTTTTTGATTTATTGAATATTAATGTGAAAACTGAAGAATATAGCCCATATGACAATGACTATATCACAAAGGATATATACATTGCTTATACATAAGTAGTTATATCTAAACTTTACTTAATGGTATGATACATTTGTAAATAAGATGCATTCTTAGTAGATGCATTTCTTAGTCTTTTCCTCACTTTTTTCTCTAACCTTTATATACATAACACTGGCCTGTTCACACGCGCTTCTTTGAATAAACTTTTTCTTGACCATATTATGGAGCTGAGATCTGCAGCTTTCATTTGAATCAAGTTACAATTGAAACAGACTGAAATTATATCTGCTAGAAGGCATTGTAGCAAGGGTTTCAGAACTTTTGATGGACAATATATATTAGCTTTTTTCCATTGACCTTATCCCTTAGCCCTAGGGCAGCACAGTCCAGATTGGCCCAGATTGTTCTTTGCTAATAGAACTGATACTCAGGGCCATAGCAACCCACAACTATTAAATTAAAGTACATGAACTAACTGATTGAGTACACATGCAGCCAGCTAACATGACCACCCAATAGGCCCCCCCCTAGTTATGAAAATAATTTTTTTCCAAAACAGTAAATAGGCCTAATTAGTATATAATAAATTAAGCAATTATATAAATATTAGGTTTAAGCTAAAATAGCCAATATAGAAAAAAATCAAAGGGCATTCAAGAAAATATTTTGAAATCAACATAATTAAAATACCTAAATACTCGTAAATAGGGATATAATAAAATTATATTTGAAAAACTATATACTATTTAAATATTTTAATTATTCTTGATAACTTATAAGCCCCATGGCTATGTCTATAGTCAGTAGGTGTAGCTAGGAATTTCCTACAGGGGATATACCAAGGAGAATTTTTTATGGAAGGTATACCAAGGTAAAAGTATTATGATAGAGTTACATGGTAGCATATATAGCAACAAAAGGCAACAAAAAAAATTAGTTAGGCTCTTTAGGGAAGGATACATCCCCCTATCCTCCCTCCCTATACCTTTGCCTATAGTAAAATATAGATGAAAAAACCAAAAATAATGGCTCAATACTACAATAAGTTGAGTCCAGTTGGAATTATTCATTTAAACCTAGGCTTCAAGTGTAGGCCTAATTTTTTTAATTATATATAAACTTAGATTTAGCACATGCTAGCATACAAAGTTTTATAGTTCAAGCTAGGTTAGGCCTACCATCTAGGCTACTAAGTTCTAATTGTAGGCCTAGCCTATCCAATTTTTAATACCAACTTAAATTAAAATAAAAATGGCCTACCTACATTACATACTATAATTTTTTATAAATTAAATGCCTAAAATACTTAAATAAAGCTTAGAACACATCCAAAACTATCTACTAGGGCAGCAAGGTCTGAAAATAAATGACGCCTAGCTATGCCTTTGTCTGGTTGTCTAGCTAAGTTAAGATTAAGAAAGACTGGGACTATAGAACTGTTTAAAAAACAATGAGGTAACTAGTGACTTGAATATTGAAAAATGTCATAAGTAGTGTTAGACTCTACAATAACCAAATATTAGCCTGTTCTAACAAGAACTATCTAACAAGGGCTACAAGCAAGCTCAAGAATTTTATCCATGCAAATTTTATCCATGTATTGTTTACATCTTTTAAGTTTTATAAACGATAAATTGTATTGAGCAATACACTTCTTCTAACATTAACAAAAGAAAATACTTATTAAGGCCTAAAAAACGACAAAAAAATTTGTACTTAAATATAAATTTTCTGTGCCTTGGCTACTTTCAAAGAAACAGCCTTTTACCAGCTAAATGGTTTTATTATTTTCTAATTTTTGAGCAAGGTCATGTGCCCTTATGTTCTACTATAAGCAGCCTCAATAGTAAAATACCACTACAAAATAAAATGTTGTCACGGCAACATTGTTACAATGTAGCTGAAACATAAAATGTCACGGCAATATCTATGCAACACTGTCAATATTGGTACAACATAAACTGGCAGTAAGGGTAATGCTCCGTGGAAACGATCGTTTGAAGGTGGGATAATAATCCCCCAAAGCGGATCAACAATATCAAAAACATATACCTCTACGATAAACACATTTAAAAGAGAGAAACCAGATAAAAACGGAGTTATGAAACCATTCTTTAAAAACTATTTTGATGACAAACCACAGCACGAGCATTCAATTGAATATTATAAAAGTTTACTATTTGATGTTGATTATAATTGTTTTGAGTTCGATATTGATGAACTAGCACTTGAAAAAAACCAAAGCATGTAATTGTTTAAGCATAATATCCACTATTTCGATTTCATATCGCCCCGCAGGGTCGCGAACTTCGTTCGATTTTATAGAACACCAATTTTCCTCACAATCTTTTATTTTTTTCCTAAGTATTTTTATTTTCGTAACAAGTCGATCGATTTCAATTTCAATTACTGCTTCAGCATAAGCAATCTCAGCTTTTATAAAACGCTTTCTTTTATCCAACTCGTATCGGATAGGAAACATATCATCCCCATACTCACTATAAAACATAGTATTTATTTTTTTATTAATATCATTAAGTTCGCGCTTTTTTGTAATTAGGATTTTTATTGTCTCCATTTTCTTATAAAAAAATTTAGTCATCTTCGCCAGTCTCCCAAACGGCAGCCAATTTTACAGTCCTGTCACTCTTTTTATTATTTGTTTGTTTTAGTTTAAATTGCAACCCATCCCCCTGACTATATTTCATAACAAACATTTTCGGTTTATTAATAACTAAAACTGGAAAATTTTTAACACCATTCCCACTTAGACATAGGACTGTATTTCCATCCAATTGTAAAAATATCGATTGAAGTCCAATAAATTTAACCTGTCTCAAACATATAATATTATATTCTTTATTCTCCAACATATTGGGTGTGAGATAATTAATCACATTAGAATCGGTTTTAAACCAGCTCTCCATTTTTAATCTAAAAAAATAACAAAAAAATGAAAGACATTTATGAATGTAAAAAATGTAACGTGACTATGCATAGAGGTCAAACAGCAAACGGAGATATATATCATATGTGTTATTCATGTTCTAAAGTATATCAATTTGAAAAAATAAAAAAAGATTGAAAACTCATATTACTATTTTAAAAACACAATTTTAAGAAATCTTACAAGGGACATTTCTCATCCAATTTTAATTCCCGGAAATAATGTTTATTTATATAATAACTTTTTCCATTTAAATAAAGGAAAGGGATTAAGTTCGAAAGACGCTGAAAGGATTTTAATTTTAGTTGGATATTATTTCAATTTTCTTTTGCGAGTGAATACAAAGTTTATAAGGATAGGCAACATACCTAACGAAATGTTATTGAAAAAGTCATTGAAATTTTTATGTATTGATAAAAAATTTAAACCTAAGATTACAAGAGAGTTACCACTTTGGGAAGAATACATAACATATGCGTTAGAAAAACTGTACTTTGTACACATGACTTGTCATGATTAAACAACGTTAAGTTCTACAGCACTTCCTGATCGCGGGCTTTGTACCCCAGTACCAATAGTTTCGGGTTCGTAAATACCTAATGTTTCTATAGGTGGAGCTTTGGGTTTGTCCAAACGTAATTCTTTTAATTCCATATCGGTAAAAGTTTCAACATCCAAAATTCTATTTTTATCTTTTAAATATTTTTCATATAACTCAACCGCAGTTGATAACTCATGAATTGTTATCTCTCCATCATCTAATATTTTTTGCACATATAAATATAACTGATTTTTATATTGTTTTGCAACGTCTCTTAATGATTTATATTTTTCCTTTCTTTTTTTAAGATATAATTTAATTGCTAAAAGTATTGATAAGTTTCTGATTAATTCAAAACCTGATATTGAGCCAATTGAAATACCTAAAAATAATTGAGATAAATTAAGAGTTGGAATTGACTGTAAAATACCTAAAACGATTACACATTACATTGATAAGCTTCCAAATCCAATATTGAAAAAATCCATATTTCTGATATGGTTTGAAATCCTTCTTACTTTTTTAGCATATAAATCATAATCATAGTTAATACGATCAACATTACTTAACATGTAACATGCACATAATTAAAATGGTCACGTTCCCTTTTATCTGCTTCAGACACCGACATTCTCGTCTATTTTTAATAGCACTAAAATGAATTCCCCGCGCTCTTTGGGGATTTGTCCTGAGCTCAATAGGTATTGTATTGGAGTTATTCTTTCTTTTTTCTCCCATTTAAAACCTATTTTCCAAAACTCTTGAAGTATAATATGATTTTTTAATAATTTAATTAATTCTTGAAGTTTCTTATTATCCTGGACATTCACTCCACTAAATAAAATTCGCGTATGAGATTTAAAAGTTTTTATATTTGATTCTTGTTTAGGAATTGGAATAATAACATTATTTTGTCGAATCGATGGAGTTCTACTAAAAGCCATTTTATATATAAATATTTTATATTGCTACAGGAGGTTTTTCCAAATAACCAGTAGAGGGAAAAACATAACCAAACGATGTGCTACCACAAACGGCGGCGCCACGAATAAAATGTGCAGCATCTGCTCCTCCGGTTCGAGCACCAAAACCCATAAGGGTTCCAGATTTATCTAAAGTTCCCCAATTTCCACTATCATATGTGAAAACGTTCTGGCCAATGAGAGTATAAGAATCGGCTGAAACATTGTATGAATGTATTCTATACCAAACCCTTTGATTTAAAATATTAATTTCAAATAAATGCCAATCACCGTTATCAATATTTGCATAGTCTACCGTTTGATCCGCGCCAGTATTAACATCCGCGCGGCTTGATCCGTCTGATTTTTTAGAACTCCAAAGTAGGCCAAATTTATCATGCCACTCACTCGCAAATACTATCAATACAGCGTCTGTTGCTAAACCAGCCCCGCTTTCACTTGTTGGTCGTTCGTGACAATATGCATAAAACCAAACCGCATCTGCGCCAGTTCCTCCAGAATTGGCAACTCGGAAATAGAAAGACGCTGATATATTTTGAAAATGTGTGAAATTAAATTGTAATGCCCCACTGACACCACCAGTTTCACGAGTAATTCTAGCACCATTTTGATAATCGATATAAGAAGCGTCGCCAATTAAAGAACCAACTGGATATATATCTCCGGCAGTTGTTGGATTTTGATATCCAGTCCAATTACAAATTACTGGCTCGAATAATGCGGCATCAATTGCAGGAATGTTATCTAATTTATTTTTATCACCCGCAGACATTCTACCATTTGAAGTTGGGGTTGCTAACTGATCTACGTATGCTCGTGGGGTTGCGGAAAGTATTTGATTCGGCCAATTAAGATCTTGAATTTCAACTCGGTGTTCAAATAATTGTATCAGGCGAACTTCGATAGGTTGCGTAACTGTCCCACCATTTGGGAACAAAACGCTATAATATTTCCAAAAATTAACCGTTAAATTAGTTAATGCTAATGAAGTTGCTTGAATTGGCGATCCCGACGTTCGTAATACCGTCCATGCATCGGTAGCAACATTTTTTGCGCGAACCGACCATCCCGATGGAATATCAATTGTTGCGCTGCCTGTAATTCTTAATTCATTTATTCTTCGATTATAACCTAAAAATTCAAATTGTATTTCCATATTGGTTGTGGTTCCGGTATTTGGTGACCATTGTGTCGCAAGGCTTCCATCTCCAACTCGAAAAGCATCGTTGTTATTTTCGGATGCTGTAAGAACAACATCTGGATTTGAAGTATTTGATGTAAGCGGCGTGGCAAAAATATCGGCGTCTGTTACATTAGCTCGAGCGTTGACTTGCCCTAGATTTACCGAGTCTGTGTCCTCTGTTCCAAACAATAAATTTGTTAATTTAAAATTATTCATATTGATATTGCCATTACGACTACCAACCTGATTATCGACATAGTTCTTATCAACTACCGAGTTATTCGTTGTAATTGCAACATTTATAATTCGATTGTTGTCCATATCTAAGGTTCCGGTTGCGGTGGTTTGAACATAACGCGAATCAGAATCAGTTCGAGAATAAGAATCGGTTATATCTCTTTTTAAATTTAACCCATTATCAACTTCTGTTTTTGTATATGAATCAGTTATATCTCTTTTCAAATTTAATGAATTATCAACCTCTGTTTTGGTATAAGAATCTGCAACATTCCGTTTCAAATTTAATGATGTGTCGATTTCAGTTTTGATATAAGAATCGACTGTATTGCGTTTTAAATTTAATGAATTATCAATTTCGGTTTTGGTATAAGAATCTGCAACATTCCGTTTCAAATTTAGTTTAGTATCAATTTCAGTTTTTTTATAACCTTCATCTTCATTAATATATCGATTATCTCCGAATGTAACACTTATTCCACCACTTGTACCACCACCAGTACTTGATGTTCCATTCCATGAGGGCGTTCCAGAAAATAACATTTTTTACTGTCTATTTTATAGAATCTAAAATTATCTTAAAGTCTTCGGGTCTTTCCTTCGAGTTGTTAATTCTATATAAAAAATACAACGCCGCTTGCCCGCAATAACTTTTATCAAATGTTTGAAATTGTTCGTGGTGATCTCCACATAAACGATTTTTAGTATGATTAAATTTGTCTTTTATTTCCTGTAACGGAGGAAGCGCGTATGAATCAAAAAAATAAACAAGTTTGGGTTTTGAATAAACTGCTGACCAATGAACACCATTTTCTTTTGTTGTTTCAATATTAACAATGAAAGATCCATATTTTGGTAAGTCTTTTATCTCATCCCGCATAACACATCTGAATGGTTTTATTTTTAACTGCCGCGCCCAATTTGTTAATTCGATATTGCTTGTTGTGTCTGTTCCATATCTTTGTTTGAACAACTGCCAATTCATAGTCATTTTATGTTCCTGAAAAAACTCTTGGTTTTAGTTAGTTTCGTAGGTGCGGGTTTTAATAGTTCCTTTCGGATTTTTTCTGCTTGTAATTGTTTCAATTTTGTTAGTTCGATTTCATAATTATCCTTTGCGTTTTGAACTTTATCTGATTGTTTTTTTAAACCATTGTTATTATTATTACCCATTTTTACTATGGGAAACGGACGAAGTCCTCGAACCTTTGGTTCGATCGTGCGAAGCACGCGTATCGAAGATACGATTAAACCTGTTTTATACGTAAAATTACCGTTATTGACTGCCCACCAAAACTTATTAATCTATCACTTTCGTCTACGATCCTAATATAAATTGATTGAACACTATATTGATTTAAAGGATAATATATTGGGGTTTGGGGTGAAACAATCATTTTCTCTCCAATTGGAACAGCAAGAAACGGGATTGAATAAATAATTCCACGTTGAACCAAAACTCCGTTATCATCTGTTATATAACCACCGTTTGATATGTCGGTTGTTATATTAATTGTATTAACTCCACCCTCAATATTTCCCACGGTATCGCCGGTGCTTGATGCGGTAACTATTCGGGAATTAAATCCTAGTATGGTTCTGAGTGAATTTGCAATTGTGAAATCAACCTGATATCCAGATTCTAGTGATAGCGTGAATCTGCCAGATGGTAAATCAACCCCTATAACAATCGCGCCTGCTACCCAATCGCCATTAGCTGTTAATTCTCCTTCTATATAAGCATTCAAATCGGTATAGGAATACGCTCCTGGATTAACACTAAATGTTGTCCAATTGGCTCCTGAATCTTTAGAATATCTAAATTGATTATTTGTTGCATTAATTAATTGAGGCATGTTAAAAACTGAAAATAGTATCAAACCTATTTGATAACTTAGGCTTTGATCGAGTTGTAACGGATCGCGCAATTGAATCAGTTGCTCACTTCTTGTCATTATAAACTGTAAGGTTGTACTAAATTTTGAATTAGTTCGATCTACCAATTGCTTTATAGTATCCAAATTTGTAGCCATTTTTATAGTGGAGAATTATTCCTCATCGTCTTCTTTTATCAGATCTTTTAAGATTCGATTTTTCCTTTCTAACCTAGGGTTGATATACATGTATATATGTTTGTATTGACTATCATCCCAAATTTTTTTACACATACTTTTGAATGGTTTTACATCCAATCCAGGATTAAATCTAGCGTGTATATTTTGTAAATCATAGTTATCCAAATCAAACATTACACAACAACTAGCATTCTTTTTTATAATTGATTCTAATTCTCTAAAGGATTGAGTTAGATAAAAAGCTCCAATTCCGTCTCCTCTACCACTAACAAAAATTTCCTTTTGCAATTCTTGATCGCCGTCGTTAATACAATCATCAAAAATAATTAGTGTTTTATCATGTTTTGGAATTTGATCATAGGATAATCGGGTTGATACTCTAACAGTTGGGGCTCGGTTGTTAGTGTTTTCTGGATTTTCTGCCGTTGTTTTACATAAATCCTTAATGTCATCGAGTGTAAATCTTGGTTCATCATCGTCCTCATATTGCTCATATGCTCTTAACATTCTAAACATGATATCTTTTTTTAATTTGTTTTTTAATCCATGTTTAAGAAATTCATAATATTTTATTCTAGGTTTGTTAGTATATATTAATAAATTATTATAGTCTAACATTCCATCTGTTGTTAATAAATCGTAAACAAAGTGTGTTTTTCCTTTGCCCGACCCACCAATTACTAAACAAAGAAAAGGATCGTTTGGAAATATAATATTGTGTTTTGCTTTTACCATTTTTAATGAAATAATTTAACTAATTTTACAGCGGGGCGTCCCGAACAATCGTGCCATCAGCTTTAGCAATTGACATATATTCCTCTAGAAACAATACGTGTGCGTCTATTGCCTGATTACCGGTTTTATTAATCTCTAACATGTAATTAAGTCCAACATTGGCTACGTTTTCTTTCTGTGCCGTTAGATCATAAACAACCACTGGATGAATGTTTAGAAACTCTGTGGGTGTGTACTGAGGGACGGCAAACGCTTCATTTTTGACATAATCTTGATAATATTTTATAAAATCATTAACATTATTATTTGCTATATTTAAATTTAGGGGGTCTTTAACCGGATAATATTGATCATCAACCTGCAGGCGGATATTCTGAACATTAAACTCGTTAATAGCCGAAACCGCATTGTCTGTTGCGGTAACTGCTTGTGCTGCTATGTCACCCGATTGAAGCCAATATAAATCTCCATTTGTTATTTTACTCCTTCTGTTTGTTATTTTAAACCAAACAAAAATATATCTCACCCGACGTTTTGATGTAATTATCTGCCACTGGAATGAATCCTGGTTATTATTAATGGTTCGCATAAAGTGTCGACGATTCAAATAAAATATTTCCTGATCATGCGTTAACTGATTATCGATGTGTTTTAAAAGTGGGGCTGTTACCTCAATAGTTGGTACGACTAATTGAATTGAATCTATACGAACTGCTATATCGGTTGAAATTGAGGTTCCATAAAGTATCCTAGGCTGATATCCACCAGATATTTGCAACTGTATCCCAAATTTTAATCCTTTCCATACTCGATTTGGTGAGAAGAACCCAAATAGTGGGAAGATTGAAAAGTCCTGCTCATATGCGGTTGCCGTGGTTAAAACCGCGACTGGGAATTTATTCTGACGATCTATAAAACCTGTATTAATATCTTTTGTGTTAGTCATGGTGGTTACAACTGGAACTATATTGGTATTAAGATAAGCTATAAGAGCTGCGGTATCTGCACCAGCTGCGTTTTGTACATTAGGGAAAACTACTGCTTGACCATTACCCTTATCAGGCATCCACCCAACATTATCACCAACTTGTTTTGATAAATAAGTATAATTTAAATGTTTCAAAACTCCATTAATCTCTGCGGGGTTTGATGCTGTCTCAACCTCGGCTCCATTAACTGACAGTTGGGCTTGGGAAAAACATTTATAAAACCAATCATTTTCTATTATTATTCCAGAACGATCTGCGATATCGCCGGCTGCAAGAGCAGTTCCATCATTTCTAGTATACAACCATCTAACGCGGAAAAACGCATTTTTCATATCCAATATAGTGTTGGTTGCGCCGATGTCAAAAGTTACCGTTCCGGTAGTAAAGTTATTTGAATTATCACTTGTTGGTAGAGTAAAATTTAAATCTTTTGCCCTGACCTCATTAATATACTGACGGTGCTTTTTGAAATGAAATTTATCACTCCACATAGTTTTTGTTTCAGCCATTTTTTTAAGTTAAAAAAGTTTTTTTATGTTAAAAAATGAGTCAATTTATGGATGTTGATGGAGAGTTAGCGATTTATAAAGAAAAGCAAAGATATTCTGATTTTGTTAGAAATTTGCAAAAAAGAAAGTTAGGAATACAATTAGCTGGCGAAAGATTTGCTGCTCCTTTTGTTAATCCTATTACGGGGAAAATTAGTGAACTAGAAAAAACAGATAAAGACCTTCTGGAAAAAATTGCTAAGAATACTGAGCCAAAAGAGGATGAACTTTTAGATGAGCCGCCTACTTATGAGACTGATCAAGCATTATTGAGAGTTGCAGAAATTAGACGTGCAGAAAGGGATGGGGTTGATGAATATCCGAGACCTGCACCAACTAGTATTGCTGTGACAGATTTAGGTGGTGGTAATTATCGAATTGGTGGAGTTGATAAAAATCGGGATGAACTATATAGAGAATTGGGTGGAGCATATAATATTATTACCAACCCTAGGGTAAAATTTAACCCCGATTTATACACTAGAGATGAATTAGTAAGTGCTAAAATTTTTTATGATGAGTTAGGAGTAAGAGCTGTTAAAAATACAAGTTTATATAAAAGGATTGTTGATTCTATAAATAACAAACCGGCTGTTGGAGAAGGATTTAAAACTCCACGAAAACTTGTTTTAGCTGCTGCGAAAGCTGCTGGACATACTGGAATTAATTAATTGTTAAATTTATTTTTTATAAAATGGAAACTAAAAAGATTTGTACTAAGTGTAAACAAGAAAAACCAATGACGAAAGAATTTTATTTTTGGAGAAATGATTCAAAAAAATTTAGAAATGATTGTCGATCTTGTCATAATACCTCATCTACTATTTGGATAAAAAACAATAAAGATAAATGGAATGAATATAGAAAAAATAAGTGTCACACTGATGATAATTACAAACATATTGTTTTAATTAGAAATAGAATAAATTGGGCGTTGAAAAATTTTAATGACAAGGACAATATCTCATATCTTGGTTGCACAAAAGAATTCTTTTTTGATTGGATAAATTTCACAAGAAATTATTATGTGTCAAAAGATTATACTGGAATGTTACATATTGATCATTTCATTCCCGCTTCTTCATTTAATTACAAAGACGAAGATCAGATAAAAAAGTCTGAACATTGGACAAATAAAAGATACTTAACTAGCGTAGATAATCACTATAAAAAAGTTAAACAACCAACCATTGAAGAGTTTGCAAAACAATTAGTGCTATCATGTATTTTTAAGACTATTAAAAATGAGCAATCAATTAGTATTTGAAGGAGGATTTTTAGATGTTCAAAAAGGATTAACAAGCTTACCGAGTATTTTTACTACTGGAAGGTATACAAATGAATTACACCTGCCATCGCATAATTTCACAGGTTACCCCGTGGCCTGAGTGAGGAAGTCAATGTCCTTGCTAGTCACTATTTGTGGCGACATCTTCAAATTGCGTGAAACCCGTCATACAGCTTCAAGTACCACTTCAATTGAGAAATCTTTTGAAGGAACAGAGGTAACTCCTCTTCCCAACGGTAACAAGCTTGAAGACAAGGTGGCAATGCGCAGCCAAGCTCCTAAGTCGGCAGATAAGGAGAAGGTTCAGAGAGCAGACGGAGATGGGCGGTAATTTAACCGCTTAAGGTGTGTTCCAGCCTCTTTCGAAAGATTGAGGGTAAACTGCCCGGCACTAGGTTAGATTTGAGATTAAATCCTGATGACACTCCAAAAGCTGATTCAATTCCCATTAACGGTATTGATTGGTTAGCATATTATCATGACTTAGCATACAGAGATGCTGACAAGAACTCACCCGAGGAAGCATTAAGATTAAAACATGAAGCCGATAGAAAAATGATTCAAGGATTAGATAACTTACAAGGATTATCGGTAAGCCAAAGATTAACTAGGTGGATGGTGAAAAAGATTCTGCAATCTAAAGTTAAATTTGGTTTAGGAATTAATTACAACCAACATGGAAATAATTGTGTCGATTGTTTGTTGTTAAGTGGTAGTGGGTTAAGTTCTGATGAAGCAAAGATTCTTCATAAAGAATATCGAAAACCTAAATTTTATAGAAAAATCATGAACTTCAAAAAGAATGAAATTTGGTATGCTGATTTAATGTCGATGCCGAGCGACAGAGGATATAAATATATTTTAACCATATTAGATGGTTTTACTAGATACGCGTGGGCTGTTCCTTTGAAATCCAAAAAAGGAGAGGAGGTTGCTGATGCTTTTAGAAGTCTTGGAGAAAAAAGCGAAAGGTTATGTGTTGATGAGGGAAAATAATTTTACAATCCTCATATGTATAAATTGTATCATTTTGAAAAAGGACAAGAAAGGAAAAAAGACGCGAATGGGGAGTATATTAATAAAATTTATTCTATTTATGGAGAAAGTAAAAACGCATTAATAGAAAGATTTAATCGAACTTTGGGGAAGAAACTGTGGTTTCAGTTTAGTCTTAATGGTAACCAAAAGTGGGTAAAAATATTACCAGACGTAGTGAAAGATTATAATTACGCATATCATTCGGCTATAAAGATGAGTCCTCAACAAGCTTATATCAATCCTGAAAATGTTAAAGTTACTTTTGGAGAATTTGAAAAAAAGAAAACTAAAGGTTTTAAAGTTGGTGATTCTGTTTATAACTATAAATGGAAAGATAAGTTTGAAAAAGGAAGAAAAGGATATTGGAAAATAAGTGAGAAATTTACTATCAGTAAAGTTTTAAATACAAATCCTACAACCTATATAATTGCTGATAAGGATGGTGAAGAAATATTAGGTTCTTTTTATGAGAACCAGCTAATGTCTGCGAACTAATTCCATTTTTTACATAAAAATTTCAATTTCATTCTCCGAATCACTAGTTTCATATGAGCTATTTGTTGAGTTAGAATCATCTGAACGAACCTCCCAATCATCCGAATTTAAATAATCTCCAAGTTGAAATATTAACTCTCCCTCTTGTTCTAGATCATACAAACCATCCAGCTCTAAAGGATAAAGTTTTAGTTCGTTCTTATCATCATATTTTAAATAAACTTCATCAATTATTCCATTCAAAATATGTTGTTTTATTATCTCTGCGTTTTTAGCAACAGTCTCAAAAGTATCACTAACAGAAAAGGTGTAAACTCGGTTCATTTTTAATAACAGAAAAAGACCCTTCGCGCCTGCGGCGCGGCCTGGGGTTATAGAGAGTTGGGGAGAGTTGGAAGTGTTAGAAGAGTTGGGTAGAGTTGGGTAGAGTTGGGTAGAGTTGGGTAGAGTTGGAAGTGTTGGGTACGGTACAAAATTGCCAGCAAACCAAAGCGAACGACGAGAGCGTATTCTCATAATTCAATGGGAATTAATCGTTGTAAGTGTGAAATGGGGAGATTGACCGAAATGAAGCGAGGATGAGCGAAGCGAGTTGAGCGAAGTGAAGACGAGCGATAATGAAGGGAAAAACGAGTCATTTCACACTGATAAAGGGTTAAATCGTTTTGAATTATGAGAACGGTTTGCTGGCAATTTTGTACCGTCAATATTATTCACGAGATCTCAAGAGTGAGATAAGTGAGATTAGATTGTAGATCAGGGAGATCGGAGATGCGGAGATCGGAGATTTCATATAAAAGGTCGAAGATTAGATATGAGAGATCTGAGTTTAAATATGGAAGATTGGACATTAGATTTGGGAGATTGGAGTTTAGATATGGTAGATCGTAGATTAGATATGCGAGATTTGAGATTAGACGTGGGAGATCGGAGGTTAGACATGGTGGATGGGTGATTTGTAGCCAAAAAAGATGGGAATAGATGCTATGCATGAAGGAACAGCAGGGCGCGGGCAAACCTGCAAACCGATTCAAACCCACAAAGCTTTGGTGTTTGCATGAGATCCCCGTTGGCATTGTAGAAGAATGGCCTATTTTACGAAGAAGAAGCTTTTAACTTTTGCTTTTATTAACTTTTTGTATTCAGAAATCGCTAAATATTGCTTAATAGCGTTTAAATCGCTAGTTTTAGTAATGTAGTATTTGCGTTCTTGAATTTGACCAGTGAGGGCGTGGGAAGTGGGAGATGGGGAGTGGGAGATAAGAGCATGGGAATGGAAGTGAGATGTGAGATGTGAGAAGTGAGATGTGAGAAGTAAGTGAGATGGGAATGGAAATTGAGTTAGATGGGAATGGAAATTGAGTGAGATGGGAATGGAAAGTAAGTGAGATGGGAATGGAAATTGAGTTAGATGGGAATGGAAATTGAGTGAGATGGAAATGGAAATTGAGTGAGATGGGAATGGAAATTGAGTGAGATGGGAATGGAAATTGAGTGAGATGGGAATGGAAATTGAGTGAGATGGGAATGGAAAGTGAGTGAGATGGGAATGGAAAGTGAGTGAGATGGGAATGGAAATTGAGTGAGATGGGAATGGAAAGTAAGTGAGATGGGAATGGAAATTGAGTGAGATTGTGAGTCAGCTGGGAATAGATGAAATATGGAATACTGGAAGTGGCAGTGGGCAGAGGTACGAGTACAGGTATGCAAAAGTCTTGCAGAAGCCAGCTGTCTCGCGGCTTCAAAAGGGTACTCGTAAACAGATAAGGAAGCGAGACACAATAGAATGAGCTCCTATTCAATAGAATCAGAAAGCATTGAGCATTGAGTGACGCGCATATTAGAAATGCAAGTACATTTTCAGTGCCAGTTTTCCATTGTTTTACCACAGCAGCATTGCAGATTCGCATGAGTAGCCATCTGTAACGACTATCAGCCACTTGTGCGACTTTCTTACTAGAAAGAGAATATTGACATGCGCCTGTGGCATTCAAGATTTCTCAGGCATAAAGCATTCTTCCTTATTTGTTCCCACCTACGCATTGAAGTTTTTTCGAGGTACAACAAGGTCCTTTGCAGGTTTTAACCAATCGACCCAAGTCAATCAGATTTCTAATTAAAGCACTCGGAATTGCATTTTCAACATAAAGAAATTGTGCTCCAGGGAAGAAAGTTCGGCATTTTGTGTGTCAAAAGATATTGTACAATAACTTCTCTGACAAGGGACCGAGTGCTTGGTCTTAGAAAAAAGACACTTTCAATATTGCTAAAGGTATTACTATTCCTAAGAATTAAATCTGAGTCTTGCTTGAGCATTGCTTTTTTAAAAAAAGTACTATTGATATGTACCTAGAGGTTTTACACTTAGAAATCTTGCCTAGAGATCCTATACTTAGAGATCTTGTACATGGAGATCTTATTCCTACAGATCTTAAACCTGGATATCTTGCCTAGAGATCTTATACCTGGAGATCTTATACCTGGAGATCTTATACCTGGAGATCTTATACCTGGAGATCTTATACCTGGAGATCTTATACCTGGAGATCTTATACCTGGAGATCTTATACCTGGAGATCTTATACCTGGAGATCTTATACCTGGAGATCTTATACCTGGAGATCTTATACCTGGAGATCTTATACCTGGAGACCTTACCTAGAGATCTTATACTTGGAGATCTTATACCTGGAGATCTTATACCTGGAGATCTTATACCTGGAGATCTTATACCTGGAGATCTTATACCTGGAGATCTTATACCTGGAGATCTTATACCTGGAGATCTTATACCTGGAGACCTTACCTAGAGATCTTATACTTGGAGATCTTATACCTGGAGATCTTATACCTGGAGATCTTATACCTGGAGATCTTATACCTGGAGATCTTATACCTGGAGATCTTATACCTGGAGATCTTATACCTGGAGACCTTATACCTAATGTAGAGATCTTATACTTGGAGATCTTATACCTGGAGATCTTATACCTGGAGATCTTATACCTAGAGACCTTATACCTAATGTAGAGATCTTATACTTGGAGATCTTATACCTGGAGATCTTATACCTGGAGATCTTATACCTGGAGATCTTATTTTACCTAGAGATCTTTTACCTGGAGATTTTATACCTAGAGATGCTACATGTATACCTAGGGATGGTATTTCAACACTCCAAAAAGAAAAAATTCTTAGAAATGATATTGCTCGCAAGAATCGTAATAAACTCTTCCAAACGAAAGTACTTTAACTCAGTCTTCCTTTAATCTCTCTCCCCTTTCTCCCCTTCTCCATCCCTTCCCAATGCGCAGATGATTGGATAGGATTGGTAACCAAGGACAACAGATTCTTTAGTAGGTATTGTTATTAACAAACACACAAAACCCAAAGAGAGATTTTCATCCAAAAGCATCAAATTTGCCTACAGACAACGAAATTCTGAGCTTTGCAAAGGAGACATTCGGATAAACTATGTTGCTAAGCCTGGCCCTCGCAAGCTGGACCGTTGCTTTGGCAGGCGCCATCAAAAGCTACGAGTTCGGTTCGGCTCCCGACCTCTGCCCGGCGAGCTCCGAGTGGACGACGGCTGGGTCCGCTGACCAGGTTCGGAAGCTATCAGGCGGCATTTCCTCGGTTCGAACCTGTCATGTGGAGTGCGCCGCCAGCGACAACTGCTCAGCGGTGGCCTTCAAGACTGGGGAGTGTCTGCTGGCCACCGAACATCGCTGGATTGAGTCCTGGACGAGCACCGATGGAGGAGGAAGCTGCAATTCGACCGCCTATCTGCGAGTTCCCAGGCCTCGGCCGGAGCTGGCAGCCAAGCTGCTGCTGCTGCACTGCTATCGGTACGGCTTCGGGAATCTGGTCAACCGGAGCAGCTTTCAGGTGAGTGTGTGCACCTTTGCTGATTATTGTACACCCTTTACGCTGTCGGCGACTCCAGCTGGGTCACCTTACCGAGAGTCGCACTGTCCCCAAGCTGGTGCAGGAGATGCTGTTGTTTCTGACACTGCAGGCAACCTACACCGTTTCGGCGACTCCAGCCGGCCTTGAGGCGCGTCCTGCCCTCAAATTTGTGTCCAACCCTTAGGCTGATTCCTCAGCTAATGCAAGGCTAATAATGTACTGCTCAAGATTTTTGTAGATTAAATGAACAAGACGAGGTCCATACTGGTGGCGTAGTTTTGAGACCATTCTGTATAGATAGAGTAGGTAAGTCTGACCTTTACTGCATGAAATTCGATGTTTGAGCATGATTCCAATGAGCTCAGAAATTCGATAGCAGTTTTGAAAACTCAGAGAGAGAGAGAGAGAGCCTATGGGAGAGTTTGCTGCTGGTATCCTTTGTGCGGATGTCTATGGCCAAATTATTCACTCGCTTGCCTTTCTCCGTCTAAGCTCGTATTTCCATGGGCAAGACCAAATCTATTGCTGACAAAACAAAAATCAATTAAAAGCATTATTCTAGAAGTTTTAATAGATTTCCTCCAACTTCTAGGACAGTACCTGAGCTTTTCATGTAAAATCCGCGATCCATTTACCTTGAAATGCAGCATGCTTCTACTATAGCTGTTCATAGGTCAGCTAAGAGAATTAATTATCAATCAGTTATCACCAATTGGCAAGGTGGAGTCAATCGGAGCCGTCAGGAACTCCAGTGGGCTGTTTGTTCAACCGGACCTGAGTAGCAGCAGCGGCGGCTACGGCACCTACATCCGCATCGCCATTCCTGGCGGCAATCTGGCGTCTCTGCTGGCAAATGGCGGCGCCATTTCCGTGCTGCTTAAACTGCAGAAATTGGCCGGCAGTGAAGACTCCGATTTTCTGGTGGCTTACGACAGTTTGACTGCTATCGAAAGGTTTATCATGTATCAGGTATGCTCTGGGTGAGATCTAGACGTTTGAGTGCAGGGGTTGCAGCACACTGAGTGACATTGGGGTGTGCAGGGGTTGCAGAACACTGAGTGACAATGGGGTGTGCAGGGGTTGCAGCACACTGAGTGACAATGGGGTGTGCAGGGTTGAAGCACACTGAGTGACAATGGGGAGTGCAGGGGTTGCAGCACTCTGAGAGACATTGGGGTGTGCAGGGGTTGCAGTACACTGAGTGACATTGGGGTGTGCAGGGGTTGCAGCACTCTGAGAGACATTGGGGTGTGCAGGGTTGCAGCACACTGAGTGACAATGGGGTGTGCAGGGTTGCAGCACACTGAGTGACAATGGGGTGTGCAGGGGTTGCAGTACACTGAGAGACATTGGGGTGTGCAGGGGTTGCAGCACACTGAGTGACATTGGGGTGTGCAGGGTTGCAGCACACTGAGTGACAATGGGGTGTGCAGGGGTTGCAGTACACTGAGTGACAATGGGGTGTGCAGGGGTTGCAGTACACTGAGTGACAATGGGGTGTGCAGGGTTGCAGCACACTGAGTGACAATGGGGTGTGCAGGGGTTGCAGTACACTGAGTGACAATGGGATGTGCAGGGTTGCAGCACACTGAGTGACATTGGGGTGTGCAGGGGTTGCAGCACACTGAGTGACATTGGGGTGTGCAGGGGTTGCAGCACACTGAGTGACATTGGGGTGTGCAGGGGTTGCAGCACACTGAGTGACAATGGGGTGTGCAGGGGTTGCAGCACTCTGAGAGACATTGGGGTGTGCAGGGGTTGCAGTACACTGAGAGAAATTGGGGTGTGCAGGGGTTGCAGAACACTGAGTGACATTGGGGTGTGCAGGGGTTGCAGCACACTGAGTGACATTGGGGTGTGCAGGGTTGCAGCACACTGAGTGACATTGGGGTGTGCAGGGTTGCAGCACACTGAGTGACAATGGGATGTGCAGGGTTGCAGCACACTGAGTGACAATGGGGAGTGCAGGGGTTGCAGCACTCTGAGAGACATTGGGGTGTGCAGGGGTTGCAGTACACTGAGAGACATTGGGGTGTGCAGGGGTTGCAGAACACTGAGTGACATTGGGGTGTGCAGGGGTTGCAGAACACTGAGTGACAATGGGGAGTGCAGGGGTTGCAGCACTCTGAGAGACATTGGGGTGTGCAGGGGTTGCAGAACACTGAGTGACATTGGGGTGTGCAGGGGTTGCAGCACACTGAGTGACATTGGGGTGTGCAGGGGTTGCAGAACACTGAGTGACATTGGGGTGTGCAGGGGTTGCAGAACACTGAGTGACATTGGGGTGTGCAGGGGTTGCAGCACACTGAGAGACATTGGGGTGTGCAGGGGTTGCAGCACAGTGGAGTGAGCGGTGATCTGTAGTTAAACTGATCCACAATAAAAACGGCCCCATGCAGATATCAGGCAGCCTGGTGGTGACTCACCCCATCTACTCTGTGTCGCAGTCTCGCCAAAAATCTTTCAAATCCGACGTTCTACCATGGACGCACGGTTTCTATGGCAGCGTTGGCTTCAGCTTCGGGAGCTCCGATTATCAGATGTACATCAACGGCAGCCGTCATCCCGCCGTGAACTCCTCTGACATCTCGCCGTCTTCAATCCAAGTGTCGGAGTTTCGCATCGGGTTCACCAGCGATCGGAGCTTCAGCCTGACTGGCAGGATTCTCTGCCTCGCCGTGGCGGGAGTTCAGCTCACATCGGAGGAATTCGCCGAGCTGCACGGATTCTGCTGAGCGGAGACGGGTGGGGAGGGAGAGGGCGCAAGGGTTAGCGGTTTCGGGATTTGAGACTAGACATGGGAAACGTTGGTGATCAGAGAGAAGGGATTAGAGAAGGGATCAGAAAAGGGATTAGAGAAGGGATTAGAGAGAAAAGTATTAGAGAAGGGATTAGAGAAGGGATTAGAGAAGGGATCAGAAAAGGGATTAGAGAAGGGATTAGAGAAGGGATTCGAGAAGGGATTAGAGAAGGGATCAGAGAGAAAGGGATAGAGAAGGGATTAGAGAAGGGATTAGAGAAGGGATTAGAGAAGGGATTAGAGAGAAAGGGATAGAGAAGGGATTAGAGAAGGGATTAGAGAAGGGATCAGAGAGAAAGGGATTAGAGAGGGGATTAGAGAAGGGATTGGAGAAGGGATTGGAGAAGGGATCAGAGAGAAAGGGATTAGAGAAGGGATTAGAGAAGGGATCAGAGAAGGGATTAGAGAAGGGATTAGAGAAGGGATCAGAGAGAAAGGGATTAGAGAAGGGATTAGAGAAGGGATCAAAGAGAAAGGGATTAGAGAAGGGATCAGAGAAGGGATCAGAGAGAAAGGGATTAGAGAAGGGATTAGAGAAGGGATCAGAGAGAAAGGGATTAGAGAAGGGATCAGAGAAGGGATCAGAGAGAAAGGGATTAGAGAAGGGATTAGAGAAGGGCTCAGAGAAGGGATTAGAAAAGAGGATTAGAGAACGGATTAGAGAAGGGATCAAAGAAAATGGGATCAGGGAAAAGAAAATATTATCAGATTAATTTGGAAGACGCGGTGATGAGTCAATAACAGCTAAAAAAACAAAAAAATACTAACTTTACACTGAATTGATATACCGTTTCAAAAATGCTTGTTGTCGAGTTCCGAAATGCCATTAAAAATATGTTTGCAGGAGTTACTTTTGGATAACGTACGAACGTAAAAATTTCTATAAAAATAATTCTATCTACGAATTTTCTTCTTTGCAAATAGAAGACACTGATGAAGATGAAGAGTTGCGCGTGACTTTTGTTGCCGGGTTCGGCCCGGAAGAAGGCATTCACTAATTATTGTCTTTTTTGCTGTTTTTAAGTTTTTGTCCATGACAAAGATTTTCTCTCTATCTACCAAGATCCCAACTAGAGTATCTCTCTATCTACCAAGATCCCAACTAGAGTATCTCTCTATCTACCAAGATCTATCTACCAAGATCCCAACTAGAGTATCTCTCTATCTACCAAGATCTATCTACCAAGATCCCAACTAGAGTATCTCTCTATCTACCAAGATCCCAACAAGAGTATCTCTC
This sequence comes from Macrostomum lignano, assembly GCA_002269645.1. NCBI lineage: Eukaryota > Metazoa > Platyhelminthes > Macrostomidae > Macrostomum > Macrostomum lignano. The sequence goes on along the minus strand of NIVC01000166.1, from coordinate 77,596 downwards.
TATCTACCAAGATCCCAACAAGAGTATCTCTCTATCTACCAAGATCCCAACAAGAGTATCTCTCTATCTACCAAGATCCCAACAAGAGTATCTCTCTATCTACCAAGATCCCAACTAGAGTATCTCTTTATCTACCAAGATCCCAACAAGAGTATCTCTCTATCTACCAAGATCCCAACAAGAGTATCTCTCTATCTACCAAGATCCCAAAAAGAGTATCTCTCTATCTACCAAGATCCCAACTAGAGTATCTCTACTATCTGACAAGATCCCAACAAGAGTATCTCTCTATCTACCAAGATCCCAAAAAGAGTATCTCTCTATCTACCAAGATCCCAACTAGAGTATCTCTCTATCTGACAAGATCCCAACTAGAGTATCTCTACTATCTGACAAGATTACCAGTCAGATCATCTCTCTACTATCTGACAAGATTACCAGTCAGAGAATCTCTCTACTATTTGACAAGATTACCCGTCAGAGAATCTCTCTACTATCTGACAAGATTTCTTGTCAGAGAATCTCTCCACTATCTGACAAGATTTCTTGTCAGAGAATCTCTCTACTATCTGACAAGATTACCAGTCAGAGAATCTCTCTAATATCTGACAAGATTTCTTGTCAGAGAATCTCTCTACTATCTGACAAGATTTCTTGTCAGAGAATCTCTCTACTATCTGACAAGATTTCTTGTCAGAGAATCTCTCTACTATCTGACAAGATTACCAGTCAGAGAATCTCTCTACTATCTGACAAGATTTCTTGTCAGAGAATGTCTCTAATATCTGACAAGATTTCCACGAGAGTTCAGAAGCCAGAAAGTACACGCAAAGCAATTGTCAGGAATGTGTATTTTAGTCCGACAGATGGTCCCACTAACACACTGGAACTCTCTCAGCCAGTGTGTCAGTCAGAAAATTCACCCAGTCTTCTCATCCGCAAACACAAAAGCTTGTCGTCCCCTTACATGTAGCCCAGACTCCTTTAAAAACCATCTGAAATGTGAGCTGTCTGTCAAGAATGGACCTGGCTAAACAGAGAATTACGAGAAATAACTGGCAAATGTTTTTGAAGCACGGAATGGAAGCGTTGAAATGCTGAAATGCTCTCCCCATCTCTCTCCCCATCCCCCATCTCTATTCCCATCCTCCATCTCTCTTCCCATCTCTCTCCCTATCTCTCCCCATCCCCCATCTGTCTTCCCATCTCTCTCCCTATCTCTCCCCATCCCCCATCTGTCTTCCCATCTCTCTCCCCATCCCCCCATCTCTCTTCCCATCTCTCTCCCATCCCCCATCTCTCTTCCCATCTCTCCCCATCCCCCATCTCTCTCCCCAACCCCCATCTCTCTTCCCATCTCTCTCCCCTCTCCCGATCTCTCTTCCCATCTCTCTCCCTATCTCTCCCCATCCCCCCATCTGTCTTCCCATCTCTCTCCCCATCCCCCCATCTCTCTCCCCATCCCCTATCTCTCTTCCCATCTCTCTCCCCATCCCCCATCTCTCTCCCCATCCCCCATCTCTCTTCCCATCTCTCTCCCCATCTCCCGATCTCTCTTCCCATCTCTCTCCCCATCCCCCCATCTCTCTTCCCATCTCTCTCCCCATCCCCCATCTCTCTCCCCATCCCCCATCTCTCTTCCCATTCCCGCCACCCAATTTTTATTGTCTTTCTCTCGGACTTCCACCCTAAAGCTGCCTTGTAGACTTCAGTGGACTGGCCAATGTACATTACTGCTGAACCAATTAGCAAGTTGTTTATGCCTGCAAGCTCTGGGCTTCTAAAGCTTATCAAAGTCATTTCAGCTGCCTTAACTATTATAAAATAGCTTATGTATTCTTCTTTGCTACTGAACTGAAAGTAGAAAGCCTTTTTACCAAGCATATATACCTGAGTGGCCCATCTAGTTATTCCAGTATCCGTGTTTCAGAATGAGAATACAGCTAGCGTTGATTTCAATGGCAGAGTTTGCTCTAACAATTTTTATTGCGCTAAAAATACCCGAGTGTACAAATTGAGAGTCGGAATTTTGGAGTACGCTCGTAGAAAGAGAGCTTTTTTAGGTCATATGGCCATTCGTTCGGCTCCAGAACATTTATACTCGTAATTTCAGAGCAAAGTTAAAGCAGCTGTCATAATCATTTTTTATTACATAATATCGCTCGTACGAGCCTATAGATAGAATCGTTAATGGGAATATGGAGGAAAAGTGGACTAACTGACACTATCGTTTAACTTTTTTTGTTTCACTGAAGTTTGCAGCAGTGGAAATGAGCACATACTGCAAGTAATTCTATAGCTGTGCAGTGAGAGATAACAGTGTCAGATTGAGCTGACTTACACGTACACAAAATAGGCAAACTGAGAGAATTTATGCTCTTGACTTCTAAAATCTTTCCAAGCATTGACAACTGACCGCAAACTGGAATCAGTAGCATGTAACTTTAGTGTTAATACATTCAGTTAGTTCGCGAAAAACTTTTATTGCAACTGAGTAGGTAAAATACACTTAAAATTAAATAGATAAACTCGGAACAGATCCTCCCATGGGAATCGAGTGGAGCGAGTACAAGTTTGAGCTGGTCACGCTGGTCAAATTGGGATGGCCAATGGTGAGCATTTTGTTATGTTAGACAGTAGCCTAGCAAGTTAGACAGTAGCTTAACCTGTTAGACAGTAGCGTGACCTGTTAGACAGTAGCCTAACATGTTAGACAGTAGCCTAATCTGTTAGACAGTAGCCTAACCTGTTAGACAGTAGCCTAACCTGTTAGACAGTAGCCTAACCTGTTAGACAGAAGCCTAACCTGTTAGACAGAAGCCTAGCAAGGTAGATAGTAGCCTAACCTGTTAGACAGCAGCCTAACCTGTTAGACAGTAGCCTAACCTGTTAGACAGTAGCCTAACCTGTTAGACAGAAGCCTAGCAAGGTAGATAGTAGCCTAACCTGTTAGACAGCAGCCTAACCTGTTAGACAGTAGCCTAACCTGTTAGACAGTAGCCTAACCTGTTAGACATTGGCATAGCACTTCCATAGCGTATCACAGCTCCAACGCAGCCCATCATCCAACTAGTCGGTTTCAGTGCTGCTGTACGCCCTGATGTACCCCGCAACTCTGGCCTTCTGCGGCGCTGTGAGCATTGAAGCCTTGGACATCGCGAGCTTGGCTATCTCGGTAACTATGGCAACGCAACGGATGGGAATGGCAGATATTAATGGAAGGGGATGTAAATCGCAGGGAATGTGAATGGCAGGGGATGTGAATGGCAGGGGATGTGAATGGCAGGGGATGTGAATGGCAGGGGATGTGAATAGCAGGGGATGTGAATGGCAGAGGATGTGAATTGCAGGGGATGTGAATGGCAGGGGATGTGAATGGCAGGGGATGTGAATGGCAGGGGATGTGAATGGCAGGGATGTATGAGGTGTTAGTATCGAGCCTCGAATTTCAGGGCTTGCGTGCGCGGTTTGCGACTGAATATATTTTGCATGAGCACTTAAAGAGTTTGAGCTCATAAATGAAAGCATAAACCATAGACTATCAGAACGTCCCCCTGTTTGTTGTGTGTACGGTATGCATGAAGATTATAAAATGATAATCCGGTCATTGTCAGTTCTCTCATCATTGAGCCAGGTCGCTCTGTAGTAGTTCGGCGGCTTTACAACTCGACCAGAATGCGTCGTATAGAGCTTCGACTGGGGTGACTGAATCGCTTGGTGCGCTCCGAGGAGCCTGTTGCGATGTACTTGAATCCTGGTCCGGGTTGTTCTGTCTCGTTGGGTCGAAGAAGCTGCATCCTCTCCGGGAATAAGAGGTCTGGTCTCAGCATGGCGTTTTGCGAGGAATTTACTATTTCTCCTGTAGGCATTACCTGCTGCCGCTTTGACCTTGTAAGACTTTTCAGGGTCTGTCTCATCTGGCTCAACCAGTTCAGCAGGTCATCAATCCTGATGCATCCATACTTGATCTGCTTTGCTCAGTGGCTTCAGAGTTTTCGTTGTCTGGTTGTAGGACTGCATTTGCTTATTCCTCTTGTCCATCAGAATCAGGACTTTGGAATCAGGTCTTTCTCCGGGATTGGCAGCTGGTATCGCATTTTCCTTCCCGTCATCAGTTCCAACGGTGTAGGAAGTCCTCTCTCAATCGGAGTGTTTCTCTAGTGCAGTATTGCTTGCAGGATGTCCTCACTTTTGCTTAAGAAGCCTTGAACTGTTGGAACTGCTCGTTCCACTAAACCATTTACCTTGGTGAAGGTGTTTGCAGTCTGGCGCATTGCCGTGTGGGCGAACGCTAATTGAGTTTTATCCGAATTGTGGGTTCATTGTCACACCTTAAAGAATCACTGAAGTATCAAAGTTAGCAAAGTACTCACTCATTTAGCTTCTTTGTGACACTCTCTGTTGATAAAGACGCGATTACATCGGTACAAATCCAGAGGCGCTTGCGCCGACCCCTCATGCTGCTGCTGCCTGTCCCTCCTGTCTGTTCTGCGAGCGCGTGCGCGCAAAAGGCTGTCCTCTGCGTCTTATTGTAATGTGTATTGTATACATGTATATACTGAGGCTACGTTTTGCAAGATTTTCAATCCTCCTTTAAAATGGAATAAGTCTGTGCCACATTTTTGAAACGGGTAAGCTGGGATATTCCAGTGTGCTTTTATTGCTTTATTTCTTGGTACGAGCGTAGTGCTTGCTGGCTCTGGAACTTTTCACAAGCCGAGATGATGTACTGTTGAGCGTCGTGCCGGATTTTTGGCAGTACCCAATGATCCTAATTTCTTGACGCCTTCAGTAAAGTTTTTTTCGACTCCTTGATGACTCTGGTGAAGTAACTTAAGTATTGTCTTTCTCATGGTGGTCGGAATATACATCGTGTTGCCTTCGTCTTGTTGCCTGTCATGCTCTGCAAGCTCAAATTGAATATATAAAAATCCAGAACATTTTCAGGTCTTCTGGAACTTGTGAGCGATTGTCAGGCCAGCCTTCGCGAATCCAATCCTTGAGTCTATGACAAAGACTTCTGCGTTGGTGTGCTGCCGAATTTCGGCCATTAAATCTTTAGGTAGGCAGACTTTTTCAACGCCTGGAAATGAACTGACTCTAGGTACGCTCGACTTAAGTATCGGCTACGTACAAGTCCTTTCCAGGAACTTATTTGACCTGCAAGTCGAATTCTTGAATCTTCAAAGCAAGGCGTTGTAACCTCACTGACATTTCACCGATTTGCTTCCTCACGATGTAGTGCAGCGGCTTGTGATCAGATTCCATCTGGCATCCGAGTACAATTGCTATGATGCGTATTCGATGAAATAACCATTTCGCAATAGGACCGCCCAAGCAATCTCTTCAGACCTCAAGAGATAACGTTGTCTGTCTGGTAATCGAATGGCGCGAGAACTCTGGTGCTCGGCATAGAGAATCCTTGACTGCTTGATGCCTCTTCTCGAGTTGGTCACCAACGCTTGAATTGAAACCGCGATAAGCCGATGAATCTCTGTAGCTGTCCAACTTTGTGTGCACCATGTCTAAATATATATATATATTACATGACCAGTTAAACAGAATGAGCTCATAAATAAAAACATAGATCCTAGACATAATGAGAATGGCAGGGGATGTGACGGGCGGGAATGCGAAAGGCAGTATACGTTCCACACCAACCTTAATTTATACAGGTGTTCCAGCTGGTGGTGGTGCCAATCGAGAACGGTCTCCGCTGGTCCTGTCTCACATTTCTGTCGCAAGCGCTCGGCAGCTCAAAGAAGAAGCGAGCAGGCGTCATTGTTCAGCGCTGTGAGTCTCTTATTTGACTTTTCAATGGTGTGTTTGGAATTTACTGGGCCTTCCTAATAATCCAGACGTATTTAGCAGTGTATTAATCGTACATATCCTAATAATTAATGCTTGACTGCAGCCATCACTGCGGCAGTGTGCATGTGGATCGTAAGCTGCGGCCTCGCTGTTAATTGTGCCAAACTGCTGGTGCTGATCGGCCAGGATGCCGAGATTGCCATGTGAGTGAATTGCAGGCTCAACTTCATGATTGCTCGCTCTGTGAATTTTCCATTTCCATCTCTCTCTCTCTCTCTCTCTCTCTCTCTCTCTCTCTCTCTCTCTCTCTCTCTCTCTCTCTCTCTCTCTCTCTCTCTCTCTCTCTCTCTCTCTCTCTCTCTCTCACTATCTTATAATTACATTAATTCTCACCAAGAAATGCTTCACAGACAGAAAATAAATATCCCCCCTTTTAAATCCCCTTCCCAATGACCCAGCGGCTCGCAGACCTTCATCACCATCCTGATGCCCGGCTGTCTGTGCGTGCTGATCTATCGAGTCCAGATGGCGTACATGGACTGCCTGCAGCGGGTGTTCCCCACCCTGTTCATGCACCTGGTGTCCCTGCTGGTCTGCCTCGGTCTGGAGGCGCTGTTCGTGTTCCAGCTGAGACTCGGAGTCAAGTAGGTGCAGGGATTGCTTTGGAGGGGGTGTGAGGGCATCTGTAGAGAAGTTGACAAAATCGATATGAAGTAGCGGTAAGGTCACTACTTAGGGGAGGTGCAAGGTCAGGTCAGAGTCAATATTGAAGTGGGGCCAAGGCCAATTTTAACGGACAGAACAGCTTCCTTTAAAGTAAAAGTCGCATCATATTCCCTCTACAATCTTTGTCCAGCGGTGCCGCACTGGGGCTCTGCTTCTCGCTCTGCCTCCTGCCCGTGATGATGACTTCTTACATTGTGATCAGCAAGGTGCACAAAAACACTTGGCATGGTAAGCCAAATTGTCTTCATATTTTTTTGAAAAATTACTGTCATGGGTTACTGCTTTTTTCAAAAGAGTATTGCATACCCTCCAATCTTACCACAATTCCTGATCATATCCTGAACCCAAGCTGATCCCAGATCCCCAAGCTGATCCCAGATCCCCAAGCTGATCCCAGATCCCCAAGCTGATCACAGATCCCCAAGCTGATCCCAGATCCCCAAGCTGATCCCACTTCCACAAGCTGATCCTAGATCCCCAATCTGATCCCAGATCCCCCGGAACTCACCCTCGCCCTGCAGGCTGGTCCATGCGCTGCTTCCTGCAGTGGGGTGAGTACTACTACAATCTGTTCCCGTCGATCGCCAACCAGCTGGTCTTCGTGAGCTCAACAGAGATAGGCACCTTTGTTGCCGGGTACCTGGGCAAGGCGGAGCTGGCAGCCCAGGGCATCATCTTCCAGCTATTCATCATCACCATGCAGCCATGCATAGGTGCCAGCTCGGCGGCTATCACCAGAATCGGCGGGTACCTGGGCGCCGCTAATTATGTGAAAGGCAAACGGGTGTTCAAAGTCAACCTGGCGCTTCTAGGTAAGTGAACGATTGTAGGATTAACAAGATTAGCTAGGAGTTTTTGGACGTCGCGCCTCGTTGGGTGGCTGCTGCCCGCACGCAGTGAGAAGCTGGTGTGGCTCAAGATTCCACGGATTCCACTGGCAAGCAGGGAGGGTGTCTTCGAGCTGTCTGAGGACTTCGTCAAGTCGACCGCATCCTGCCTGCTCGCGTGCTAGTGGTCTCGGACGAGTGTCGCATACCCGCTGAAATGTGCAATCTGGCGGAGGAGCGCGAGCTGCTGTACGCCAACAAGGCAGTCGATACGCTCGTTTGCCTCTTGCACCCTCAACAAGGCCGAACACAATTACTCGGCGACAGACTGAGAGCTGCTGGGCGCTGGTGTGGAGTCGGAAGAACTTCTGGATGTACCGGCTGAGCGTATCGAGCTTTAAAGTCTGCTCGGACCACTGGCTGACGACCAAGGACCCGGACCCGGCTGGCTCGGTGGCTGTCGACTCTGCAGCAGTTCTCTTTTGACCTGCGGTACCTGCCGGGCGGAGACAATGCGGTGCCAGATGCGCTAAGCCGGATGGCCAGTATTCGTCTCTGCAGCCTCAGTGGGACGACGGCAACCTGCACGATGAACAACAGGAGGATCCGCTACTGAGCAAGGCTTTCCAAACCCTGGCCGAAGGCATCGACAGCCTGTCCGATTCATTGGCAGAGCAAGTTCAGGAGCGGCTGGAGGAGGCCTCCTGGAGCACAACGTGTGTCTCGTGGTTCCGTCGACCAGGCATCTGTGGCTGAATTTTCTGCACCAAGCACACTCGTGCGACCAGAGCAGGCACCTTGAAGTCGACAAGACAGCAGCGAGTCTGCTTGAGCGCTTCTGGTCACTTGAGCTGCGGCAGGACGTGTAGAACTGGGTGGCTAGCTGCGCCATATGCCTCGCCAAGAAGAGCCCGAACAAGCCACAAAAGGCTCTGTGGCTGGTGCAGATCGCTATCAAAGGGCCGCTCCGGCGAATAAGCTACGGCAATGCGTACATAATGAGCATTTGCGGCACTTTCTCTAAGTGAATGGAGACGGCAGCTCTGGCGATGATTGACGCGGTGACGGTGGCAGACGCACTGCTCAAGTCGGTGCTTTTGCGTCACGGCACGCCTCAGGTGCTGCACAGCGGTCTGGGGCGGCAATGCAAGATCGAGGTGTTCGGCTGGCTCTGCGAGTGGCTGGACATCGAGAAGACCTGCGCGTCACCGTTTCATCGATCGATTATGCATCGTCGATCAACGCAACCGGATGCTGAGTGACATGCTGGCGAAAATGGTGTCAAAGACTCAGCAGAACTGGGACAGAAAGCTGCCGCACATCACCTAGGCCTGTAACACCTCGGTGCACAGCACCACAGGCCTCAGCCCGTTCCAGATCGTTCACGGCTGGACAGTAAGGCTGGTCTTTGACAGCTGCCTGATAGATGGCGACCGGCCAGCAACGGACGGCGGACATCACGGCTTCCTACAGCGGACTCAGGGGAACCTGCAGGGCGCTTTTGACTTGGTGCATGGCCGGCTGTGGTGCGCACAGGTTGAGCGGAACCGGCTTTGTTGAAATGAACAAGTCATGAGCTGAGAGTATGCGAGACAAGACGAAAGTGCCAAGTGCACCGACAACCAACGATACGATTTATTACAAGCGAGGTTCAATAGTAGCCACCCCCACCCCAGGGCTAAAACACCTACAATGTACATTAAAATCACGATAGAGCAGAGACGTGCAAAGAGCGTGAGCCACGGACCATGAGTACACGCACAGAGTTAAGAACACAAACAATACACGGAGTAAAAGCGCACCCCAACCCACGCACCAGGCCCAACAGGCTTGCCAACCAGGAATTCCGGTTCGAGCCGTTCGAGGAGGGCCAGCTCGTGATGCTCCAAAACTTCACCATCCAGTGGTCTTAGACGCGGTGCCAAAAAGACGAGTAGAACAGGCCGTACCGAAGTCTGAGACGCCCGTGCAAAGTCAACTATCGCAATCCAAGACGAGAAGGCCCCAGGTGCAGGCTGGTGGTGCATCATGACCACCTCAAGCGCTTCGTGAAGCAGCACTCATCACTGAAGCTTCCATCCGCTGTGGACAACGCCAACCCCAGCGACAATGCCGCACAGCCACAAAAAGAATTGGTTGATCAAAGCGGCGTACAGCGGCAGTCTCTGCAGCCCGTGAAAGTTGCAAGTGGACGAGGAGCCCGTGAAACAGCCGAGCGGCGGCCAATTGACTTTTACATGGCGGGCTTTGCGTGACCCCGTCTTTTTCTTCTAGGGGGAAAGTGGTGTCGTCGGCTTGTTAGTGCACTGGAGGGTGCACGTGCGGTCGTTGTCTGGGGGTGGGAGGTAGTTTGTTACTGCGTGTATTTTGGGGGGTTGGTGCACCAACTCCATTCTAGCTTAAATACGAGCGTATAATTGCGTCCGACGGTGAGGTGCAGGGTCTCACGCGTTTGGGTAATCTCATTCTCTAATCGCACTATTAAAACCTATTCGGCACGCTTAATCACCCACTAGGTACATGGAATTACACATTAAGCACATTATATCACACAGACCCACTAAACCTCCACAATAAGTCATTAAAAATCCTTCAAGCCGATCAATCGCTGCAGTTCACTAAATTAGGCGCTGTCCTCCATACCTTGTAGGCTTCATCGGCCTAATCGAAGCCCTTCTGATGCTGGCTCTCAAAGACGTCATTCCAAAGATATTCTCAGCGGACGAGGAGACCACTGAGGTATTCAGACAGGTAATTTACTTTGTCATCCCGTACGTGTTCGTCGTTGCATCGGCCTGGGGTCACATAGCGGCACTACGTGGATGCAACTTTCACAAGACATGCATGTTTGTTGCCCTAGTGTCCCTCTGGTTCATCGGGCACCCCATCGGTCTCAGTCTGACTTTCGCTGTGGGCATCGGGATGCTCGGCCTATGGAGCGGCTACTTGATCGCGTCCGTGGCTTGGAGTGTCCTCGGGCTGGTAATCACTCTCAGGCTGGACTGGACCGGCGTGTCCAAGATGGTGTCCGGCTCTGCGGAGCGCGAGACCGACGTTGAAGGATTTATTACGCACGATGAGACCCGGCGTGAGTTGCTGGGCTGCTTTTTAGTTATTTGAGCACAGCAGTGTCGTCTGACAGCTGAAAGTTTGTCGTCTCCTGACACCTCGAAGTGTGCCGCCTCCAAATACCTCAGTGTGCCCATCTCCTGACACCCCAAAGTGTGCCCATCTCCTGACACCCCAAAGTGTGCCCATCTCCTGACACCCCAAAGTGTACCCATTCCCTGATACCTCAAAGTGTGCCCATCTCCTGACACCTCAGTGTGCCCATCCCCTGACACCCTCTGCAGCCATCCTAGCCGGCGGCCGATCTCAGAGAAGCTTCGACCAGCTCGTGCCAGACAACTCAGTAGTTGCAGGGACATCCGCAAACTTGGACAACAAGCGAATTTCCGTCGGCAAAGTGCTCAAATCGAAAATCCCAGCGGCCATACTGCTCATCAGCTATATAGTTCTGGCTGTGCTCATCAGGCTCACGGTGCCCGAGCCGCAGATCCACCACGAGGACTCCAACGGCACCACCGTCGCAACAGAGTTTCCAGGAAACTTCACTACCGCACCGAGTTCAAGCGACGCTGTCAACGTGTTGCTTTGGTAACCAGCCATAACTCGATTGCGCTCGCATTGTGTTTCACATTTTATCTCAAAGGATCCTATTTTAAACTAGACGTGACTCATAAATACTGAAATGTACTACTCATTAGTAGCTTCGCAGTTAATCAATGAATTAATAAAGTTCGCACGGCAAGCGTAGTTTTTTTATAAAAATACAGAAATAATATTTACTATTCAAAAGTGCAATGAATACTAATTTAATATTGTTTTATTTGTTTATAACGAATACTTTCTTTACAGATTGCTTGCGGAGTAAATTCAATACAGAGAGAAACCAGATATCCACTACATACATGTACTACAGAGAGGAGAGGGAAGAGAAGTGGAGAGGTCACGGCGTATTGACTTCCTTTTTACACTCGGAGTTCTTGTGCTAGTTAGGATTGATATTTTAATTATCTATTGTGATGAGTTTCGACCTTCGGGCTCCTTGTTAGGGAAGCCTTCGGGCCTCAGGCTCAGAAATAAATCAATTAGAGACCTGGCCCCCCACTCCTGTCAGATGGTCAGCCCCATGGTAGCTTGATCGTGTGGCGAGCAGTCTAGGTCCTATAGCTAAGAGAGGGACAGCGAGAGACGAGCAGGGAGAATTTTGAAAGTAGAAATTAGCTAATCCGCAGATCAACTAACCCGCTGCCACCAGCCCGTGCGCCCTGGCTCACCACACCGGGACTCTCGAAATCGGGCTTCCGACTAGAAGGGGCTTTGCACTTACCTGCCAACTAGTGTCTTTTTGCTGTCAATCTCGAAGTCATAGCCGATGATAAGGGACACTGCTGGGACTAGATCGCGTTGGCCATGCAGGTACAGAGGGGACTTGTGCAGGGGATTCTTGCGGTGGCGAGTCTATGGGGTAGCTACATGTACTATTACATTGCTAAATACGAAGATATGTACTTTTAGCCTTCAACGCGCCAACTAGCCTCTCATAGCGCTGATGATAGGCTAACTCGAACTTCAGAGACCGCATGATTCATTTACCCGAGCCGCTTGGCTACCCTAGAGTGCACAAAGTACATCTCTGGCGCCGATTCTGCACTTTTGGCAGTTTTGCTCACTGATTTGTTAGATTGGTCGACTGAGAACTGCCTTGCCATTGGTCCACTGTGACCGGCGCCTACTAGCTTAGCTACTCATCTGAGCCATCGGCGAACAAAGAAATAAAGCCGACAAAGATAACTGTTAGATTTAACCTTCTCCTTAGTTCACTTCACACTTTAGATTGAATTGGAGTCTTAGACTACTAGCAGTATTATTGAATGATTCCTGCCTCAGCAACAGCACTACTGAACAAAATGAGCAAAAGTGTGCGCCTAATTCAGCTACTGCAACAGGGGACAGAAAAGGGATCACCAAATCAAGCAAGTCTAGGTAGCCTCTCACCCAACCAATCAGAAACTCAACAGCCGGAGACCAGGTAATCCACAGTGACCGAATCGGCTCGATGCTCTGCAGCTGTAGACTCGGGATGATGCTGTCACAATCTTCGCTGTTAGCTAGCAGGTGATGCTCTTAACTGGATGTTCGCTGCTGTCGACCGGGGGACTCGTCCTTGATGATGATGGGGGAAGTTGCAATCCGGGGATCAAGAAACGACGGTCGTGCTCCGGGAACCAGAAGTTGTGCGCTGGGCCCGAGCCAAAGTAAGAAGAAGTTGCGTCCGAGCGGGCCAAAAACTCCGGTTTAAATAGCCGCCAACTGGACCGCAGTTTGTTATAACGGAACACGTCGATTCTGATTGGCTGAGCCGTTTTGTTAAAATGAGCGCCGAATTTTCTGATTGGCTAAGCTCGTTGCTACCCAGAATCACGTGACCGAGAGATCCTATCAGTTCCCACAGGGTCGTAAAAAGATGACAGGTGCGGCCATAAATCACTCAAAATCGCAACAAAATGATTTATGACTTTTCGCGTAGGATTGACAGAAATTAATGAAAAAATATACATTAGAAAGCTCTTATTAAATAGAAAGTGAAGATAATGAAGAGAAATCGCTAATCGCTAATCCCAAGGTACTTTTAGGGGTAAAACGCATAGCTGTCAAAGCTGTCACACGCTTGAGTGAATCCGAACAATAGGCTCTGACCTCATGAATCTTGATGGCCTGTCAAAATGATGAGAAAAAAGCTACCGCCCGCATCCTCTCAGACCATCCGGCGCCCGCTTCAACACTGAGTGAGGCGCAGGTGGCTGTCAGATCAGCTTCGAAAGCGATGATTTATGACCCAAAAAGCTGCGCCTATGTTATTATGACTACTAGTATGGCCAGACATTATATCTAGTATAGATTCTATGACAATTCGCAGAAAAAGGATAAAAATGCCCACTGCCCACGGTTAGTAGGCAAGTAAGTTTAGAGCCCATGTGCTAGCGCGGGATTTGGGAAAAAGTGCGTCCTCATCAATTGTATCACTCAGTAATATTTAACAATGCCCTGAAGTACGTGCATTTTCCCTTCTCTTCGTTATAACAAATAAAATTCATTTATTACGACTTATTTTTTTCGAATCACAACAGTTCTAAAATTGGCAACCTCTTTCAAGCATTTAGGCTCTTCGTCAGATCAATAAATAGCGTATTTGAATGCGTAAATGAATGCGTAAATAAATCGTAATCGTAATCGTAATCGTAATCGTAAATAAATGCGATGAAAATTTGCCTTTTAAGTACATATATGATTTGTCGAACTGATAAAATCGGTGAGAGCTGTATGTATGATGGGTGTGCATCTAATGATCTGTTCTATCTAGCTCTACCTTGTCCCAGAGGCTTTCAACCAGTTATTTTTATTTGACAGAGTATTTGGTGTATTAAAAAAAAAGAGTTTTTTTTAAAGTACAACGGTTAAATGAAATGCAGGTGTTGAAGTTGGAGAGCCAGACCGAAGATGGGTTGAAAAGGAAGGACCAGCGAGATGGGCCGGAGAAGATGGTTGTCAACCCTGATATTCGTACCCGGTTGTTTGTCAGTCTCCAGTTTTTTAATCCAGACTTATTTCTTTAGTTCGATTTTGTTGTTATTTAGAACTTGCTAAATAGCAATGGTGACAATGCTTGCAATCGAGTGGTTGGGGGTGAGAATGTGACCTATGCTGGTCCATTCTGTCTCTCATCGTCCTTTTGTCATCTCTACACATAGGATTTTCCCAGGGTGGCACTGGTTACAGGAGATGCCATAGATGATGCTCGTGGAGCCGCAGGACAGGCTCTGAGAAAATGAAAAATAACTGAAGCCGGTCGCAGTCCCTGGGCGGAGAGAGCGTGCGCGGTGAATGGGCGCAGCATTAGCAACGGCGCTGACCCACAGCCACAGGGATGGAACCCTTTGGGAACCCGACCTAGATTAATCGTTGGTCCTGTAAGCCTGTTTATAAGTTTTAGTACCTCTCTTGCAGATTCTAAGAAATATCTTCAGTAGTATGGGTTAGCTGTAGCAGAACCCCGCCGAACAGTGCGGAGATACGAGGGCAGAGTGGCGATGGGAGTGGTGGAGGTGAGGCGGTGCAAGGAGTTGGGGTGGGTCGGCTGGAAAGTTAGCAGGTCGGGTTGGTTGAACTGGAGAAATTGGAGAGGCCTAGCTCGCAATGAACAGGGTGAGGGGGTAAGGGTGCGAGTCGGGTTGGTTGAACTGAAGAAATTGGAGAGGCCCAGCGCGCAATGAACTGGGTGAGGGGGTAAGGGTGCGAGTCGGGTTGGTTGAACTGAAGAAATTGGAGAGGCCTAGCGCGCAATGAACAGGGTGAAGGGGTAGGGGTGCGAGTCGGGTTGGTTAAACTGGAGGCCAGCGCGCAATAAACAAGGTGAGGGGGTAGGGGTGCGAGTCATGTTGATTAAACTGGAGAAATTAGAGAGGCCCAGCACGCAATGAACAGGGTGAGGGGGTAGGGGTGCGAGTCATGTTGATTAAACTGGAGAAATTAGAGAGGCCCAGCACGCAATGAACAGGGTAGGGGTGCGAGTCGGGTTGGTTAAAGTGGAAAATTTAGAGGCCCAGCGCGCAATGAACAGGGTGAGGGGGTAGGGGTGCGAGTCGGGTTGGTTAAACTGGAGAAATTGGAGAGGCCCAGCGCGCAATGAACAGGGTGAGGGGGTAGGGTGCGAGTCATGTTGATTAAACTGGAGAAATTAGAGAGGCCCAGCACGCAATGAACAGGGTGAGGGGGTAGGGGTGCGAGTCGGGTTGGTTAAAGTGGAAAAATTAGAGGCCCAGCGCGCAATGAACAGGGTGAGGGGGTAGGGGTGCGAGTCGGGTTGGTTGAACTGTAGAAATTAGAGGCCCAGCGCGCAATGAACAGGGTGAGGGGGTAGGGGTGCGAGTCGGGTCGGTTGAACTGGAGAAATTAGAGAGGCCCAGCGCGCCTAGCATGGGGTTGGTCAGATGAATGGTAAGCACTAAGCAGCACCCCCTGTGGAATATTATCGATACAATATGTCTGAGAAAGTTTGAAGAATTTTAGGGGCTGCACAAACGTATATCATTCCTACCTCGCCACTCTGTTCAAGCACAACAAAATGCACTTAGAAAAAGCAATTGCTTTTGAATAAGCCACTGTTACTACGTCGTAAAAATAGTTTGTCTATCCATTTATTAATAATTCTATGCATATTCAAAAGATCTTACTCAATAGTAATAACTGAAACTTTGAATGAAATAATCAGTAATCGCGTCTATTTTCTTGGGGGGGGGGTTGGAATCCGCGGGGAGTGTTGTGATAATTAGAGGTTGGTCAGGTACAAACAGATAAAAAAACCGTTAAGTGCGGGGAGGGTGGGCAATGGACGGGGGTGGGGCTTGCTGGAGGGCGAAAACAAAAAACAACCTATAAAGTTCTGCGAACACTTTTGGTGTATGTAGCAGCGCTAAATGAAATTGTTAGTTCCCACAAACATGTTTACAAGCGCAATGTTTTACAAAGAGCATATAAATGTACTGACGGTTTAATCTATGTAAACTAACTCAGATCGTCAATCGTAATGGGGAGGGTTTGGGTTGGGGTGGGGCCATGTGTATTTGGGTTAGGGTGTGAAGGGTTCTCAATTGGGGGGGGGGATATTGTCAATGTTGGCGTTATTGCGAGGTAAACACTGAAACGCCAGTATACTATAAAAACTATTAAAAAAATAATAAACAAAGTTGTTTTGGGTCAGCAAACGGCCCAACACGATAGCTGTAGTGGAAGAACGTGGCCTCTATAACTGCCCAGTGGTGATAATCGCATGCGCAACGTGAAGCAACGTCTTTGTTGTACTGGAGCCAGCTGGTAAACGACCTCGCATTGAAAAAAGGCAAAGACATCAGAATGAGCAGTCCTCCAAAAAGCAAAGATTCTGATGCTAATATTGATTCGGATGCTGACGGCGAGGTGGGAGAAGAATTGATTCCTGCACAAACACAGTTCCAGTAGCTTTATTATCTCAGCATCCGGTCTGGTAGGGTTCGGGTATCGGTTGAAGAATACCTGGATCGCTGCAATCCCTGGTCTATGGGGATCATGGAGTATAGGCTCTGGACATCACAGGTAGCCAGAATCGATCCTTCTGTACATATGGAGTCATACATGTAGGAGTCCTTAATGAAAGTGGGTTGCGATTGGGTAATCGGTTTAAGAAAATATCGATGAATATTTTTCTGCCCCCGATGGCCTCAGAACTGCATCCGCTAACAAGTAGGTCTGTCTGCTGGGACCCGGAAAGGGATCAGCCATGCAGGTGGTCGGGTACTTGTGATTTTTTGGGAGCAGGTATAGAAATGCCGGTGACGGAAATCCTTCCCGGGACTACGATAAGAGAACTGTTTCTCTGGTATGAACTTTTTGTTACGTGAATCGAGGAAGATCCCCTGATAATTTCCGCAGTCTCGGGTTGCAGTGGCTGGTCCAGCTGTTGTTAGGCATTAGTGTTAAGCAATTGGTTTTAGGCTGCAAATTTATAATCCGTAGGGTGCATGATGACTACTGCGTTATTTTATTAGAGGCAGGGGGGTTGTGTGCACCCTGGCGCACTTTAAGCGACATAGGCACACAACCGGCGAGAGGCATTGCTGCCCATTCCGCCGACTCCCCTGAGCAGGCATACAAGCGCGCGGATACGTACGCAGGCACACACTCACACAGGAGTGTACAGCGGCCCTAACTTTATTTTATCGTTAGGCATGTACACTTCACTGCGCCTTGGGGGGTTGGCTCTCAAGGCCGTTAATTGCACGAGCAGAACCAAGCCGAGATTCCAATTCAGCCCCAAATTAATGTGACTGCACTTGGAATCGAGCCTGGGTCGCTGGCACACCAGAGCAGCTGCGCTACCGCTGGGCTACGGCCCCCCTGACTACTGCGTCACCTTTGTCTCCCTTTTTGATTAGGACGGACCTGTTTCTCTTAAGCCTCTGAATCGCTCTGTTCTCTGGTGCCTCTAGGTTGCAAATCCTCCACCAGTTTCTGGTTCTCACGCGCCAAAAAGTTCATCTTATGACTTTTAAGTCCGGGGGGAACCTCCTTCGCTGATTTCCCGCTAAAGTGGGGGGGGGGGCTGCTATTGGCGAGGAAGCCAATAAACGAAGGGTACTTTGAAATCAGTTTCAACGGATTCAGAAAGTTCGAGACGGTTGAGGCGTCCAGTTTGCAGCGGAGGTCAGTATGGTGGACAACCTGTCTAGCAAGACTTTCAACAGGTATTTTTACTGAGAAGGTTTCTTTCACAAACAATCTGATGTGGAATAATGGGATGCTGTGATGACTCGCTCGTACTATGGCAGGTGTCTCTTGTCTTTGAGGAAAAGCTCCGTTGCTCTGTGAATCAGAGCGTTTCCTACATTCTAAGTGACTCTCCTTCCCATCTCTCCTTCCCATCTCCCCTTCTCCCCTTCCCATCTCTCCTTCCCATTTCTCCTTTCATCTCTCCTTCCATCTCTCCTTCCCATCTCCCCTTCTCCCCTTCCCATCTCTCCTTCCCATCTCCCCTTCTCCCCTTCCCATCTCTCCTTCCCATCTCCCCTTCTCCCCTTCCCATCTCTCCTTCCCATCTCTCCTTCCCATCTCTCCTTCCCATCTCTCCTTCCCATCTCCCCTTCTCCCCTTCCCATCTCTCCTTCCCATTTCTCTTTCCCATCTCTCCTTCCCATCTCTCCTTCCCATCTCTCCTTCCATCTCTCCTTCCCATCTCCCCTTCTCCCCTTCCCATCTCTCCTTCCCATCTCCCCTTCCCATCTCTCCTTCCCATCTCCCCTTCCCATCTCTCCTTCCCATCTCTCCTTCCCATCTCTCCTCCCCATCTCCCCTTCCCATCTCTCCTTCCCATCTCTCCTTCCCATCTCTCCTCCCCATCTCCCCTTCCCATCTCTCCTTCCCATCTGTCCTTCCCATCTCCCCATCTCTTCTCATTCATCTCTCCTGCAGTTTTAGAAAATCAGAAGCGTACACAGAATTCCAGCCTCATCGGTGGTGTGATCAGCTCAACTGCGTCACACTGGCTCGTACATGCAGCCCACGTCATTGCGTGTACTTCGTATGCTTAGTGTAAAGTAAGTAAAACTGTGTCAGTCCAAAGTGCAGCCATTGCGCCACTGCTCAGATTTAATGACACTGACAGACTGCACAGGGCGAGCGACTTCTTTTGAGCTGTCTGACACTATCGTTTAACTTTTTGTTTCACTGAAGTTTGCAGCAGTGGAAATGAGCACATACTGCAAGTAATTCTATAGCTGTGCAGTGAGAGATAACAGTGTCAGATTGAGCTGACTTACACGTACACAAAATAGGCAAACTGAGAGAATTTATGCTCTTGAATTCTTAAATCTTTCCAAGCATTGGCAACTGACCGCAAACTGGAATCAGTAGCATGTAACTTTAGTGTTAATACATTCAGTTAGTTCGCGAAAAACTTTTTTTGCAACTGAGTAGGTAAAATACACTTAAAATTAAATAGATAAACTCGGAACAGATCCTCCCATGGGAATCGAGTGGAGCGAGTACAAGTTTGAGCTGGTCACGCTGGTCAAATTGGGATGGCCAATGGTGAGCATTTTGTTATGTTAGACAGTAGCCTAACCTGTTAGACAGTAGCCTAACCTGTTAGACAGTAGCCTAACCTCTTAGACAGCAGCCTAACCTGTTAGACAGTAGCCTAACCTGTTAGACAGTAGCCTAACCTGTTAGACAATAGCGTGACCTGTTAGACATTAGCCTAAGCTGTTAGACAGTAGCCCAACCTGTTAGACAGAAGCCTAGCAAGTTAGACAGTAGCTTAACCTGTTAGACAGTAGCCTAACCTGTTAGACAGTAGCCTAACCTGTTAGACAGTAGCCTAACCTGTTAGACAGAAGCCTAGCAAGTTAGACAGTAGCCTAACCTGTTAGACAGTAGCCTAACCTGTTAGACAGTAGCCTAACCTGTTAGACAGTAGCCTAACCTGTTAGACAGAAGCCTAGCAAGTTAGACAGTAGCTTAACCTGTTAGACAGTAGCCTAATCTGTTAGACAGTAGCCTAACCTGTTAGACAGTAGCCTAACCTGTTAGACAGAAGCCTAGCAAGTTAGACAGTAGCCTAACCTGTTAGACAGTAGCCTAACCTGTTAGACAGTAGCCTCAGCTGTTAGACATTAGCCTAGCACTTCCATATCGTATCACAGCTCCAACACTACCTACCCTCTATGCAGACGGTTTCAGTGCTGCTGTACGCCCTGATGTACCCCGCAACTCTGGCCTTCTGCGGAGCTCTGGGCATTGAAGCCTTGGACATCGCGAGCTTGGCTGTCTCGGTAACTATGGCAACGCAAGGGATGTGAATGGCAGGGGATGTGAATGGCAGGGGATGTGATGGGCGGGAATGCGAAAGGCAGTATACGTTCCACACCAACCGTAATTTATACAGGTGTTCCAGCTGGTGGTGGTGCCAATCGAGAACGGTCTCCGCTGGTCCTGTCTCACATTTCTGTCGCAAGCGCTCGGCAGCTCAAAGAAGAAGCGAGCAGGTGTCATTGTTCAGCGCTGTGAGTCTCTGTTTTGACCTTTTCAATGGTGTGTTTGGAATTTACTGGGCCTTCCTAATAGTCCAGACGCATCTAGCAGTGTATTAATCGTACATATTCTAATAATTAATGCTTGACTGCAGCCATCACTGCGGCAGTGTGCATGTGGATTGTAAGCTGCGGCCTCGCTGTTAATTGTGCCAAACTGCTGGTGCTGATCGGCCAGGATGCAGAGATTGCCATGTGAGTGAATTGCAGGCTCAACTTCATGATTGCTCGCTCTGTGAATTTTCCTTGTCTCTTCCGTTCTATATCGATACTACGATCGACTGCATGTTCATGTCTCATCTGTCCATCTCTCACCTGTATATCTCTTACCTGTCCATCTCTCACCTGTATATCTCTCACCTGTGTATCTCTCACCTGTGTATCTCTCACCTGTCTATCTCTCACCTGTCTATCTCTCACGTGTCTATCTCTCACCTGTCTATCTCTCACTTGTCTATCTCTCACCTGTCTATCTCTCACGTGTCTATCTCTCACCTGTCTATCTCTCACCTGTCTATCTCTCACGTGTCTATCTCTCACTTGTCTATATCTCACCTGTCTATCTCTCACGTGTCTATCTCTCACCTGTATATCTCTCACCTGTCTATCTCTCTCTCACTATCTGAAACGTACACCATTTCTGACCCAGTCAAATGCTTCATAGACGGAAAATAAATATCCCCCTTTTAAATCCCTTTCCCAATGACCCAGCGGCTCGCAGACCTTCATCACCATCCTGATGCCCGGCTGTCTGTGCGTGCTGATCTATCGAGTCCAGATGGCGTACATGGACTGCCTGCAACGGGTGTTCCCCACCCTGTTCATGCACCTGGTGTCCCTGCTGGTCTGCCTCGGTCTGGAGGCGCTGTTCGTGTTCCAGCTGGGACTCGGAGTCAAGTAGGTGCTGGGATTGCTTTGGAGAGGGGCGCTGTGGGGTCTGTAGGGAGGGTGCCAAGGTCAATATTGAGATGGCGCCAAGGTTAATATCGAAATGGCGCCAAGGTCAATATTGAAATGGCACCAAAGTCAATATTGAAATGGCACCAAAGTCAATATTGAAATGGCACCAAAGTCAATATTGAAATGGCACCAAAGTCAATATTGAAATGGCACCAAAGTCAATATTAAAATGGCGCCAAGTTCAATATTGAAGTGGAGCCAAGGTCATATTGAAATGGCGCCAAGGTCAATATTGAAATGGTGGTGCCAAGGTCAATATTGAAATGGCGCCAAGGTCAATATTTAAATGGCGCCAAGGTCAATATGGAAATGGTGCCAAGGTCAATTTTGAAATGGCGCCAAGGTCAATATTAAAGTGGCGCGAACCTTTCTGTCTTCCAAGGGGGCTATCTCGATTATTGATGGGCCCAATAGCGCCGAGTTTTTTGAATAAATGGCGCAAACTCAGGCTTCTGTCATAGTTTGAATAGCAAAGTTGTACCAACAGATTCCCTCTACAATCTTTGTGCAGCGGCGCCGCATTGGGGCTCTGCTGCTCGCTCTGCCTCCTGCCCGTGATGATGACTTCTTACATTGTGATCAGCAAGGTGCACAAAGACACTTGGCCTGGTAAGTGAAATTGATCTCAGATGCTTTGAGACCTTATCTTATCTTATCACACTTCCTGCTCCTTTTCATAGGAGTAGTGAGTGTTGCGCACTCTAATGACATCCTGAATCCTTGTTGATCCCCAGATCCCCAAGCTGATCCCAGATCCTCAAGCTGATCCCAGATCCCCAAGCTGATCCCTGATCCCAAGCTGATCCCAGATCCACAAGCTGATCCCAGATCCACAAGCTGATCCCAGATCCTCAAGCTGATCCCAGATCCCCAAGCTGATCCCAGATCCCCAAGCTGATCCCAGATCCCCAAGCTGATCCCAGATCCACAAGCTGATCCCAGATCCTCAAGCTGATCCCAGATCCCCAAGCTGATCTCAGATCCTCAAGCTGATCCCAGATCCCCAAGCTGATCCCAGATCCACAAGCAGATCCCAGATCCCCAATCTGATCCCAGATCCTCAAGCTGATCCCAGATCCTCAAGCTGATCCCAGATCCTCAAGCTGATCCCAGATCCCCAAACTGATCCCAGATCCTCAAGCTGATCCCAGATCCCCAAGCAGATCCCAGATCCCCAAGCTGATCCCAGATCCCCAAGCTGATCCCAGATCCCCAAGCTGATCCCAGATCCCCAAGCTGATCCCAGATCCCCAAGCTGATCCCAGATCCCCAAGCTGTTCCCAGATCCTCAAGCTGATCCCAGATCCACAAGCAGATCCCAGATCCCCAATCTGATCCCAGATCCCCAAGCTGATCCCAGATCCCCAAGCTGATCCCAGATCCCCAATCTGATCCCAGATCCCCCGGAACTCACCCTCGCCCTGCAGGCTGGTCCATGCGCTGCTTCCTGCAGTGGGGTGAGTACTACTACAATCTGTTCCCGTCGATCGCCAACCAGCTGGTCTTCGTGAGCTCCTCCGAGATGGGCACCTTTGTTGCCGGGTACCTGGGCAAGGCGGAGCTGGCAGCTCAGGGCATCATCTTCCAGCTATTCATCCTCACCATGCAGCCATGCGTGGGCGCCGGCTCGGCAGCCATCACCAGAATCGGCCGGTACATGGGCGCCGCTAATTATGTGAAAGGCAAACAGGTGTACAAGGTCATCCTGGCACTGCTCGGTGAGTGCCCGACTGTGGGGGCTGAGCCAGGTTTTTTGAGGCAGGGAAACTCTTTACATGTAGGTACAAGCCGTTAGGTATATCAGCGCGAGTGCTGGTATATCTTTGCTAGGTACGTAGTCGATGACGTATAGTCGAATCGCATCATTTTCATGGCCCACCGAGAAATTTGAGCTGATGTGTTAACTGGAACACCGCCAGATTGACCAACTAGACGCTCTAGATCGGTTGATCTTCAGTGCTGATCGTCAAATTCCTCCCAAGTAGTTAGTGCCTCAGTCGGCTAACTGCCCAGATAGTCGTTGTTCGAATAATTCTGCTCGGACCTAGACAGGCTTCAGGAAATGTAGATTATAGGGAGGCCATTCTGAGTCACTACACCAGCAAGGGCACCTTTTGAGGCCTCAGTTGTGATGATGACCTCCTTCTCCAGGGAATAAGGCTGCACCACAGGCTGTGACGTAATATCTTGCTTAAATGCTTCAAATGCTCGATTGCAGGCATCCGCCCACACAAACGCGGCGTTGTCCCGCTGTAACTCGTTAAGAAGCTTCGCTTAGTCTATTGGGACGGCGATGCATCTGATTTTCTCCACAAGTCAATTGTCTGGCTTGATGCCAGACGCAGAAATCTGGAAACAGAAAAAAAATTCATCGGTCACCTCAACGCACTTATAGCTTCATTGCTTGTGACATGTTTCTCGGCTAGCCTGGTTTTCACGGCGAGCAAGAGCTTGTGCAGGGATTCAGAGTTTTCAACAAAAACCAACACATTGTCCTGGTAGATTAAGACGCCCTTCATGTCGGAGAGAATCTGAAGGCGTTTTACGCAGTCCTTTAATTAACAGTCCT
The DNA here is from genome assembly GCA_002269645.1 of Macrostomum lignano. Taxonomy (NCBI): domain Eukaryota; kingdom Metazoa; phylum Platyhelminthes; family Macrostomidae; genus Macrostomum; species Macrostomum lignano. The sequence goes on along the minus strand of NIVC01000166.1, from coordinate 54,017 downwards.
TTATTTTTCAATAGGAATAAGGTAATCCTCGGACCTTATTTTCGCAGTCACGTGTGTACGCTTTAATCAGCGCACATTCTAAGTGACCCGCCCTTCTTCTTCACCCACACATCCAGAGGAGTTGCTTTCCGGGCCGTCCACAGGCTCGATCACACCCAGTTTTTGAAGTCTCTCCAGCTCGGCGTTCACCGCAGACTCCATGGCAACGGACACATGACGGGCTCGGTAAAACTTGGAGGCAGCGCCTTCCACAAGTGACAACTTGGCCTCGGCGCCCTTGATCACTGGAAGTGTCTTTGTCCTCCTTGGGAGCGGCTTTCCTAGCAGTACCAAATTGCTTCTCAGATTTCAAGATGGTCAGCTGGGCGGGGTGCAGCCGGCCACGTAAGTCTATGGTAGTCGTGAGGGTGCAAAGAACCTTGAGATCGTGACCATCGTTGGCCTGTAGGCGGCGATGACTTTTTGGAGCGGTGGACTCTTTAGAGACTCCCAAATGGTGGATGAGATGACAGTCACTGCTGCACCCGTGTCCAGCTGCTTGGGAACACGGACTTCGCCGATGACAGTGTTCTCCATCTTGGCGTCGACAAAGTTAACTGAGCTTATCTCACAGAGGTTAAGAAGATCCTCACCGTTGGCAGTATCATCTTGAGGCGTCATGGAGCCACCCACATGGTATGTCTGCTTGGGTCGAGAAGATCGACAATCGGCTTGGTGCACTCACTGCATGTTTTCCCACAGGAGGGACATTCCGCTTTCCACAGTATAGTCACAGAATTTTATTTTTTGTTGGTACGCTTGTATTATACGAGTAAATGGATTGTAACTAATAAATTAAACCTGGTGAAGCCTAACAACGTATCTTACCGTACATGGAAATCGTATGTACACAGCCATGAAATTTGTGTTCTGAATTATTGCTGCGTAAGTTGGCTTACGCCTCCTCATCAGTGCACGCAGCCTGCTTAGTTCTAATTGGCTGGGGGCGAGGTTGTTTGCCCTACCCCAAGCTTTCATTTTGATATCAAATATTTTCATTTAGCAGTGGAGACAGTTCGCTCTGGCGACAATTTGCTGTGCTGACGGTAGCGCAGGAGACATGCGCTCTTATGACTGTCAGCGCTCGGGATATTTACGCTGGAGACATTTTAGCGCTTGAGACTTTAGCTGTTCAGACAGTTTGCGCTTTCATCCACGCTATTGATGTCAATAGCGTTGGTGAAGCCCTCTTTAAAACTCCACAATTCTCGCAAGCCGATATTTATAAATCCTTCGCCACAGCTCACTAAATTAGTCGCTGTCCTGAATACCTTGTAGGCTTCATCGGCCTAATCGAAGCCCTTCTGATGCTGGCTCTCAAAGACGTCATTCCAAAGATATTCTCAGCGGACGAGGAGACCACCGAGATATTCAGCCAGATCATCTACTTCGTCATCCCGTACGTGTTCGTCATCGCCTCGGCTTGGGGCCACATAGCGGCGCTGCGTGGCTGCAACTTTCATAACACCTGCGTGGTCATCGCCCTGGTGGCACTTTGGTTCATCGGGCACCCCATCGGTCTCAGTCTGACCTTCGCTGTGGGCATCGGGATGCTCGGCCTATGGAGCGGCTACTTGATCTCGTCCGTGGCCTGGAATATACTCGGACTGGTGATCACTCTCAGGCTGGACTGGACCGGCGTGTCCAAGAAGGTGTCCGGCTCTGCGGAGCGCGAGACCGACGTTGAAGGATTTATTACTCACGATGAGACCCGGCGTGAGTTGCTGGGCTGCTTTTTAGTTGTTTGAGCACAGCAGTGTCGTCTGGCAACTGAAAGTGTGTCGCCTCCTGACACCTCGAAGTGTGCCGCCTCCAAATACCTCAGTGTGCCCATCTCCTGACACCTCAGTGTGCCCATCTCCTGACACCTCAAAGTGTGCCCATCCCCTGAAACCTCGAAGTGTGCCCATCCCCTGACACCTCAAAGTGCAGTGCCCATCCCTGACACCTCAGTGTGCCCATCCCCTGACACCTCAAGGTATGCCCCATCCCCTGACACCTCAAGGTATGCCCCATCCCCTGACACCTCAAAGTGTCCCCATCCCCTGACACCTCAGTGTGCCCGTCCCATGACACCTCAGTTTGCCCATCCCCTGACACCTCAGTGTGCCCATCCCCTGACACCCTCTGCAGCCATCCTAGCCGGCGGCCGATCTCAGAGAAGCTTCGACCAGCTCGTGCCAGACAACTCAGTAGCTGCAGGGACATCCGCAAACTTGGACAACAAGCGAATTTCCGTCGGCAAAGTGCTCAAATCGAAAATCCCAGCGGCCATACTGCTCATCAGCTATATAGTTCTGGCTGTGCTCATCAGGCTCACGGTGCCCGAGCCGCAGATCCACCACGAGGACTCCAACGGCACCACCGTCGCAACAGAGTTTCCAGGAAACTTCACTACCGCACCGAGTCCAAGCGACGCTGTCAACGTGTTGCTATGGTAACCAGCCATAACTCGATTGCGCTCTCATTGTGTTTCACATTTTATCTCAAAGGATCCTACTTTAAACTAGACGTGACTCCCAAATACTGAAATGTACTACTCATTAGTAGCCAGCTTCGCAATCAATCAATAAATTAATAAAGTTCGCACGGCAATAAAGCGATACGCGTGTAAAAGATGTGTTTTTATAAAAATACAGAAATAATATTTACTATTCAAAAGTGCAATGAATACTAATGTAATCTTGTTTTATTTGTTTATAACAAAAAGTTTTCTTTACAGTTTGCTTGCGAAGTAAATTCAATACAGAGAGAAACCAGATATCCACATACTACAGAAAATAAAGTTCGATTAAAATATTTCAAGGCATTAATATGAGTAGGAGGCAGGAAAAGAGCTGTGTCGTAACAATACCTTACAAAAAGTTTAATGTATCAGTGCTCAACAACAGATATAATCAATTATTAAGTGTCGGATCTAGGTAGGGCATGCTGGATTTGATGCATATAGCTAATTAATTATGAAAACAAGAAATGAGCTATTTACAAAAGTATGGTTTTAGAAAGGAAAGAGAAAAAATGAGGCAAGGGTCTAAAAAGAAAAGATGCAAGGGAAGAAAGAGAGATGTAAGAAGTAGGAGAGGGTCATTGCAAAAAATTGTGAAATTGCCGATATGTATCGTAAAGAACTTTATGGAGCGCAAAATGACATGAGAATCGGTCATGTGACAAGCGATAATAGTAGTAGAATTACTAATAACTAATTTACAAAAGAAAAATTGCGCGTCAATTAAATTAAGTAAGAATCATTTTTTTAAAACGCAAGTCTTACTGAGGCAAAATAATGAACAAATAATACAATTACAAGCAGCACAAGCCAACTGACCTACTGCTCAATAGTAGTACGCTATTATAGAAAATCCGCGTTAAATAAAAAAATGAAGTCGCAATAAAAATAAAATAGTTAATTTTGCACCAACTGTGTTTCAATATTTATCTATAGTGTTTAAAAACGTTTTTTGTAATAAGAATCTTACGCGTGTATATTACTAACTAAGTAGTTAGTGAACCAATATCTGCATTAATTGCTGCGAGGGAAATTCTTTTTACTGCAACATATCACATGGTAAGCTGTGCATTATTTAATAAGCAACAAATTTCTGAACATAGTAATTACGGATCTCTTTGCAGAGAAGGGAATTTATTGAGCCAGAATTTTCCGGGGGATTCATCGAGACAATTAACCGATAAACCATTTGAATAAAATTCTTCAGGATGGTTTTTTAGGAGCAAGAAGTTTCAAGGAATTTCCACAGCACAGCATTTTCTAGGGAATTCGTCTAGAGCAAAAATTCTTCAGGGAATTTTTAGAACCACAAAAGTTTCCAGGGAAATTTTGAGAAGTAGAATATGCTCCAGGGGAATTTTTAGAAGTAGAATATGCTCCAGGGGAATTTTTAGAAGTAGAATATGCTCCAGGAAATTTCCACAGCACAGAATTTTCTAGGGAATTCGTCTAGAGCAAAAATTCTTCAGGGAATTTTTAGAACCACAAAAGTTTCCAGGGAAATTTTGAGAAGTAGAATATGCTCCAGGGGAATTTTTAGAAGTAGAATATGCTCCAGGGGAATTTCGAGAAGTAGAATATGCTCCAGGGGAATTTTTAGAAGTAGAATATGCTCCAGGGGAATTTTTAGAAGTAGAATATGCTCCAGGGGAATTTTTAGAAGTAGAATATGCTCCAGGAAATTTCCACAGCACAGCAATTTTTACGGGATTCGTTTACAGCAAAACATTCTCCAGGGGAATTTTCAGAAGAAAAACATTCTCTAGGGGAATTTTCAGAAGAAAAACATTCTCTAGGGGAATTTTCAGAAGAAAAACATTCTCTAGGGGAATTTTCAGAAGAAAAACATTCTCTAGAGGAATTTTCAGAAGCAAAACATTCTCTAGGGGAATTTTCAGAAGCAAAACATTCTCTAGGGGAATTTTCAGAAGCAAAACATTCTCTAGGGGAATTTTCAGAAGCAAAAAATTCTCCTGGTAGGGGCAGGGGCGAATTTTCAGAACTTTTTCTAAATTTCGTTGCGGGTAATTTTGGACGGAGAGAAGAAGAGACCAGAGCCGAGAGCCCCCCCCCCCTCAAAGTACAGTTCACATCACAGCCAGCTGCGATCGTCACGGATGCTGCAGCCGCTGCGGCTGACCGCTCACCGCGTCCGCCCGACAAATCGGGCAGGTCCGGTTCTGCTTCAGCCAGCGGTCGACGCAGCGGGCGTGGAACTCGTGACCGCAGGCCAGGCCGCGCAGCTGCTGCCGGGCCTCGAAGTCGGCCAGGCAGACGACACAGCTGCTGCCGGCCGTGGCGGCGCGTCGGCGACGCTGGCTGCCCGGCACGAATCTGTAGGCGGGCAGGCGGCTGTCCAGCTCCTGCCGATCGGCGCCTCGGATGCCGGCGCCACCGCCAGCTGCTGCGCCGCCCACCTGAGCGGCCAGGTGCAACAGGCTGTCCAGGTTGCTTGGCTGACGCTGGCGCTGCTCCTGCTGCTGCTGCTGCTGGTGCTGGTGCAGATTCTGGTACAACTGCAACTGCTGATAATTTGTCTCTTCTTCTAGCTCCAGTAAAGACAGGAAATGAAGCAACAGGCTTGAGTTGCGGCTGCTGGACTGTTGCTGCTGCTGAGGCTGCTGCTGCTGAGCTAAATTGGCCACGCCAAACTGGTCCAAGTAGGCTGCCGGCAGCAGGTCCAAGCCTTCGGTCACGTGATAGGCAGTCGGCGGCCGGTGCTGGGAGAACTGGCTGACGTACACGAAGCCGGCGCCGCTGTCCTGGCCGGTGCGGAACTGCTGCGGCGGCGGGATGGGCAGCAGGGTAGGCAGACTCTGCTGCTGACTGGCTGGCGCCGCTGCGTGAAGCCGGTGCAGCGGCGAGGGCGGCGGAGGCTGTTCAAGAGTCTGCTGCTGTGGGCTGGAGTGATCGATGGGTTGGGAGTGGCGGTGCTGGTTAGCGGAAACAGCTTGATGGATAGCACTGCTGACCCAGGCATTGCCGTCTTCCTACCCGCCTCTCCCTACCCGCCTCTCCCTACCCGCCTCTCCCTACCCGCCTCTCCCTACCGGCCTCTCCCTACCCACCTCTCCCTACCGGCCTCTCCCTACCCGCCTCTCCCTACCGGCCTCTCCCTACCGGCCTCTCCCTACCCGCCTCTCCCTATCCAACTCTCCCTAGCCACCTCTCCCTTGCAACCTCTCCCTAACAAACTCTCCCTAGCCACCTCTCCCTTGCAACCTCTCCCTAACAAACTCTCCCTAGCCACCTCTCCCTAGCCACCTCTCCCTACCCACCTCTCCCTACTCGCCTCTCCCTACCCACCTCTCCCTACCCACCTCTCCCTACCAACCTCTCCCTAGCCACCTCTCCCTACCCACCTCTCCCTACCCACCTCTCCCTATCCACCTCTCCCTATCCACCTCTCCCTACCCACCTCTCCCTACCCACCTCTCCCTATCCACCTCTCCCTAGCCACCTCTCCCTATCCACCTCTCCCTAGCCACCTCTCCCTACCAACCTCTCCCTAGCCACCTCTCCCTACCCACCTCTCCCTAGCCACCTCTCCCTAGCCACCTCTCCCTAGCCACCTCTCCCTAGCCACCTCTCCCTACCCACCTCTCCCTATCCACCTCTCCCTATCCACCTCTCCCTAGCCACCTCTCCCTACCAACCTCTCCCTATCCACCTCTCCCTATCCACCTCTCCCTAGCCACCTCTCCCTACCCACCTCTCCCTATCCACCTCTCCCTAGCCACCTCTCCCTATCCACCTCTCCCTAGCCACCTCTCCCTACCCACCTCTCCCTAGCCACCTCTCCCTATCCACCTCTTCCCTACCCACCTCTCCCTAGCCACCTCTCCCTACCAACCTCTCCCTAGCCACCTCTCCCTACCCACCTCTCCCTATCCACCTCTCCCTACCCACCTCTCCCTAACAACCTCTCCCTACCCACCTCTCCCTAGCCACCTCTCCCTACCAACCTCTCCCTAGCCACCTCTCCCTACCCACCTCTCCCTAGCCACCTCTCTCTACCCACCTCTCCCTAACAACCTCTCCCTACCCACCTCTCCCTAACAACCTCTCTCTACCCACCTCTCCCTACCCACCTCTCCCTACCCACCTCTCCCTACCCACCTCTCAATATCCACCTGTTCATCTCTCCCTCTCCCTCTCCGCACACTCACCCAGACGGCTGCTGCTGGTTGGCAACGCCGCTGCTGCTGGAGGCGGATCGCCACAGACTGGCGCTGGCAGCGGGCGGGTGCATTGGGAACTGCTGCTGCTGCTGGCTTGAGCGGTGCGCCGAGGATCTGGCAGAGCTGCCAGTCTCTGACCTGGCGAGTCCACTGCCAGCACCAGCGGTCGCGGCGTCTCCACCATTGGCGCTGTTGACTGTTGATGAGGAACTGGACGACGCGGCCGAGGTTCGACGCCGCTTTCTCGGAGGCGGCTGTTGCGGCGGCGGTGGCGGAGTCTGTGCGAGCGGATCGATGGTAAAATACCCACTTTGAGTTTGAGATTTTGAGTTCAGAGGTTGAGCAGCGGGGGCTTCAAAGTCTCACTGAGTTTGAGCAGCGGAGCTTCAATGTCTCACTGAGTTTGAGCAGCGGGGGCTTCAGTCTCACTGAGTTTGAGCAGCGGGGGCTTCAAAGTCTCACTGAGTTTGAGCAGCGGAGCTTCAAAGTCTCACTGAGTTTGAGCAGCGGGGGCTTCAGTCTCACTGAGTTTGAGCAGCGGGGGCTTCAAAGTCTCACTGAGTTTGAGCAGCGGAGCTTCAAAGTCTCACTGAGTTTGAGCAGCGGAGCTTCAAAGTCTCATTGAGTTTGAGCAGCGGAGCTTCAAAGTCTCACTGAGTTTGAGCAGCGGGGGCTTCAGTCTCACTGAGTTTGAGCAGCGGAGCTTCAAAGTCTCACTGAGTTTGAGCAGCGGAGCTTCAAAGTCTCACTGAGTTTGAGCAGCGGAGCTTCAGTCTCACTGAGTTTGAGCATGGATCAGCGGAGTGCAATTCACAAGGTCAAAAGGTCAAGCAATTAACAGGCAAAGTACAATGGTAGGAAAACTGCGTTACCTTAGCAAGAAAGTCATCTGGACTCCCTGACGCGGGTGTTAATCGGTGCACAAAATCGTTAGCTAATTCTGAAAGAAAATTGTTAAAGAAATGCAAGCAATTATAATACATATAATAATAATAATAATAATAATAATAATAAGACAATAAAAATGCCACAGGTCGGTCCTACCTAAGCTAGAAATTTGGCGCCTCCGCGGTCTCTCCCTGAGATCGTAGGGTGGTGGGCTCAGCGCAGGGCTCAGCTGTATCAGCGGGGGACTTTGAGTGCTGAACCTCACGGAGCCTGCACCACCACTGGGCCCGTGCTGAGCAGGGGGGCTGGCGCTGTCTCGAGTAGAGGAACTGTTTGATGGAGACTTTGAATTAGTGCCAGCATTTGTGCAGCTGCTGGCCGAACGGCTTTCCTTTGTTGGTCGCATGTTGGCTGCGTTTAGCTGAGCTGTTAACTGTGGTGGTTAAACATTGAAATTTATATGCTTAGTTTAGTATATCATGCATAAAAGCTGGGTTGCTTGCATCATAGCATGAGTCATGAAACATCAAATTTAATTTTTGCATCCTGAATTTGGACCTGGGATGCCATGAGTAATAATGCTAGATTGCTAGCATTTATTTAAATTTTTCTATATCCACATCTGTAGCTAAAAAAATTCTACGAGTAACTTCCTATAACTTTCTTGCTATGGTTGCAATGTGTCACCAGCCTAGTGATACCTAGCAAAAATGTTATAGATGGGGTATTAGGACTCTTTCTTGATAACTATAGTTGCAAGAATGCAGCTGTGAATATGAGGGCTGTCCCAAAAGTATTGTTACTTTTCATTATATCTCTCATTCTGCTGATCCAAATAGCATAATTTTGCACAGATTTATAGCGGAAACTCTTTTTCATATTAACTTTAAAACATCATTAAACATAGACAATGGAACAAAAGTTATAAACTAAAATGTAGCAGGAGCTCAACCATAGACAGCTGACAAATGGGTAACTGGCTGCAGTGAATTCTGCAAAATGACTGCAGTAAATGGCTGCTAAGATCCATGAGCCAATGAAAGTTGAGCATGAATCTCAGTTTAACTGGGCCCTAGGTATATATCACACTCCTCTGAGCAACATGAATGCATATCCATGACTTTTAGTGCAGCAAAAGGAGAGAAAATAATTATTTGACATTCCTATAACAAAAATAAAACTGTTGTCTTTCATTGAAAAATTGCTTTTTCTTAGTCTTGGTTAACTACTGAACTTAATTTAATAGCTATTTGCATATAAACTTTGGGTTGGCAAGCCTGACTTCAGTTTTTTAAGATAATGTGTTTGTATTTACCAGTATATACTAATATTTAATTTCATTAAGCTGAAGTTTTATGTTTAAAACCAAAGTCTAGGGTATATACATGTGGAACCTCCAAAATTTGGTTGGCCATGTGACTTAGTTTTTACAAAAGTGCGACAGTTTTTGGCCAAAAATGCGACTTACATGTAAAAAAACCCTAAAGCAAAATTAACGCAACTTTGGTAAACGGCAGGAGTAACTATGACTGTCTTATTAAGTCAAAATGCCTCGTCAGCTAACAACCTCTCTCTACCCACCTCTCCCTAACAACCTCTCTCTACCCACCTCTCCCTACCCTCTCCTTGAGGGTAGGGACTTTTGTACAAAGTAGTTAGTACTACTACTTTGGTATTTTTTCGGGTGGGCATTTTTGCAACTTCCATGATTGGCTACCAAATTGGTTGGCCAGATTGGCCGACTTGGCCAACTATTGCGCATGTATGCAGCAGGGTAAAAGAATACTATTTTTCACTATATTTTGGCATGACAGGGTCGTTTCACAAACCCTGATTTTCACAATGTCGAAACCAGAACCTTTCATAAGACCTATATTTCATAAACCCTAATTTTCACAACGTCGAAAATAAGCAATTCAGCAGATTTCACAAGACCTAAACTTCACAAGCCCTAAATTTCATAACACCTAAAAAGCATGCACAGAATTTCAAAAGCCCTAAATTTCACTATCTCTAAATTTCACAAACCCTAAATATCACAACGTCAAAAATTAAATTTGCTTCTATTTTCAGAAGCTCTAAATTTCACAAGCTCTAAATTTCACAATGCCTAAAAACACTATGGAGATACAATCTTTCACAAGACCTAAATTTCACAACGCCTAAAAGCACTATGGAGATACAATTTTTCACAAGACCTAAATTTCACAATGTCTAAAAGCCATAGTGTTTTTAGGCATTGTGAAATTTAGGTCCTGTGAAAGATTGTATCTCTATAGTGTTTTTCTACATTGTGAAATTTAGAACTTGTGAAATTTAGAGCTTGTGAAATTTAGAGCTTATGAAATTTAGAGCTTGTGAAATTTAGAGCTTATGAAATTCTGTGCACAACTTTTCGACGTTGTGAAAATTAGGTCTTATGAAAAGTATGGCTTGTGAAATTTAGGGCTTGTAAAATTTATAGTTTATGCAGTCTGATGCAAGTTTTGTTTTTGACGTTGTGAAATTTAGAGCTTGTGAAATTTAGAGCTTATGAAATACTGTGCACAACTTTTCAATGATGTGAAAATTAGGGTTTATGAAATTTAGAGCTTATGAAAGTTTGTGTCTTGCGACGTTGTGAAATTTAGGGCTTGTGAAAGCAACCCGGCATGACAAATAGTAAAAAAACATTTTAGCCTAAAGACAATGTAGTGTTACACTTAAATAGTAAAGCTGAAGCCCAGTTTGAAATATTCTGTTGCTTTAAAAGTTATATGCTTCTCCAAGTTTTTTTAGATATCTGTTTGTCACAGTAGCTAAACAAAGAAGTTTAATATATTCAATCAAAAATATGAGCTACTTTTTGCTAGCTTATTGACTTCCTATAAGTCTATGCTCAAGTTCTTGCTGCATTTTAGTTTATAATTTTTGTTTCCATTGTCTGTTTTTAGTGATCTAATAAAGTTAATATGAAAAGGAGAGTTGTGACTATAAATCTATTCAAAATTATATTATTTGGATTAGTAAAACAAGAGATGAGATAGGCCTTATTTAGCATTGCTCCTTTTCTTAGAAAGTATTGTATTTGAAACTAGGCTATTTTTGTTTTAATGAGTATAATATCAGTAATATTGTAAATATTATAAATATTATGAAATTTTTTTAACCCAAACTGAGAAAAGGGTATAAATACACAAGCAGAACCAGAAAGAAACCAACTTGTCCGCTGCTTGCTTCAAGCTTGAAATTGTTCTAGTATCTCAAAATTGAAGCCTTGTTCAATACTTACTGACTTAGTTATTTAGGTAAGGTAGAAGCATTAAGAAGCCCCAAAATTGGGAGAGTTCAAACCATTCTCAGAAGAACGAGAAATCTAGATCTAGAATCTGAGAAATCATCTTTAGAAGGCAGGATTCTTACCACAGGGTCTGAGAAACCCGCATCAGGGCAGAATACCCACCCAGCCAGTAAGCTGTGACCCTCTGATCTAGGGAATGCCCAGGACTCAGAGAATAATATCTTTAGAAGGGTATAGGAATAGGATAGACAGTGCCTAAAGACTGCTCAGGCCAGAAAGTACAATAGAAGTACATACGCTACCAATAGAAGTACATATGCTACCAATAGAAGTACATATGCTACCAATAGAAGTACATATGCTACCAATAGAAGTATATACGTTACCAATAGAAGTACATATGCTACCAATAGAAGTATATATGCTACCAATAGAAGTACATACGCTACTAGTAATAACCAGTAAGATCAGTAAAAAGAATTAATCTGTTATAACTTTGGTGATAGGATATTCAATAATAGGAAATAGAAGAGTACCCTATAACAACTTTGGTGGCATTATTTATAGACAGAAGGTTAGCCCTTTGACAATGACTAAGCGGTGGGATTCTATACCATAGAGGAGCACCACTACGACAACTTTGGTGGCATTAGTAGGATTTCTAGAGAGAGCTAAAAGGCCTGTTACAAGATATAATGAAAAGTAATACTACTTTTGGGACAGCCCTCATAGTATTTTGTAGACAGTGCAAAATGTATTTGTAGCCCTCAATGTCTTATCAATTTGATTACCTTTTGACTTTTTTCTCTGTCTTCTTCTTTTAAAGTTAGGCTGTTTTTTTCAGCATAGCAACCACGCAACTTCTGTCCGCCTGCCTCTCTTTCCCGATCTAGGCCCAGATATGTAAAAGGGTTTCAAAATTGACTAACTTTTAGCGCTGCCATAAGTTTGCTCGATATGAAGCAAATGACTTTAAACTTGACACAATTCTTCATTGACTCATTCTCTATCTAAATATAAAGTTTCAACTCTTTAACTCAATCAGAACAGAAACTGTAAGCATGTGAAGTTTGTCTGCTTTTTCTGTTGTTTGTGCCACTCACTCACTCATTCCCCCAGAGCCAGACCAAGGGTCAGGCAATAGAGCTGAATATACATAGCAATGGCCAATGTACAGTGTTTTAGAATAACTTTATTTAAAGCCTTATCTGCACCCCAAGAGTTGGAGGAGAGGCTACATTAAGCCATGACAGTTTAGTAAGAAACAAGCAAGCAAGCAAGCAAGCAAGCAAGCAAGCAAGCAAGCAAGCAAGCAAGCAAACAAGCAAGCAAGCAAGCAAGCAAGCAAGCAAGCAAGCAAGCAAGCAAGCAAGCAAGCAAGCAAGCAAGCAAGCAAGCAAGCAAGCAAGCAAGCAAGCAAGCAAGCAAGCAAGCAAGCAAGCAAGCAAGCAAGCAAGCAAGCAAGCAAGCAAGCAAGCAAGATTTTTATTTTTAGAATACTAGACTAGATTCTAACCACTGCCCTCTATATTGGCAAACTCTGCAACAGTTTAACAGTGGATGGCAATTGGCAAATCAAGACAATCCAGCATCATTTGTAAAAGTGAAAGATTTATGAAAATTGATGCAAAGCAATACAACCCTACTAAATTAGTCATACCATGGAAATTTAAGGTTTCTCTTAAAGGTACTTTAAAATTTAAATGGCCTTCTAAGAAATGTGTATTTCCTTGGTTGTTAGACTGATGCAGACTGCAGTGGAGCTGAAGATATACAAATTCCTTTCAGGGCTGCAAATTGGCAAGAAAGAAAGATGACATGATCTAAGCCTGAGAACAACCATGAGAGTACTACATCCTACAAACTGGCTTTCCAAGCAGGGATGGGCAGACTTTTACCTTAAAGGCCAGATAAAGAATCTAGCTCATGGAAAGAAGGAATAGATGATTAGAAAGAGAGCTACGGCAAGAGAGGGGATAAGATATAATATAGATAATAGGACAGACAGGGAAGAAGAGAGGAGAGAGAAGTAAGATAAGAGAGATGCAATGAGAGAGAAGACAGTAGAGAGGAGAGAGGAGAGTAGAGATGAAAGCAGAGAGCTGCAGATTAGAGGAGAGAGGTGAAAGGGGAGATGAGAGTAAAGGGAAGAGGAAAGAGATAAGGTTGTAGAAATAAGAGGGATATAAGGAGAGATAAGAAATTAGAGATAAGAGATGAAGGAGGAGAAAGGAAAGTAGAAAGAGAAGACATGAGACAAGAGAGGTAGAGAGTACAAAAGAAGGAAGAGAAGAGAAAAGAAAGGAGAAAGAAAAGTTAGGTGTCAAAAGAGAGGAAAGAAAGAGTACAGAGGTGAAAGAACATATAAAAGAGTAAAGATTACAGATGAGAGTAAGGAGATAAGAGAGCAGAGACAAGAGTGAATAGACAAGAGATGGGAGAGTAGAGAAGAAAAGGAGAGATAAGAGGTAAGAGTTAAGAGAGATGAGATTACAGATACCAAAGGAGAGAGCAGAGACAAAGGGAGAGAGAAGTGAGTCAGGATAGAGGAGAGAAAAGAGAATGGTCATTGGTCATAGAGAATGGAGAGAGAGTAGAAAGGAGAAGGGAGAAAGGAAAGAGTAGAGAGAAGAAAGAGAAAGGAAAGAGTAGAGAGGAGAGATAAGAGAGTAGAGGAGAGAGTTAAGAGAAGAGAGAAGAGAGTGAGAGAAGAAGGAAGTGTTAAGAGAGGGGAGAGTGAGGAGTGAGAAGAGAATAGAAAGAAGAGATAAAAGAGGATAGATGAGAAAAGAGAAGAGAGGAGAGAGAAAAAGAGTAGAAAAGAGAAAGGAAAAAAGAAAAAAGATGAGAGGAAATACTAAAGACGAGAAAGAAGAAAGAAGAAAAGAAAATAGAAGTTTCAAAAGATCCAAGGGATGTAGGAAGAGGGAGAGGCAGAGGCCAAAGTCTGCCAATACATGTTTAAGAGTCAAACAGACATTGCCTAACATTCTGCATAGCACCTCAACTAGCAAAATAAATACTTGCCTTAAATCTTAGGCCTAATTTTATATAAATTTACTCCATTTTATGTTTATCTCTATCCTAACTATTAACAAGTTTTTTTAGTGTGACTTCAGATAGTAGAATACATGCAAAAATAGTTGTGGAGATGAGAATTCCATAGGTTCAAAATCCGCAGTTTTCAACAGCTTGTAAGCACTAAAAGTAAACTATTTAGAAAAACCATTTATATAAGGCTAAAGATAAAAATTTAGCCTATTAGTATTAGATAAACTTAGCAAGAAGATAATAGATATTTTCAACCTAGCTAAGTCCCAGTGGTTTGACTAGACTTAGGCCTACAATAGGCAAAATATAGCTAGGAAAAAAAGTTTCAATTAAGATATTGATAGGCCCTAGGCCTATAAAAATAGGTTAGACCTAGCCTAGGTCCTAGCCTTGAATAATAGGCCTTATCAATAATATAATATATCATTATACTAACTTTAACAATAGGGCCTAAATTTAATTATTATTACCAAAATATATAATAATTTATTTTTATAGAGGCCTACTATTACTATACTAGATATTGTCTCTTACTGCATTATTATTTAAATCTTGTTTAACTCTATTTCATTTTCAATTACTAGGCCTAGACAACTATTTTTCAGCAATTGTCAATTTTGCTAGGGTCATATATAAGCCATGACATAACTAGGCCTACTAGGCCTATTTAGGTCTAAGTAAGTAGACTGTAGGCCTAATAATTAATATAGCAAAACTTTTTTAACTAGGCCTACTTTATAAAAGACTGAAAAGGTGTAGTAAATATAGATTTCAATTTATTTTTAGGTCAAAGATAACTACTAGAACTCTAGGACTTCGACAGCCACTAGGATAGGGCATAGGCCGTAGGCCCTAGGAATAGGCTAGGTTAAACAAACTAAGCTACCGAAACTTAATAATAAACCTGATTTTGGCATTGCATAGCGCCTTAATCTAAATAAAGCCCTGTCTATAATATTAATTTATCTGCCTCAGTCTTTAATTTTTTACAATACGTTTGACTGAGTCAAAGGCTACTAATGGAATGAGCGCAGTAATATCGTATTATAAGGAACGAGGGAACTTGATTTTAGATTGAATGAAATTTACAAGCGAAACTGTAAATTAAGCTGAACCAACGTACTCTGTTATTCGCTTAGGAAATATGATTTAATAATCAAATAGCCGATTCGAGCTCTTTTTTCAATAAAAAATAAGTTACACATAAGACTTACCAGCAGTATATTTTTAATTACTGCCTTTAGAGCTTTGTTTTAAAAGTGCATAAAACCACGGCTAAAACCCCGTTCCTTATAGTTTAGACCCGAAAACTTTCTGACAACAGCCGCGTCCTCCCTGTTGTAGACATTCTATTAAAAGCAAATTATGCAAGTTAATGATTTCTCCGAGTTTTTCTTCTAACACCACTAATGATTTTGCTGAGCTTCCCATTTTGCGTCACCTCACATCAGATGACAGAACGTACATGCAGTCGTGGATGCGTGGAGGCTGTAATGATTTAAATTAAGTTACAGCTTGATGAATCAATAACCACCATTTCGACTTTTTGCATGTTAGCAGGATGCAGTTTGTAGGCTGGTAAGTGTTGAACAGAAATCGGATTTCGAACATGACTGCGGCATCATGACCAGGCTAAACGTACAGATCGATGTGCAAGTCAACTAGACAGATCAGATACCAGGTACAGTACATAAATTTTCAATACAAAAAATGCTTGGCATACCAAAAGAAAGCAACCTATGGAGCATTATGCTTATAACTATTCGGTACTGACTGCGTCGAAGTTCGTCTTAATTCAAACTTTTCGATAACAAGCGTATTTACAATGAAATCCGGCAAGAACAAAGAAGCTAATAAAATTCTGGCCAGCATCAGTTACGAAATAGGTGCTAATAGTCTGCATGGCTGCTACGCAGCTGCACAGCGTATATTTAAAACACGAAGTATATTTTGCTTAGCATTAAACAATTGTAAATTTATATTTACAAAAAGCGCCACAACTTACATAATTAATTGAAAACAAGATAGTAAACATTCGAATTTATGGATGAGTATAGAAGTCATGTATTGTAATGTTTATGTAATATTTATAAATACCTAAATACAAAAAGCAGCACTAGCAAGCTCAGGGCGACAGCAATTCTATAATTCACGGGATTCCAAGTAGCTCCTCAAGCTCTTGGCGTCGCTTGTCAATCTGAAATAAAAAAGCTCGCATTATCAAGTAGTGTTTAATACAGGAAGCAGTGCCCTGGAACCCATTTTGAGATCATGGGTGCTATATTGACATCCTGGAACGCATATTAAGATCTTAGAACCCACCTAAAGAGCCAAAAAATCTAGACGCTAATTTTATAGACACGACATTTACTTAGAGTGCGACAATCATAAGATATGTAGAAACCCATCTAACAGCACTAGAACATACTTTTAAGACCCTGTGGCCCATATTAGGACCTTAAAATAAATCTAGAAACACTGTAATCTATCTACGGACACTGGATATATCTACAGACACAGGGATCTATCTACAGACACTGGAATCTATCTAAAGACATTGAAAACTATCTACCGACACTGAAATCTATCTACAGACACTAGGATCCATCTAGAGACACTGAAATCTATCTACAGCACTGAGATCTATCTACAGACACGGGATATATCTACAGAAACTGGAATCTATCTACAGACACTAGGATCCATCTACAGACACTAGAATCTATCTAAAGACATTAAAAACTATCTACAGACACTGAAATCTATCTACAGCACTGAGATCTATCTACAGACAATGGATATATCTAAAGACACTGGAATCTATCTAAAGACATTGAAAACTATCTACAGACACTGAAATCTATCTACAGACACTGAAATCTATCTACAGCACTGAGATCTATCTACAGACACTGGATATATCTAAAGACACTGTAACCTATCTAGACATTGAAAACTATCAACAGACACTGAAATCTATCTACAGCACTGAGATCTATCTAAAGACACTGTAATCTATCTAAAGACATTGAAAACTATCAACAGACACTGAAATCTATCTACAGCACTGAGATCTATCTACAGACACTAGGATCCATCTACAGACACTGGGATCTATCTACAGACACTGAAATCTATGTACAGCACTGAGATCTATCTACAGACAATGGATATATCTAAAGACACTGTAATCTATCTAAAGACATTGAAAACTATCAACAGACACTGAAATCTATCTACAGCACTGAGATCTATCTACAGACACTGGATACATCTAAAGACACTGTAATCTATCTAAAGACATTGAAAACTATCAAGACACTGAAATCTATCTACAGCACTGAGATCTATCTACAGACAATGGATACATCTAAAGACACTGTAATCTATCTAAAGACATTGAAAACTATCTACAGACACTGAAATCTATTTACAGCACTGAAATCTATCTACAGACACTGGATACATCTAAAGACACTGTAATCTATCTAAAGACATTGAAAACTATCAACAGACACTGAAATCTATCTACAGCACTGAGATCTATCTACAGACACTGGATACATCTAAAGACACTGTAATCTATCTAAAGACATTGAAAACTATCAACAGACACTGAAATCTATCTACAGCACTGAGATCTATCTACAGACAATGGATACATCTAAAGACACTGTAATCTATCTAAAGACATTGAAAACTATCAACAGACACTGAAATCTATCTACAGCACTGAGATCTATCTACAGACACTGGATACATCTAAAGACACTGTAATCTATCTAAAGACATTGAAAACTATCAACAGACACTGAAATCTATCTACAGCACTGAGATCTATCTACAGACACTGGGATCTATCTACAGACACTGAAATCTATCTACAGACACTAGGATCCATCTACAGACACTGGGATCTATCTACAGACACTGAAATATATCTACAGCACTGAGATCTATCTACAGACACAGGATATATCTGCAGACACTGGGATCTATCTACAGACACAGGATATATCTGCAGACACTGGGATCTATCTACAGACACAGGATATATCTGCAGACACTGGGATCTATCTACAGACACTGAAATCTATCTACAGACACTAGGATCCATCTACAGACACTGGGATCTATCTACAGACACTGAAATCTATCTACAGCACTGAGATCTATCTACAGACACAGGATATATCTGCAGACACTGGGATCTATCTACAGACACAGGATATATCTGCAGACACTGGGATCTATCTACAGACACAGGATATATCTGCAGACACTGGGATCTATCTACAGACACTGAAATCTATATACAGAAACTGGATATATCTACAGACACAGGGATCTATCTACACTTGATCTATCTACAGACACTGGGATCTATATACAGACACTGGGATCTATATACAGACACTGGGATCTATATACAGACACTGGGATCTATATACAGACACTGGGATCTATATACAGACACTGGGATCTATCTACAGACACTTTTAAGTATGACCTTATTACGATAACCTTTTAAGTTGAATAAGCCATTTTAGCTTCTAAAAAACCAACCTTTTCGGCAAAATATATTGCCGTAGCCTCCGGTAGCCAGCCGCCCTGAAAGAAGGCGGCTCGACGCTCTTTGTCTGGATCAGCCTGCGGCTGCTGCTGCCTCTGCGACTGCGGCTGTTGCTGACTTGTCGAGTTAGCACCGCCGCTTTTCAACAGAGCGCTGGTGAGGAACTGCTGAGGGTTGGAAGCGAAATCGGCGAAGAATTCCGCCTGCTCAGCGGCCGAATTCATCTGGTCCAGGGTGTCCGAGATGCGGCTTTCCGTGGCGTTCAGCTCCTGCGGTTGTTCGGTGGTCTAGACCGGATCGGGAGCTATTCTTCCTACGGCCTCACCTCTCCTCCATGTGTCTCTCATTTCTCTTCCATTTGTGTCTCTCACCTCTCCCTATTTGTGTCTCTCACCTCTCCACCAATTGTGTCTCTCACCTCTCCACCAATTGTGTCTCTCACCTCTCTTCCATTTGTCTCTCACCTCTCCCTATTTGTTTCTCTCACCTCTCCCTATTTGTCTCTCACCTCTCCCCATTTGTGTCTCTCACCTCTCTACCAATTGTGTCTCTCACCTCTACCCCAATTGTCTCTCAGCTCTCCCCCACTTGTGTCTCTCACCTCTCCCCATTTGTGTCTCTCACCTCTCTTCCACTTGTGTCTCTCACCTCTCCCCCATTTGTGTCTCTCACCTCTCCCCATTTATGACTCTCACCTCTTCCCCATTTGTCTCTCACCTGTCCTTCATTTGTGTCTCTCACCTTCTACATTGTGTCTCATTTAGAGTTGTGTTGATATTTTCAGTTCACGAGGCACAATCAACTGATCACTAACCTGCAAAGTAGATCCGCTCATAGCAACAGGCTCAGCAGCAGCAGACAACACGCCAGAATCTTCAGCGTCCAATTCTAATTCGTAATTAACGCAGCGTTTAACCCCGGCCTCGGCCGACACTAGATAGTTTAGAGACAGCGGCTCCATCGGCAGCAGCAGCTGGGCCAGCCGCCTGGGCACATCAGCTGTAGGAATTCTCACCGGCTCTTTGCTGGCCTGGCCATCCGATCTGAACAGCTCGCCCAGCGGCTGGTCCAGCACCAGACAGGCTCTGTCCAGCGGGTCCAGCAGGGATTTGGCGGCAACGTAGCGCCAGAAAGCGTGCGCCGCCTGCGCCTGGGTGCCCGTGTGCAGCCCGAGCAGGCGGCCCAGCTGAGGCTGCAAGCGGTAGCGAGGGGGTCGCTGCTCAGGGGTCAGCAGCACCGTTACTCGGACTGGCGACTCGCCGGCCCTGCGCACCTGGAGACAGATGGGGGGTTATTGGTTGGTATGAAGCATTACTGTGACGTCTGAGAGTTATGAGACTCACTGACCATGAAGCCTGACAGATATTATGAGACCTACTGAAGCCTGACAGATATTATGAGACCTACTGAAGCCTGACAGATATTATGAGACCTACTGAAGCCTGACAGATATTATGAGACCTACTGAAGCCTGACAGATATTTTGAGACCTACTGAAGCCTGACAGATATTATGAGACCTACTGAAGCCTGACAGATATTATGAGACCTACTGAAGCCTGACAGATATTTTGAGACCTACTGAAGCCTGACAGATATTATGAGACCTACTGAAGCCTGACAGATATTATGAGACCTACTGAAGCCTGACAGATATTATGAAACCTACTGAAGCCTGACAGATATTATGAGACCTACTGAAGCCTGACAGATATTTTGAGACCTACTGAAGCCTGACAGATATTATGAGACCTACTGAAGCCTGACAGATATTATGAGACCTACTGAAGCCTGACAGATATTATGAGACCTACTGAAGCCTGACAGATATTATGAAACCTACTGAAGCCTGACAGATATTATGAGACCTACTGAAGCCTGACAGATATTTTGAGACCTACTGAAGCCTGACAGATATTATGAGACCTACTGAAGCCTGACAGATATGAAACTAACCTACTCTGAGTCTAGTAAAACACCCCGTGTAAAAGTTAGAGCGAGTTAACGCGCTAAAAAAATTCAAAGAGCGTGCAAAATACACCGAGTTTATGTCCCTGCACTCGCTCATTTTCGCACGGTGCTGACTCGCTAAAAGCATTTTTTGTAAAAATTCTCACGCTCATTCTCTCGCTATTGTCTCTCGCTCATTCTCACGCTCATTATCTCGCTACTGTTACTCGCTCATTCTCTCGCTCATTCTCACGCTCATTCTCTAGCTCATTCTCTCGCTACTGTTACTCGCTCATTCTCTCGCTACTGTTACTCGCTCATTCTCTCGCTACTGTTACTCGCTCATTCTCTCGCTACTGTTACTCGCTCATTCTCTCGCTACTGTTACTCGCTCATTCTCTCGCTACTGTTACTCGCTCATTCTCTCGCTACTGTTACTCGCTCATTCTCTCGCTACTGTTACTCGCTCATTCTCTCGCTACTGTTACTCGCTCATTCTCTCGCTCATTCTCTCGCTACTGTTACTCGCTCATTCTCTCGCTACTGTTACTCGCTCATTCTCTCGCTCATTCTCTCGCTCATTCTCTCGCTCATTCTCACGCTCATTCTCTCGCTCATTCTCTCGCTACTGTTACTCGCTCATTCTCTCGCTCATTCTCTCGCTACTGTTACTCGCTCATTCTCTCGCTCATTCTCTCGCTCATTCTCTCGCTACTGTTACTCGCTCATTCTCTCGCTACTGTCACTCGCTCATTCTCTCGCTACTGTTACTCGCTCATTCTCTCGCTACTGTTACTCGCTCATTCTCTCGCTACTGTTACTCGCTCATTCTCTCGCTCATTCTCTCGCTACTGTTACTCGCTCATTCTCTCGCTACTGTTATTCGCTCATTCTCTCGCTACTGTTACTCGCTCATTCTCTCGCTCATTCTCTCGCTACTGTTACTCGCTCATTCTCTCGCTACTGTTATTCGCTCATTCTCTCGCTACTGTTACTCGCTCATTCTCTCGCTACTGTTATTCGCTCATTCTCTCGCTACTGTTACTCGCTCATTCTCTCGCTACTGTTACTCGCTCATTCTCTCGCTACTGTCTCTCGCTCATTCTCTCGCTACTGTTACTCGCTCATTCTCTCGCTACTGTCACTCGCTCATTCTCTCGCTACTGTTACTCGCTCATTCTCTCGCTACTGTTACTCGCTCATTCTCTCGCTACTGTTACTCGCTCATTCTCTCGCTACTGTTACTCGCTCATTCTCTCGCTACTGTTACTCGCTCATTCTCTCGCTCATTCTCTCGCTACTGTTACTCGCTCATTCTCTCGCTACTGTTACTCGCTCATTCTCTCGCTCATTCTCTCGCTACTGTTACTCGCTCATTCTCTCGCTACTGTTACTCGCTCATTCTCTCGCTACTGTCTCTCGCTCATTTCCCATCTCTAGACTTGACGCGCTTATACAATAGAAATGCAGTGGCTTAGCTCACCGGATGTTGCAGTTTCGCGCTCAAAACGGCGCTCGATTTTTCATATGAAGTATGCACACCATTTAATTACTTGTGTATATTAAATTGGTTCAAACGGTACAGTATATTTATGGCTTAAAGCTGGAAATAGTACTGATATTCATGAAGATGACATCATACGGCGCCTTCTTGTACGGCTTTGTACGGTAAATTCATAAAGATGACATTTATGCGGCGCATTGTAAGGATTTGTACGAAAAAAATGCTAAAGTAAAGAAAATAGTAAAGAAAAGAAAAGCACCAGAACGTATACTACGAGGGGCATTCAAAAAGTTTTGGCAACTGACCTAATATCTCCAAAAGTACATATCACAAAGCGTTGAAATTTTTTTTTACGAATTCGCAGACATTGGTTTTAACCATAGAGTATGACTTTTTTCCCTCGAATGTGTTATACTTGCGCGTGGCCAACGCAAGGTGGTGTTTTAGACTCTGCCAAAAATGGAGCCAGTGCAACCAGACCAGTGGCGATTCTACGTTTTCATGCGCTCACGACTCGGAGAAAGCGCGGTCAAAATCCATGCAGACCTGGTCCAGGTAGTCGGGGACCAAGCCCCTTCCTACCGCACGGTCGCCAGGTGGATAGAGTCCATCAACGCCAGACGGGCCTCCTTGAACGACGACCCCCGGTCTGGACGACCCAGCACAGCTGTGACCGAAGCCAACATCGCTGCTGTCAGGGCTCTGGTGGACGAGGATCCAAACATTACCGTCGCTGTGATTAGCGAGACTGTCGGTATTTCCGATGGCAGTGCGCACACCATCCTGCACAGCCACCTGGGCCTCCGCAAGGTTACCGCCCGCTGGGTGCCCCACCTCCTGACAGAAGAGCAGAAGAGGGAGAGGGTGCGGTGCAGCCAGGAATTCCTGCGCAACTTCGGTCCAGGAGGCTGCCAGAGGCTTTCCGACGTCTTTACAGGTGATGAGAAATGGTTTTTTTTCAAGCGCCCCAGAAGATGCAGAACAAGGCCTGGGTGGGCTCTGGAGACGCGAGGCCGACTGTCCTGCGGTCCAGCTTTCGGTCCCGGAAGGAGATGTTCATCATCTTCATCAGCACATCTGGGCCCGTGGCCGTCATCATGGTGCCTAATGGACAGAATGTGAACGCCAGCTTCTACTCCGGTACGGTTCTGCCACAAGTCATGGCGTCACTTCACGCAACTCAGCCCTCACGGCTTCAAGCTGGGCGAGTTCACCTGCACCATGACAATGCGTCCAGTCACACAGCGGCCCTGACGACCAACTTTCTGGCAGCCAACAACATCAAGACCATCCGCCACCCACCCTACAGTCCTGACTTGGCTCCCTGCGACTTCTGGGTGCTCGCCAAGCTGACTGAACGGCTGGCAGGACGGAATTTTCACCGATGCCAGGACCTGGCTAAGTGCATCAATTCAGAACTGAAGGCCATACCTGCTTCTGAGTACCATGGCGCATTCGAAGCATGGATTCGGCGGCACCAAAAGTGCATTGAGAGAGGGGGAGACTACATTGAAGGATTGTAACATTTTCAGTTGTTTTTTGCAGTTACTGTTTTTTCATAGTTGACCAGTTGCCAAAACTTTTTTGGCCAAAAAAACTAAAACTACTTTAGATTTACTCGAAAACTAAAACTATAGCAAACTACCGAAACCAAAAACTACTACGCAGTTATGCATTCTTCCAAAGTAGCTAGAAAGTAGAGAGTTATAAGTTTTTGTTTTAAGAGAGTTATAATTGCTGTCTTGCTCTTTCTCTATATAACGGAAGCCGAAAAATTGGTACCGGCACCGACCGTCTATCCCACGTTGCCGTCGCCGCGGACAACGGCCGCAGTAACTGATCGGCCTCCGCGTGACTTACCGTTTGACTTCGACTGGTCTTCGAGCTTGTTGCTCGAATATATATTATATATATATATATAATAATAATAATATTAATATTATTATTAAATATTATTAATATTATAATATTAATTTTATTATTATACTATTATATATTATATATATATATATATAATATATATATATAAAATAATCTCGCTCATTCTCTCGCTCATTCTCACGCTCATTCTCTCGCTTGTTCTATTATTAATAGAATAAATAAATTATTAATTATTAATTATTTATATATTTATTATAATATATATAATATATTATTTGTACACCGACAGAATTAGCGAGACAACAAGCGAGAGAATGAGCGAGTAACAGTAGCGAGAGAATGAGCGAGAGAATGAGCGTGAGAATGAGCGAGAGAATGAGCGAGAGAACGAGCGAGAGAATGAGCGAGTAACAGTAGCGAGAGAATGAGCGAGTAACAGTAGCGAGAGAATGAGCGAGTAACAGTAGCGAGAGAATGAGCGAGTAACAGTAGCGAGAGAATGAGCGAGTAACAGTAGCGAGAGAATGAGCGAGTAACAGTAGCGAGAGAATGAGCGAGTAACAGTAGCGAGAGAATTAGCGAGAGAATGAGCGAGTGAGTGAAGCGGCTAGCGAGTTGTCCACCGAGTCAAGCAGCGAGAGAGCTCTCACCGTGAAAACCACCGCGTATTTGACCGTGAGCCAGCGCGTTTTTTTGGTAGCGAGTCACAAAATTGGCAAAAACGCGCTACCGTGTAAAAAAAGTTGATTTCATCGGTGGTTTTCCCGCTAAGTACTCGCTACTTCCAAGGATTCACTCGCTCTGACTTCTACACGGGCACCAGAAAAACACTCACCACGAAGCCATCCGTGTCGGGCAAACCCTCAGCCCTGTTCCACTCAGCCAGATGCTGATCAGGCCCATACAAGCCCCGGTCCAGCTCAACCACCAGGCTGTTTAGATAGCTGGTAAACCGACGCCTGCCATTGGGCCCGCCCAGAGTGGACTGGTCGTGCGACAGGCCGGCGCCAGACTGTCCGGAATGAAGCAGCGACGCAGCCGACACAGTCGATGAGCTGGTGGTCAGCCCGCCTGAGCTGGTCGTTAAGGGCGACGCGTCGTCCAAAGCGCGACCTTGGGAATTATTGAGTTATTTAGTGAGTTCTTCTTAGAGCAAAATTTATCATAATTGCCCCGAAAAGTTACTAAAATTATTGTAATTCTATTAGGTCAAGTTCGAGGCTTAAATGAAGTGAACTGCGGCTTCAGTCGCAGTGTTGCCACTCCGAAATTTTTCTCAAGATTTCGAGCTTTTCAGCGAATTTTTAAGTGCATACAGTAGTTCTTATTGATTTTTACTTTTGTGCTCTGTAACCTTTTAAATATAAACTAAATGGCAGTGACTTGTAGAAGCATAGCTTGCGTTAATGTTTATTCTCTAGAAATACGAAGCAACTGTCCATTTATCGCTTCTGGCTTTAGCCTTTAATGCTCCGTCAGATTTGCGAGCTTAGCGTGACCGTGACCGTTCCAAGTTTTCAATTGAGTTTGATCACATCTAGCATTAGTTTATGCCTAACAGTTACGAGTTCCTCGTATAGCGACTTCCAGAGTCTGCGTACTCAAAACTTTCTCATTTTTGTCATTGCTTCTCTGTATGAAAGAGTCATGGAAATGGAAATGGTCATTTATCTTTCATACTTTCCTTTCATCGCTCGGTCTCTCGATCCCGCTTTCTTTATTTCTATTACTTTTCCCTCCCCTCTCTCTAATGTCTTTTATGGTAGGATAAAAGTATATTTATCAGTTTTAAGTCTATTAAGCTTATTAAGTTATTATCTCCTATGCTAGGATACATGTCTACTTATCACTTGAAGTCTTTGAGGCATTATTCTGTACGAAAAAAATTTTAACCGCAGGCATATACTATTTAATGAAGGATTAAGGTCTACTGCCGGCCACCACCTCTTTCAGCATTCTAACAAGCATAATGACACACTGCACAGTATATGATCCAAGATGGGTAGAGCAGTTAAATGCAAGTAAATGGTTGCGACCTTGGATCTTGTGACCATGAGGGGTTCTGTGCAGCCTGTCATGTCAAACTGAACGTTGTATTGGGAGGAGTGTCTGTGGTTAAAACCCACATAAAGACAGCCAAACACATCAGCAACGTGGCTAGCATGCTCAGGGCAGACTCTGGACCAGTTCGTGGACCGGCAGCCTCGCACAACAGGCGATGATCTACTTCAATGTGCCACTACTAAAGCTGAATTCGTTTAGACCTGGCAAGCAGCTTATAACTCAAAGTCATTTTCAGGCGAAGACAAAGCTGCCAGCTTGTTCCTTACCATGTTTTCTGACTCTAAAATTGTTAAGACGTTCAAGTGTGGAAGAACTAAGCAGGCCTACTTACTCAACCATGCGATCGCGCCGTACGTCAACGAGGATTCTACTC
The DNA here is from genome assembly GCA_002269645.1 of Macrostomum lignano. NCBI lineage: Eukaryota > Metazoa > Platyhelminthes > Macrostomidae > Macrostomum > Macrostomum lignano. The sequence continues at coordinate 27,728 of NIVC01000166.1, read as the reverse complement.
CGTGAGTTTCGATGAAAGTGATGGACGCAGGATGATCTGTATCAGGTACGTGAGCGATGGACAGGTAGTCACGGAGATGCTGGATATGGTCACCATAAATGCCTTCGACGTTGAAAGCTGTTCAACTGTGATTCGCCAGTGCATCCAGAACCACGGCTTGTCATACCACAAGCAGATTGGTGACTTTTCAGATAACTGCAACGTGATGCAAGGAATGCACTTCGGAGTAGTCAAGTATCCGAGATCAGAGCCTGAGCTGAAGCATCTTGTTGATGTTGGTGGCTGCACCCTGCATGTTGTGGCGAATGGTACTCGCTATACCATCGATACGCATTTGTCCTCCATTGCATCTCTGTGTGAAGACATTCACGCCTGCTTTTCCAAGGGCCCAAAGCGGACGAAGGAGTTCAAAGCCTTTTAAGAGGTGCTGAACGTGGTCACACTTAAATTCCTCCGTAATGTACTAACGCACTGGTTGGTGCTGCTGCCCTGCCTCGAGCGACTCCAGCAGCAGTGGAGTGTGCTGGTGACATACGAGTACTTTGTAGAACAGTTTGGTCGAGATGCTCACGATGCTCCGGCTGCATCCAACGCTCGAATCCAGCGCATCAGGAAAGCTCTGTAGGACGCGACGACTCGATCGGCAATTAGTTTCGCCATTTATGTCCTGCGCCTTCTACAGAAGTACGAGATGAAGTTTTAGCAGGGCAACACTGTGCTCGTTCATGAAATCCACAAGCAGCACATTCAACTGTTGGAGTCCATTGATGTACAATTCGTGCAGCAGTCTGTGCTCGCTGAGAAACATGTGCAACGAATCGACTTCCAGAGTGCTACCGTTCACCTTCCGTTGAAGAAAATCGGCGTCGGTTCGGACACCAAGAAGCTGCTGGGTGAGGGTCAGAGTCCCAGGCCTCAGCTTATCGTCCTCAAGAAGGTGCTGCTCGATCTCGCGACCTACCTACAGATGAACCTGCCGTTTCAATCTAGAATGTTACGTAGCCTGACATTTCTGGACACATCGACTTCTATCGGAGAAGAAGGTCCAGTTTGTAGCCAAGAACCTCCCAATGTGATTCCAACGGCTGAGCTGGATTTAGCTGACAACGGAGGCACGCCATTTTAACATGATGTCAACTAACTCTGCTGGAACCACGGATGCGGCGCGATCTAAGGATTTGGCCAGGGAATGGTACTCGATTGCGCAGTCAACTGAGTTTCCCCTTCTGGGGCGCCTGGGCCTTGCTTGCTGCACACTCTTTCATGGAAACGCGGACAGTGAACGCTTCATCGGAAAGTCCCACGACATTGATGCCCAGGAAAAGCGCAACCGGTTGGCAGATACAACAAGAGTGAATTCACTTCTAGCAAAGAGCTATCTCACTGCCAGGGGCCTGACGCCAGCAACAATCCCTGTACCCGACACATTGTTGAAGTCAGCATTGAAGGCCCGGGCTGAGTACCAAGACTACCTGGCTGAGCAGAAGAGACGCAAAAAGGCTGAAGAACTTCAGCGCCTTGCAGACGAGGAGGAGAAGCGAATCCGAAGCAAGACAGCACAGGTTTGTAATATTTTCTATCGTATCTACTCTAAAGCTTTATGACACAATATCCATCGAACCTAAGCTGTCGTCTTCAGTCTATTTTTTTAGGACGGCATTCGAAGCACTGAGCTTCAGCAGCTGGCCGGCAAGCAGAAGACAGAACAGCAGAAGAAAAGCGAAGCGGCTCAGCGTTGCATCGAGGCCGAGCGGCAGGTGCAGCGCGCACCGGACCACTTGCGCAAGGCACAGGCGGAGGAGACACAGTCGACGGCTCGCCTATCCAGTCTTGAGACTAGGCGACTGGAGAGTGCTATGAGAAGTGCAGCAGAGGAAAGCGCCAATCTGAACTTGCAGTGATGGCCCGCCTGCCAAAAGTGTCAAAGAAAACCTGACAGTACTAGCACGATAAGCACGATACTAGCAGGCTGTAAAGCAAACAGAAAGAGTCGCTACTCGCCACTTGCAATTGTGATTGCATAAGTTTTTATAATACTGTAATCAAATGCACTAAAAATTTTTAGTAGTCACTAGTGAGACTTGAATATGAGATTATTTGCCTCAAGTATGGCCGTACTAAAGAGTAAAGACGATCTATGCTAATTCTTATATGAAAATTTCAAGACATTTATTTGTTCCAAAGCTCTTATGAAGCTAGCACAATGTTTTAAACTGTCATTTTACTAGCTTTCAAACTGTGCTTAACCTTTACGTTTTCTCTATAATATAAGCGTCATATATTGTTTGGTAAGTTTCTATTACTGTTTTGTTATTTGAAAAAGTTATTGGAAACTTCAATGCGTACTGTTAGCGGCCCCCAGACATGTGAGTGCTGATTACTGCCACAACCCGGTAAAATGTGTAAATTCCTGTCACTTTTCAGTTAAATACTATGTGACTGCTGATTACTGCCACAACCCGGTAAAATGTGTAAATTCCTGTCACTTTTCAATTAAAAACTAAGTTACAATCAAATGTTTAAAAGTTTTTTACATCTAATTTTGGTCTGCAATGAATTTCTTTGATAAATTTTATCAGTACATAGACATCATAAAGGCTACTAAGAGTAAATGGCATAATACCGGTACCAGTACATGAGTGGTGCCCCTGCTAGAACTTTTTAAAAATTGAAATACAGTGACGAAATTTCATCAAGGATATCTGAAGTTGCGTTCAAAGCAGTTATTGTTGCATTCTAACCTTCAGTGTGTACTGTGAAATGACCCTGCGAATTTTTTCTCCAATGTGTGATTGGCAACACTGCTTCAGTGTCAGCGGGTCTCACATCTGTCAGGCTTCAGTGTCAGCGGGTCTCATATCTGTCAGACTTCAGTGTCAGCGGGTCTCATATCTGTCAGACTTCAGTGTCAGCGGGTCTCATATCTGTCAGGCTTCAGTGTCAGTGGGTCTCACATCTGTCAGGCTTCAGTGTCAGCGGGTCTCATATCTGTCAGGCTTCAGTGTCAGTGGGTCTCACATCTGTCAGGCTTCAGTGTCAGCGGGTCTCATATCTGTCAGGCTTCAGTGTCAGTGGGTCTCATATCTGTCAGGCTTCAGTGTCAGTGGGTCTCATATCTGTCAGGCTTCAGTGTCAGTGGGTCTCATATCTGTCAGGCTTCAGTGTCAGTGGGTCTCATATCTGTCAGGCTTCAGTGTCAGCGGGTCTCATATCTGTCAGGCTTCAGTGTCAGTGGGTCTCATATCTGTCAGGCTTCAGTGTCAGTGGGTCCCATATCTGTCAGGCTTCAGTGTCAGTGGGTCTCATATCTGTCAGGCTTCAGTGTCAGTGGGTCTCATATCTGTCAGGCTTTAGTGTCAGTGGGTCTCATATCTGTCAGGCTTCAGTGTCAGTGGGTCTCATATCTGTCAGGCTTCAGTGTCAGTGGGTCTCACATCTGTCAGGCTTTAGTGTCAGTGGGTCTCATATCTGTCAGGCTTCAGTGTCAGTGGGTCTCATATCTGTCAGGCTTCAGTGTCAGTGGGTCTCATATCTGTCAGGCTTCAGTGTCAGTGGGTCTCACATCTGTCAGGCTTCAGTGTCAGTGGGTCTCATATCTGTCAGGCTTCAGTGTCAGTGGGTCTCATATCTGTCAGGCTTCAGTGTCAGTGGGTCTCACATCTGTCAGGCTTCAGTGTCAGTGGGTCTTATATCTGTCAGGCTTCAGTGTCAGTGGGTCTCATATCTGTCAGGCTTTAGTGTCAGTGGGTCTCATATCTGTCAGACTTCAGTGTCAGTGGGTCTCACATCTGTCAGGCTTCAGTGTCAGTGGGTCTCACATCTGTCAGGCTTTAGTGTCAGTGGGTCTCATATCAAGATCTCAGTGGGTCTCATATCTGTCAGATCTCAGTGGGTCTCACATCTGTCAGGCTTCAGTGTCAGTGGGTCTCATATCAAGATCTCAGTGGGTCTCATATCAAGATCTCAGTGGATCTCATGTATCACATCTGTCAGATCTCTGTGGGTCTCACATCTGTCAGGCTTTAGTGTCAGTGGGTCTCATATCTGTCAGACTTCAGTGTCAGTGGGTCTCACATCTGTCAGGCTTCAGTGTCAGTGGGTCTCACATCTGTCAGGCTTTAGTGTCAGTGGGTCTCATATCTGTCAGACAACAAGTAAATGTGGAACTGTTCATATTTTGTGTTGCAATCAGCCTACAGTTGTCTGATAACAATGGCTGTCTACTCAGCTTGGATAATCTCACAATCGCACACAGCTCAGCTACCTTCAATCCGCAGCTCCCAGCCCTGCTCGCCAGCCGGACCGTAGGCGCCAAAATGGCTGCTCAGTTGCAGCCGGAACCGCCGCTTCGGTCTCGGCTGCCCCTGCCGCCGCTGCGCCTCGTGCAGAGCCAGCCGCCTGGCCAGGATCGCCTCGTCCAGCCGCTGCTCCAGCCGCGACAGCTCCCGATGGGCGCCGCATTCTGGCGCCAGCCGGATGGCGCGGTCAGACAGCTGATGCGAGGCTGTCGCCGCTGACGGGCCAGCGATTCGTCGACGCTTCGCCGCGGCAGCAGCCGCCGCCGCCGCCGAAGATGCAGCAGCCGACGTAGAGGAAGATGGCGCTAAAGTCGACGGCAGAGTGCCAGCCGTTGCTAGGGACATCATCGAGATGCTGGGCGTTGAAGAGACTGCAGCGAAGGTCACGACTGGCTGCTGCTGTTGCTGCTGCTGCTGCTGACTGGACGAAGGCCCCGGCAAATAGGCCGGGGTGGCGCGGACGATGATTTGCCGGCGCTGTTGCGAGGGCAGCATTTTGGAAAGGATTTATTCTGTTTGATTTATAGACTTGGCTATGGCTGGGGTTGAGCGCATGAAGGATAGAAACAATCGCAAACTCAAAACGTGTACAATATCCAAGTTAAATCCTAAAGCACATAGTAAAAGTATATTATTACACCAAATGGGTACCTGCATGTACAAAAGCTATGGATATGTCTATAAAAAGCAACTACTTTATGGCTACTTATAACTATAGAAAACTAGAGCTTTGCCTATAAGTTTCTATACTATAGTTTTGAGCCTTAAATTATTAGAAGTATATAGATAAAACAAAAAATTAATTTAAAATTGTCATATAGATTGACTAGACTAAAAAGCAGAAATGTACATTTGACAATAAAAATTTATTGGGTATTCATTACCACCATAAACTATTTTTTCTATATCCATAGACCATATCTATAGCCATGTCTGGAGTCCAACTGAGATCAGATTTTTGTTTTTGAGCAAGATTGGGTAGGAATTTTATAAAAAAATTGAGATTGAGAATAAGTTGATTGAGAATAGAGATCTCAGATCTGGCTACAATTGTGAATTTGTACAGGAAGAATAGTACTTATGATAATATATATATAAAATTTAGCCTATACCAGCAATCTACGCCCCCCCTTTGGGGAGCCAAAGAAATGCAATACACATTTTTTTAATAAGCTACATGTATCCTTGAAATCTTAAAAAATCTCTTGTCAAACCTTGTAAGCCTTGACATGTCAGTAATTCCCTCCCACAAGCTTTAACATATCAACTTCCCCCCTTGACATCTCAGCAATGCCCCCAATAAATCTAAAAATATCTATCAACCTTCTAACCCTAACCCTAGCCTAACCCTACCATAACCCTAACCCTAACCCTAACCTAACCCTAAAGCATTGAAATTTCAGTAATTCTCTCTAAGAGTCATTATAGCACTATTACAGCATTATAGCGATTCCCTGCAAGCCTCGACATTGTAGGGATTCCCAAATGAATCTCTTAACTTTGACATGAAGCTTCTTTTATTTTTTACATAACGCTTTTTTTATCAGCGATCCCTCCCCTGAGGAGGCATCAAATAATGTAATAAAAAGTTTCAATAAACTACATGTAGCTTCTGACTTTAGCCTTGAAATCTCATTTATACCCCCGTGAGCCATTTTGCGGATGGTAGGGTATATGCCGGAAAATTCCGGCGTACACTTGATTTCTGTGGCGTACACCAGTGTACATTTTTTGGCTGTGTACAGTGTGGTCTACAGTGTGGTGTATGACAACTGGTGTAGAAATTAATATAAATAATTTTTTGTGCTTTTTCTGTGTTAAATTATTTTAAAAACCATTTTTTCTGCTACTATTTTTTCATTTACCAATCATTTGAGTTACCGGAGTGTTCACAACAATTGTCATGTTGTTATCAATTTTTTGTAGTTTAAATTTAAATTTAAATATTTGTTGATTTTTTTACCATTTTTTAAGTTGGCATACATTTAAAATCTGTTGGCGTACAATTAAAAATTCAATAAAAAATGTGTCTAGCATACACAGAAAACCTTCTGCAATATGGCCTGTGAGCCTTGACATCTCAGCTATTCCACCCATAAGCCTTGACATCTCAGCTATTCCACCCATAAGCCTTGACATGTCAGCGATGGCCCCTATAAACCTTGAAATCTAAAAAATCCACTGTTAACCTTGAAACCCAATAAAATATAACCCTCAACCCACACCAGACCTAAACCTAACTTTAACCCAACCTAAAGCCTTGAAATCTTAGCAATTTTTCTCCCCTAAGCCTTGAAATTTTAGTGATTCCTTCTTTAAGAATCACAGCACTATAACAATTTCCACCAAGCTTTGACATTGTAGCAATTCCCAAATGAATCTTTTAACTTTGACATGACTTTTCTTTTATGTATACATAGTGCTACTTTTATTTTTTACATGACTCTTCTTCTATCAGCACCCCCCGTGGCGAGCCAACAAAGAATGTAATAAAAAATTGAGTAAAGTACATGAACTTTGAAGTAGCTTTTGACTTTTGCTTTGACATCTCAGAAACCCCCCCCCCCCCGTAATCTTAGTTATACTCTGTGAGCCTTGATGTCTCAGTTTTTCTCCCCAGCACAGCACTATAGCTTTATTTAATTTTTACATGACACCCTTTATGTCTGACATGAAACTTTTTTTATTCTACCATGATGCTTCTTAATTTTTTAAATGACACTTTCATTAGTTTTTAAATTTTTTCAAGACGCTTCTATGACTTTTTACATGACGCTTCTATGATTATTTACATGACGCTTCTATGATTGTTTACATGACGCTTCTATGATTGTTTACATGACGCTTCTATGATTTTCAGGCTAGGCCTAGGCCTACTCTAAAGCTGTCAATATTAGCATTTATCCTGTAACTATATAGGCCCCTAGCATGCTTGGAGAAATAACGAAAGACACTTAGACTTGGTAAATAATAGTTTGGACTAAAACCGCCCCATCTCTAAATCATAGACATAGGCCTAGTACTATTTAGCTTTAAAACTTTACATTTATTTATGCAAAGACACAATGATTTGCCCTAGGCCTATAAAGGGTTGCTGCCTCAATTTAAAAAATGACAAGTCGTTTTGTGCCTAAGTTTAACATAGAACTGCAATATATAATATACAGCCGTGCAATGCCTGGCCACGCAGGTCATGCTGCCCACCTTGTGGAAACATAAATCGCTTAACATTTTCTCAGTTAAATCGTAATTGCTTCTTTGAAATTAAAATGAAAACAAAGGCTTAAGCGTATTGACGAAGCAATTTACAAGAATTTTAATGCAGAAGTATTTTTAATAGTTATTTACGATAGGTTACAAAAGCTAAATATTCTTAAAAAAGATTTATATCTAGCGTTTCAAGCTTCATAATTCTCATTCACCCGTGTCACACTCCGTAAAGGGGGAAACTACATACACTCGCAATGGTGTTTAACGGGGAAACTACATGTATAGATGTAGCCCTACATGTAGTTTACTCGAGTGTAAGCAGTGCATATAAAATTTGTTGGTATAAAACAAAATGATTTTTAATAAAGATTGTATGCTTCTAAAACTAGCCTTCTGTTCTTTGCAACTATATATAAATGGTTGAAGTCAAAGTTGAAAATCGAAGCAAAACGTTTTTTTATGAATAAAATAGTCTCTAGCTTTAATTTGAATTTCGGAATAAGAATGAATGGCTCGAGTTCGGATTATATAGTCAAGCTATCTAATCCCTATTGGCTATCCCTCAAATAGTGAAACGTTTAAATAGTCTCAGTGTGAACTATTAATTAAAAAAGTGTAGGGCTAATAGGTTTTTACTTCAATTTGATTCATATTGCTGCATGTTATTGTTATGGTTATGTTAGGTCTGCTACTGCCTGCAACTACTAGGACTAGGCTTAGGCTAGGCCTAGAGATTTATGGCTACATTGCAACCTTAGGCCTAATAATTTCATTTAATGTGCTTTTAATATGCCTTGCTATTTAAGAGAGCTTTTTGAGAGAGAAAGTTTTTAAACTTGCTTTAATTTTAATAAAATTTTGTTTATAATTTCTAAACTAGGCCTATATAGTATACTACTGTGTAATATGCCCTAGATTGGCTTATTACAATGGTATCATTGTCATTGTTAGGAAAATGTTTTTTTTCTTATCAAACAATTAGAACTAGTCTAGCTCTATGTTTCAGAGGTATAAGACCAAGATGGCCTGTGGCCACATACTAAGATGGCAACAACATTGAATCTTTAGACCTATTGACATTGTATTATTACTACAAATAATTTTACAGAGAGCTTGCATATATAGCAGCTATCCACCTAGTGTTATAATTGCATGCACAGTGGCTATCTATCTAATGCTTTATTTGCATGCATGGTAGCCATCCACCTAGTGTTTTAATTATGTGCATGGCAGCTAACAGTTGTCTGCAAAATATAGGCTCAGTGAATTAGACCCTATACCTCAAATCTGCACATTGCTACTAACTAAACCTAATAAAAAATTATTGTAACTATTGTTTTATAATGTTTTATCCCATATATACCATGTATACAAAATGTAATCTCAATTCATTGCTATTTTTTGTTAATTTGAATAATTAAAACAGTATATGACTTACTATATATTAAGATAGTATAGCCATCAACCACTATATACACAATTAAAACCCTAGGTAGATGGCTACTATGCATATAAGCTCTTTGTTAATTATAACCTGTTGCGGCTCGCCTAAGACTATGCAAATACATAAAGAAAGTTCGATTGCCAGGCCTCAAGTTCAGCCTGGCTTCTCAATTTGAGCATCTATTTGGGCCATAAATATAACAATAAAAAAGGCATTTAGGCAAAGCTCAGCAGTCCATAGTATGTTAATAAGTTGGCGGCAATGGGCTGCCACAATCCTATAATAGCCATCAGTAGTTCAAGATTTACCCCTTCAAAATTCAGGAAAAAACTATCCCTCCTCAAAAATTCCAGAGAAAAAATCCCTTCCCCCTTATATCACCTCTTCTAGCTAGGTGTTAAATGCCCTTCCCATAAAATAAATTCCTAGCTATACCATTGATAGCCATTGTTATATTAAGATATATTTAATTAATTATAATTATTATTAATAATAATAGAAAATGTGGAAATATATCTAGAACTAGGCTTATTCTTATCTATAGACATTTAAAACTATGGCCATCTTAGTCCATAGTTTAGACTATTTAGTAGGCAACATGTAAGCTAGGATTTCTTCATTTTTCATTTTTGATTTTTCCTGATTCCAAAATTTTCTGATTTTGTTAAAACTTTTGCTAAACTTCTAGATTAGAACTAGATATGCCCAAAGTGAAAAAAAATGAAAAAAACGAGCTATTTCAATTGTCATACATGCAACCTTAGTTTATTAATCTTCTTTGCTATTGACTATTGATTCAAATTTGATAATTGTTTTGATATTTTTGATATTTGATATTTTCTGGAATATAAGGCATAGCCAAGGCCTAAAAAGAAGGAGGCAAGGGGCCTATGTGCTCCTTAAAATTATCTTGCCACCTGTAATTCGGGAGAAAAAGACTCCAGCTTAAAATTATATCAAAACCTTCTATATCTCTTTTAAGTGCTAAGTGGCATGCCTTGTCTCCCAAATTTATTATCCTAGTTAAGCTACTAATAAGAGATCTAAATATTTAATGCAATAAAATTTATAGGCCTAGTCTTGTACCATAGGCCTAATATCATTAGTGCATTAGTGCCTATAATTATGGTAATAGTCACTAAAATTTAGACAAGGTAGATGTATTCCCTTTATATTTTATATCCAAATTTTAAAAGCTATATAAGCTATGATATATAGCTATAAATCAATATATCTGTTTATATCCTGAAATGTGTTATCTATCTATTTATCTATGGCATAGGTACAAAGTGCAAAGGCTTATGCAAATGATTTTAGGCCAAATGGCAAGTTTTTTAAAATTATGATTATACCTGTATAACATAAAATTAGAAATTTTCTAGAAGAAGTCTTTTGGCTTGTAAATTTCTCAATACTAAGGGGATTTAATATTAAAATTATAATGTCAAGCCAATTTTTAAAGCCATTTTGAGATTTTTTGACTAGAACTAAATAATTATATTATCAAGTAATGTCCAATAAGTCTTTTAATCATCAAAGGTTGAAGAGAGAGAAGAAAAAGGAGAGAAAGAATTATGTATTATTCAACTTGCAACACAAGCTCAATGTACTATTACTAAAAGCATAGATTGCTTCTTTAAAAATTATGTATATGTTCAAGACTTTAATGCTTAAGGCAAAGTACAGGTATAAGTTTGCTCCATTCTTTTACTTTAATGACTATTGTGTTTTTTAATAAGGTTCTAAACAGGCTACAGAATCGAATGGTTATTTTAAAAGCTGAAAAAGACTATTACAATTGCTGATAATTATGATTAATCCAAAAGTTCCAAAGGACTATTTGAAAGTTCCCCATCTATAATATATAGAAAAAGTCTTCAAAGTCAATGGCAAATCATTTCTAGACAAGGTTAAAAAGGGGGAAATAAGGTCAATAAATAATGTGTATAGTCATCAGAAACTGTATAGTATATTATTCATTTATAAAGTAAATATCTATAGCATTTTATCTAAAATAAAATCAGATAAATAAAATTTGTTGCTTGATAAGAATATATCTGAGATATAGTATATACTCATAATATTTATATTTATAAACTGATTGCTTATTCTCTTCAGTAATGGCACCAAAGAAACCAACAAAGTGTCTAAAAAGACACTTTGTTAAAACATGGAGCCCTGGTCATCGAAGTCAGCGAATTTGCATTGGTGGATCAGCAAAATCTCAGCATGACAATCTGTAAGTCTGAAGTTAAAAATGTGTTTATTTTTCGTAAAGAATGCAATTACCTGCAATTTTCTCATCTAAAAGCCGTAGCAACTGTTTTATTTTATGTTGCCGAAGGTCGCAGCCATTAGCATCGAAAGTGTCACGTACTGCAGCAGAAAACGCGTCTGATTCGGCCGACATTCAGCCAGATACCGTCGCATCAGAGTGTCGCGAGTATGAAAGTCGCGTTCAGCAATCGAATCAAGCGTGGGACGAATGCAAAGACTCCATTTTGCGAGCATTTTCACGTTCCATGTCAGTGGAGACTGGCGGCTGCATGCTGTGTGATAGTAGAAGTGCTAGTTTTCGCTGCTCTGCCTGCCACCTGCTACAGGTCTGTGAACCTTGTCTGAACCAGCAGCATCGGCACAACCCACCGCACAGTATTGAGCATTGGGATGTGAGTTCTAGTGTACTTATTTTTAATATCCACATATGATGATGAATCGAGTCTAGAAACCTGTTAGCTATATCCTATTTCGATTTGCATTTAGCTTGCCATTTCTCCTGCATTACGAGTATGATTGCGACTCACCAATTCAAACATAACAATTTCACCTTCAGGGGTCCGTGTATGTTCATGTCCCAACAAAAGCTGTGCTGCGAAGGCGCTGCTCCTGCGATGCCAGCGTTTCTGTTCGTCAAGTCTCCCTTGTTCTTGACAACGGTAATTGTGGTTAATCTTCTGTTTATACTTTCCAACAATCACAAAAGCACCTTGAATTGATCCAATTAGTCCTCTTCTGGGCCTGTTATGTTTTGGCTTATAGTGGTGTAGTTTATTATATTCGAAAGAGAAAGGATATTCTTATCCCGTCTTTAATTAACCCTGTATTGGAAAGGAAAGATATATAATATAACTTTAATTGGAATGAGAAGGAAATTTAGAGTTGTGTATGTGAACTGTGAATTGTGAATAGAAAATATCAAACTAAGATACTTAAATAGAAAAAAACATCCGATTATTTCTATTATCACCAAAACGTCATTCACTGCATCAGCTTGCTAAGAGAAATTAAAATGTTTTTATTAATCTTTCCATTCACAGGACTTCAAGAAAACGCTCATGTTGAAATCTGCGATGTATGCGCAGATTTACAATCTACACTAATCTCGCAAGGATTCTGGCCTGTTCAGTCAAATATCAACAGGGCCATAAAACCTTCTGCCATTCGCATCAGCGTTTTGCTTCGCATTGAGTCGACAATGCAAAAATGTGCGACATCATTGTTCAGCGCATGTAACGCCCTTGCAGCCGAGCGTTCTTTACTATGGTGCTTGCCTGGAGTAAGAATACCAAATTTTCTCTAACGTTTAAAAATTACCTTCTATACACAATCGTAGTTGTTTCGGAATCGACAGTTTTCTTATGATTATAAAATTAAGTATTTAGTTATTAATTAAGTAATTAATTAATTAGTCACTTAGTCTACTTAAATTTAGCAGGATGTTGCTGATTATCGAATATTAAAGTATTCATTGTTTTTAACTTGATCCTCAGGCTAATATATACCGTCGCCTAAACAGCTTCGGTAGCATGAGAGCGTTTCGAAGCCTTCTGACGTCCGTTCAGTGGCAAGGCAAGCCAGGTTGTCCTGCCTGTTTCACGGTAATTCGTTTATATTTGCAGAAGTGCAAGTGCAAAAATTTACTTGCTAGTTTGTGGCGCGGGCAGAAGAAATAAATGTAGGGAATATGCCTTCAGTATCATATCACAAGCCAGAAACCACAAGCCACAAGCGCACTAGGCTTTATCTTCTTAAATTAGCTTAGTTGCAAAAAGGGATTGTCGGGGTCAGCGACAACACTGCACGGCGAGCGAGAAAGAGGCAATACCAACAGTGTGTTCTCAAGACAAATAACTTTTGCTCCAAACTCTCGGCAGGTTTTGACTATTGCCACAACGCACTCTCACGAACAAATTCAAGCCATCGAACCTTTATATTTAACTGCTAAATGACACACAAAAGATTGGGGTGGGGCTGAGATTGCATGTACACTAAGCGATAATGGGGGGCGGGGCCCGGAGACGTACATATCTTCGATATACTAAAATGAGACCTACAACTATAACTAACAAAGAAACATAAATACAAAGCCTACGCAACACAATGCAACATGCGACAACAATGGGGGTGCGACCAAAAATCAATGGCAGAAAACCCTGGGTGCGTGGCTAGGCTCGACAGGCACTCAATAGCAAGAGAGAAAAAATTGCAGGCTGCACCACGATTGGATAGTCACCGTGTGCGTATTATTTTCTGAATATCGATTTCTAAATTTGATCCAATGCAGGTTTCTTCACAATCTGACACACTTGATGCCCCAATTGTGCTACAACTTGATGGCTGCTTCGGCATGAGGCACCGATCTTCTGCTGGAAAATCTACTACTAGCACGCCATCTGACACACCTGTCGCAGATTTTTTTCTGGATACCGATTTGTCTCGCGAGGTTTCTGCTGCGGCTGGTAGCTGTCCAAACTGGAGAGCTGGAGGACGAGGCCAAGATGTTTTTACTCCTAAGGATGAAGGCTCTCTAGACGTGTTTGGCCTTTTTGCTACCTCTTGTCGACACTCAAGCATTGTTTCACTTTCGGACATCGTAACACATGGTGAAAGGTGAATTATTATAATTTGTTTTTTGGATTAGTGCCTTATATTATTAATTTCTTGTGAAGCCCCGGGATAAGTAATGTCAAGGTTTTTTTTACAGGATAAAAGTATGCATCCATTTTTCAGTTCTACTGTTTTATACATTACAGTATCGGGTTCAAGGTAAAAATTTATGTTAGAATTTACAGTGGCTCATCAATTTATACTCTAGACTCAACTATGCCGTGACTGCAGTGAAAGCTGCTGCCGTGAAGCATCAGGATACGCCCATCGTCGTCTCCTACGACATTGCTTGCAAACTTCAGTCGCATTTCCGAGACAATCCGCGACTTCGGTTTGCTGTTCCCGCTTTTCATGCTTACGGCCACAACTGGCAGTGTCAGCTCCAAAATAACATTCGATTTCTAAGTGATGTAGGCCTTACTGACGGTGAGGCTTGTGAAAGACTGTGGAGCCACTTCCGCCGTTATGCAGCTCAAACAAAAGAGATGACACTGGCGAACCGGCGCGCGTTTCTGAATCATCTGGCTACATCGATAAATGTCACGGGCATTCAGGAAATTAGTGAGTTTTAAGTTCTAAGTTCTAAAATTCTAGTGACAGGGATTCTCAGCATGGGTTTATTTTTTGGGCCATATGGGGTTTTTTGGCCCCTTGAAAATCTAAACGGCAACTTGATTTTTGTCATTAGAGGCCACTCTGGCAACTTAATTTTCCCAGTGCCAGTTGCCAATTTAAAAAAATGATTTTGTAAGTGTAATTCTTGAGTTAAAGGTAATAAGGGATATTTATATTTATTAAAACTGGGTTGTTTACTAAGTTGCAAAAATCTAAAATATCAATATAAAAAGTCCCAGACAGTCTCAGTCCCTTAGTCATACAATGGATACATGTTTATAAATACGCTCGTAAGCCTTAAAAATATACATCCTCGAGAATTTGGTTAGTTGCCAATGGACAACCTAAAATTACCATTGGCAACAGGATTTGACCCCCAAGGGCCAGCTGGCAACTGGATTTCCAACCTTAAAGAAAACCAGTTGTCAGCCATTGAAACTTAATTTAAAAAAAGTTAGATATCTGTAAAATGCAAAACTGTTTACATCTTAAGCTCCTATCATTTATTTTTTGCTTTCCATCTATTTATTCCAGCGTCTTGGTTCGTTGAGCGCAAGCGTCTGCTTGAGAAAACGCAGAAAAAATGCGATAATGACGCAGAAAAAATAGCAGAGGAACTCGCGTTGCCTCGTAAGTTCAAATCGAATTTATTATTGTTAATAATATTAAAGAATGTTGAACTTTAAATGTTGAACTTTAAACAATATTAAATGTTGAACAATTTTAATACTGGTACTGAAACCTGCAGCATAACGTTTTCTGTAAACTACGAGTGAATAATCCATTTTTAAATTCGTTACAACAATTGATTACTACAATTTAAGCTGCTTAAACTCGGCCATTATCTGCCCATTTTTTATTACGCTCTGATTTTTACGAGCGTATAACTAATATTTTTGTGGCTAATTATTTAGTTTAGTTGGGTCAAGAGTTCAACTTCAACTTCAACTAAAACTTCATTGAACCTTTTCATTTACAGCTACACTATCTTCATTTTTGGCTTACGCGGAAAGCTGCGCTAGCCGCTTCTGTGACTATGTCCTAGCAGAACAATCCCAATCGTTTGGAAGTCGTGAGGCTGTCATCAATGACTTGGCGAGACTCGAGACAGAGCGACAGCATCTAGTTCAACACCTATCAACTTACCGTGGACAGCAGATGGCCAAGCGGCTGAAATTCGCGCTAAAAAAACTTGATATATGATTAGCTTTTTTACTACTAATTATTACTTTTATACTACTTACTTCAATACATCATAAGATAATGCTGTTTTTTATCTACAAATAGATCATTATCTCTAGAGTCTATAACAAAAAAATGGAAGCAAAAATATTTAGTGAATATTTTGCCTTAAAATTTCAATACAAAGCCTAAAAATCTATTTTTTTCTAATCCCATGATTGGCCAAATTCTGGGATTAAATCTTAGAATCTTGGGATTGCAAAAAATGGGATTTTGCAATCCCAAACTTAGATTGATAGTTTTAAGTTTAATGGATAAACACTATATAACAAGTTGACATGACAATGACAACACTAGGGGCCTATTCTTAAAATAGTCATAATCATAATGATTATTAGTATTATTTATATATGATCAAGATTCAAACTTAATATTAATATTTAGTATGCTTAATACTTAGTATACTTAATACTTAATATTTAATATAAGATATGTACTTGTACATACATATCTTAAATATTAATGAGTCAATGATATCACATCTCTAAAAACAAAGTAATCCCAAAGAAATCCCAGGACTTCAAAGCCAAAATCCTAGGATCCTAGATCCCAAAGTATTTAGATCTTAGGATTTACAATCTAAAGATTTTCTTTATGTCAAAATCTCAAGACTAAAAATTACAACTTTAGAAGCTAAATCCTAGGATCCCAGGATTGAATCCCTAGTGATATAGCAAGAACAAGGTAAGACCTATCAGTTCTTATAATATAGACCTTAGCTGCCTTACTAATCGGCCTAGTCTTAAATAGTTTTCAGCCAAACCAATAAAAACAAAAAGCTTTACCTTTTATTAGATCCCTTATTTGGGGAAAAGGCTAGCAATCCTAGGCCTGGCCAAAAATAAAAAATTGCCTTATCTTCTTAGACCCTAGGCCTAGCCTAAATCTAATAATTAGGCCTAAGCTTAGCCTATCTTAATTTCTAGTTTAGGTTTTTTGTACATTAAGTAAGCATAAGACCTATACCTTAAATTTTTTAATTGCATCATGAAATTGAAAAGGTAAGTGTGCTTTAGGATAGGTGCAGTCTCATAACCAATTTTTCTTCTTAAGCTCTATTTGCTATTGCTATTTAATTTACCTTAAAAAAACAAGAGAAGCTGCACCCAGAACCTTTAAATTGCACCTTGAAATTCTGAATAGGGTGCATTTTTACACTTTGTCTCTGGCAAAAAACCCAGCTTCTAGCCAAGCCATTGAGAATAGTCAAATTGAATCCCTAGAAAAGCATTTAGGCCATCTAATACAATTCGCACCTCTTAGTCTTAAAATAAGCAGTTATTTACAGTCATGACACTGGCCTAGTGGATAGAGTCTAGTCTAGTCTATAGATTGGAATAATCCAATATCTATATTCATAGGCTAGGCCTAGCCTCAGGCCCTCAGCCTAGTCATACAAAAAGTAAAAACAAAAATATATTACTAGGCTAGTCCTGGACCTAATAAAATGCAGCAATATAAACCAAAATTAAATTATAAACTAGGCCTATTAGTATTAGGGTCTAAACCCATTTAAATATACTAGGCCTAAATCTAAATATACTTCTTTATATTCTATTTTTGCTGGATGGATTGTTCACTAATACAATGCCATGCCCAAAGCCCAATGCCCATGTACTAATGCTTAATTCATTTTAGGCCTATTCTTAAATTCAAATTGGAGCTGCGAGCTGGTAATTACTTTGTCTTTAGTCATAAAAAACGTTTTGCTTCGATTTTCAACTTTGACTTCAACCATTTATATATAGTTGCAAGGGACAGAAGGCTAGTTTTAGAAGCATACAATCTTTATTAAAAATCATTTTGTTTTATACCAACAAATTTTATATGCACTGCTTACACTCGAGTAAACTACATGTAGGGCTACATCTATACATGTAGTTTCCCCGTTAAACACCATTGCGAGTGTATGTAGTTTCCCCCTTTACGGAGTGTGACACGGGTGCTCATTCACATCAGCTGAAGTTACAGGCAGCGGCACCTTTATAACCAGCCAAAAAATCAAATTTTTGCGTAAGAGCATAGAAATTTCTCTACGTCTATATATACTTCTGGTTGTGACTATACTTGCACAACTGGGGGGGGGGGGCTTGTATAAATTACAGAAGACGCTACGGATCGATATGAGCATTTCACAATTGACTTCTTGATAGCAAAATTGTTTCATTCTTCATTGATTTTTGGAAGGAGCTTTATTAACCAAAATTTAGAGATTCTTATACAATTTATGCACGACGTACTGTAACGAGTCCGGTATATTTAATATTACTAGCGAAGAGAGAGTATTAGCAACGTATATCAATGGTTCAGCAGATACGTCTGTCAGTCCTGGACGATTTACTATACTCGGAGCATAAGAAATCTTACTGTCTTAGTATGAATGCGTACACTGGTGATCGGCTCTGATTATAATTATTGTATCTCACGTACATGCTAGGTTGATCTACGTCCCAGGCTGCCACACGCTTACAGAAAAGACTATGTGGCAGTTGGGGGCTGCCACTAACAATTTAGTGAACTTTATTATTTTAATTTCAATTTCTAAATTTATGTTACGTGACTTATTAAACCACCTTCTGAGCCATCCCCACTGTCCCCAGTTTTTGGTCCTCTGTGTCCACCCTGTGCCCCCAGTCGTTGGCTTATTTCGTCAGTCTCCCCGTTCTTGCAATGGTTTTCCCACTCCTTTTTCTGGTCCTCCGCGTCCCTCTTTTGGAAATTTTGTTTAACTCCCTATCTCTCCGTGTTATTTTTGTTTGTTCGATGCTTGGACCCCGTGACCACCTTTTGCCACCAATGTTTGACCCCATTTGTCCATCCCTTGCGTTTTCAATCTCTATTTAATAAGTGCCCCTGGTGCTGCCCAATTTTTTATTGTGTGTTTTTTTGTTAGGTTTAGTTTGGTTTTTAGTTTGGTTTAGGTTCTTCTTTAAGTTTTGTGCCCACCCTCGCTCTCTCTCCCTATTCAATTTAACAACTAATATTTAATTCGCCCAATCTAACTACAACTAGCGTAAGCCGTTTTATTCAGTCGTGCACCGCGGCACCGGCAAATCATCCGCCGGAGTAGGGTTCGGTCCCTTATACTTTTACTACCTGAACTTTTACGAACTAATAAAACAGTCGATTTTACGTTAATTTTCATTAATAGCCTGAAGCCTAGCTTATTTTGAGTCATTTGCCCGTGGGGCGTAAAACAACCTAGTCTCATCTCGAAGCAAGTTCTGAGACTCCAACGTTCCGTAATACGCGAATTACGGTGGTGGCAGCGCTACTCTACTGTTAGTAACCAGTTAAGTCAAACATACGAGATACGATAAATTCGGTGTCTGAGGACCCGTTCTGAACGCTCGCGCCAACGAAGACCGCTCGACTACGACTAAACTACCCTCCCCCCGGGATTGAGGACCCCGGCAGTCGGAGTATCTACGAGACATTTCTATTGGGATTCGTCCACACGGATTTTCCGGATTCAATTCGTGCGAACTCAACGCCGTTCGGTTTCGAGGAAACCCAACTTTTCAAAACTACCAACTTACAAAACAAAAATTTTTTGTTTTTAAATCTTTCTCCGCCCCACCTCAACTAGAACTTACATGTTAAAATTATGAGTCGCATTTCTTGGAAACGGAAACCAAATTAACAAAATACGTAATATTAAACCCTAGAATAAATTACGCACGTAATCTAAACAGCTAAGGATTTGAATAAAGTTAAAATACACCATGTAAATAAACTAGATTTGAATTACAGAATTTCCAAACCGTTACACTCGCCTCCCTTCCAAAACGAGCCTATTGGCAGTAAACTACATGAAATATTATTAACATGATTAGCGTTATTAACCGAACACATCGAACAGAAATTGAATGACACAAAAATGGGAACACGAACGGAGTGAACGAAATATTCAAAGTAGACGTCACCGAAAGTATACGAATGTTGAGAAGTCATTGAGCATATTGCATGGGATTTAAAAGACCTTAAGTAACATTCTGTAACTAGCACGGATTAAAATATTGCATCACTGAGACTTTTATAAGCAAGGACGTAAAATAACAATTAATAATTACAACTGAAACCGAGAGCTAAGTGACAAAAGCAAATCACAGAACCGAAAATAACGTCACCACGGATCGGAATGCACGAACTTCAATTCGAACTGCGCAGCAGAGCTCACCCAGCCAACACACGGACGGGACGCCGCCCCACACACACACAACCCACCGGCGGCAACGCAACCGGCAGACTCAGGGCTAACTTGGCACTGGCACGGAAAACAAAGAACAGAAAAGGAAGAAGAGAACAAAGCGAGACAACACAACGAATGGAGGGAAAGAGAAGGAAATCAAAGACTGTTGGAATTGGAGCGGTGGCAAAACCCGGCAAGCACCTGCAAAATCTGGTTGGCGGCCGAACCGCCCTGCCACTTCGAGTGGTGTAAATGCTACCCCGAGTACTGACTCTGTCTGATAACGATGGGTCTGGTT
Source organism: Macrostomum lignano (assembly GCA_002269645.1). Classification (NCBI taxonomy): domain Eukaryota; kingdom Metazoa; phylum Platyhelminthes; family Macrostomidae; genus Macrostomum; species Macrostomum lignano. The sequence continues at coordinate 7,542 of NIVC01000166.1, read as the reverse complement.
CCACTGTTTCACGCTGGCCAGCTGGCTCCGTCCTCTGTCCTTGGCTGGCGGTTCCAGGCAACTCACGCGCTCTATCTCCCACTATCTCTACCTCCGCACCGATTGAAGGAACCTGGCCATCCTCGACTTGTTCGAGTCGATTCGTGCTACTATTACCACCTACTTCAGGCACACGGTGTTGAGTGTGTTTTTCACTTAAAAAATCTGGCTCCTGCACAAAATCTCCAGACTCTGTTCTGGGTTGCAACAGGTCCAAAACTGGCTGACCAAGGTCCTCAACCGGTTGTCCTTGGGTTCCACCTGTACACACCGGAGTCTCACCGGGCTGCAACCGTTTCTCACTGGACTGCACCTGGTTCTCGCCGGACTGCACCTGGTTCTCACCAGGCTGCACCAGGTTCTTACTGGACTGCACCTGGTTCTCACTGGACTGCACCTGGTTCTCACTGGACTGCACCTGGTTCTCACTGGACTGCACCTGGTTCTCACCAGGCTGCACCAGGTTCTTACTGGACTGCACCTGGTTCTCACTGGACTGCATCTGGTTCTCACTGGACTGCACCTGGTTCTCACTGGACTGCACCTGGTTCTCACTGGACTGCACCTGGTTCGATCCCAGCCCTGCAACTGGGAAGTAAGGTAATCCACGCTCTTCCATGTCGGAGTCCGAGCTGGAATCCGAGGCTGGCGAGTCCTCGTCACAATTTCCCACACGAGATTCCGGCAACCGTGCAGTTATTTTTAGACCGAAACGGTCAATGGTGTCTTGATAGTTCGGCTTGCGTATGCATTTTTTGATTCTGTCTACATTATAAATGTTGTGGCTCGGGTTAGGAGTTCGAATGAATGGATTTTCTCTAATAAATTCGGGCAGGAGCCGATAGTTGCGCTCGGATATTTGCTGAACTACGCGGTATGGTCCCAACCAAACTGCTGGGTCAAGGCCTCTGTGATCCGGGTTTCGAACCCAGACCAGCTCACCTACTTCAAAGTTAGGTTTAAAAACGGCTCTGTCATAGTAGCGCTTTTGTCTTCTCTGGGCCTTTCCCCGCAAAGCGCGAGCCGTAGCCGATGTTTCGACCAGGGCTTTGTGCAGGGTGTGTGCGTAAGATTCCGGATCATAGTATTCTCTTGGTGGTGGGTTGTACTGGAGGTCCAAGGGGATGTCGAGTTCTCTCCCGAAGAACAACTTTGCTGGCGTGAAGCCGGTAGACTCGGATTCGGTCGTCCGGATCGACAACCTCACAAGCTTAGCAGCCAAAGGCCACCCTATTCTACGATCAGCACACACTGCCCGAACTTTGGTTTTGATCGTTTGGATAGCTCGTTCGGCCTTGCCATTGGCCTGTGGTCTTCTCGCTGTGATTCTAACCATGTCGATTTCGAGTATTCGAGTCAACTCGGCAACCGTAGCGTTAATGAATGCAGTGCCGTTATCTGAGACAATCTGTTCCATCGTCCCATACCTTACCACCCATTCAGTGAGGATGGCTAGCGCCGTAGTTCCTGCTGAGACGTCAGGCACCGGGACAATCTCGACGAAGCTGGTGAAACGATCAATCAGCACCAGAAGATACCGCATACCATTAGATTCAGGAAAAGGTCCACAATGGTCAACGTGTACCACCTGATTGGGATACGCTGCCAAGGTAGGCTGCAGGGGGGCTCTAATCTTCTTTGTACCTTTCTTAACTCTGGCGCAAGTTTCGCATTCGGCAACGATACCTCTTACGTAAGTTTCCAGATCAAAGATCAAGAAACGTGCCTTCAATGCCGCCGTGGTTTTATTGGCTCCTGAATGGTTGCACGCTCTATGGTACTTGATTACTAGTTCATCTAAATTTGCAGACGAGGGAATTATCAACTGCTTAACACTCGGTTTGCCCTTCGTCGCTGGCTTTGTGCGGTAGAGCAAGCCATTTTCAACTGACAGTTCGTTATACAGAGCCCAGAGAGTTTTAATTTCTCGACTGCAATCTTGAATATCCTGTTTGCTAAGTTTCGGTTCGGAGCCAGCTACGGATTGCTTGATTCTCAGCAGATCTACGTTTGACTCTTGTGCCAGCGTCACCCAATCCACATCTACTCTCTCATCAGCCTCACTCTGTGGTAGGCTTAATTCGCTTGCATCATCAGCGGCTTGATTCGCTAGGCTGGTTCGAATGTGGAAGGAATGACTACCGCTCGTTCTGTCACTCTTCGCACTTTGGTCATTGTTAGAATTAGTTGCAATTTTAGCCACCTGAACCTTAGGTTTTGTCACTTGAATTTGGCTATCTTCAGAGGTTTCTTTCTGGTTTGTGCCTGATGGATCAGTCTGGATCGCTTGGCTAACTGAGTGACAACTATCAAGCCGGCTCTCATTGCCGTGGTCATCATTCCTAGTGGGTTCACACATGGTTGGTTGATCTAAAAAGTGTGTACCTTCGGTTTGAGTCGAAGCCTCGTGCTTTTCTAATTTAGCACAGCCTATTTTAACGGCTCTAACGGCGCTACTTTGGCATCCGAACCTGGCCTGAAACTCTGGAATACGAGAGCAAGATGGGCAGTCGAAATGGTCCGGACGGAATTTGGGATTGCGACTGAGAATGTCGGCATTAATGTGGCTCTCCCCAGGCCTATGTTCCACGGAGAAGTCAAAGTCTGCCAAGCGTTCCAGCGGCGTCTGCTCAACGCTAAAGTTGTAAGGCTCTAGGATCACAAGCCACTGGGCTAGCATTCCCGTAGCGTGTTTTTTGGAATGAAGCCATTTAAGCGCCACGGCGTCAGTTCGGACGACGAAAGGCCTGTCTAAGAGGTAAGTGCGGAACTGCTCTAGCATGATAATCAAACCGAGCAGCTCGCGCATTGTTGCACAATAATTTCTTTGTGCATTGTTGAACTTCTTCGAAGCGAATGCTATCACATGCTCTTTACCAGCTTTGCCAACCTGGGACAGGACTCCTCCCACCCCCAGGCCAGAGCTGTCACAGTCTAGCACGAAGGGGCCGGCTTCTGGACGCATATCCGGGTACGCCAGGGTTGGAGGATTGCAGAGACTGTCCTTTAACTGTTTGAAAGCTTCTTCGTGCTTTTCTTCCCAGTGAAACCTATCGGAGTTAGCGATAGCGTACAGTGGAGCTGCTATGATCGAGAATTTTGGCACAAATTTACGGTAATAGTTGGCAAAATTTAAGAATGACAAGAGTTGTTTCCCTGTCTTTGGCCTACACCAACTCTGGACGGCCTCTGTTTTGCTGGGGTCCGTCTCGATTCCATCCGCCGATACTACAAATCCTAAAAACTTTAGTTTTTCCCTGAAAAGCTCGCATTTTGCTGGCTTAATTTTTAGGTTTGCCTTTTGTAGTTGCCAAAACACCAGCGCTAGGTTTGTTATCATTTCGCTACTAGTTCGAGCTTTGATAATGACGTCGTCAAGATAGACGAGGCTAACTCTCATCAGCAAGGGTTTGAGCACACGGTGCATCAGCTTAGCAAAGTTAGATGGTGCCGTTTTGATACCGTATGGCACAACTCGCCAACGGAATGTGCCCTGGGGCAAGAAAAAGCCGTAATGTCTCGGTCTTGCTCTCTAATTCCTACCTGCCAGTATGCACTTGTTAAATCTAGTGTTGAAAAGATGGTAGAGTCGGCAAGGCTATCAAACGTTTCATCCATTAATGGGAGCGGAAAGCTACACGGCTTTATTAGCTTGTTGACCGCTCTGTAGTCAACACACATTCTGTAAGACTGGTCCTTCTTTTTGACTAAGACAATTGGTGAGGCCCACTCGGAATCACACTCTTCTACTATGCCCTGCTCCACTAGCTGTTCTATATATTTGTCAAGGAAATCTTTTTGAGCCGGGGTGGTGCGGCGTGATGGCTGCGTGATCGGCCTACAGCTAGGGTCTTTCAGTTCGATAGCTAGTTCATGCAATTGGGTTCTCGAGATATCGTGCTCACTACGAGAGATTTGACTTAAGAAATAGTTAAGCATTTTCAGTGTAGTTCCCAACTGTTCCTCGCTGAGTTTGGATCCGTTAGGCGAAACTGGTTTGATAGCCACTTCGCTGTACCTTCATCTGGACTAGGCAGCTGATTGAGTTTTCTAAGGAGCTGATCAGTGTTTTCGATTTTAAAGTCTTTTTCAGAAATTGAAGTTTTACTGATTGTCTCGTTTGGCCCCAACTGCTGGAAGGATCCATTTCATCTTCTCTTCTGAGTGATACTGGTTCTTCACTGGTGTTTAAGACCCGCAGCAAGATGTGATTGGAACTGTTTACTTGGTCTACGAGTGTGCTATTAAGAGGCTCGAGTCGTTCGCAAAAATCTTGCCACCCACGGAGCCGCAGGTGTTAGGCTGACTGTCTATCACCCTCCCAGGGATTAGAGTCTCCGACCTGGGCGGGAGTTCGACATTGCAAGCCGCCAGCACTCTCTTGACTTGGAAGATGCTACTGTCCCCTTCGATGACAGGAATAAGCTCACCTCCAGCCGTCGCTCGACCCTCTGCCACCAATAAATTAATCTGGAAATTCCGCATGAAGTCGATCCCAAAGAGAGTGTCGGAGATCGAGTGTTCTATGACTAGGAAAACGTGCGGCTTTGTCTCATTCGCTACTTGAACCTCGCAAACTAACTTGCCAAGGATTCGGCTGGAGGCACCATTGAATCCCGAAGCTGACTGCACTGTAGTTGCGGCCGTGAAGCGATTATTGATAGGATCGGCTGCTAACAGTTTGTCCCGAATTTCTGGGCTGATGATGGACGCATTTGAACCACTATCTAGACACCCAATCAGCTTAATGTCTCCCACAGTGGCCTGCAGGTAGTACCCGGAGCTGGAGGATTCTGCCCTAGACACGGTTTGGCTGCACCGGACATCCTGGTTACTACACACAACATCAACAGCACGGTCGTTTTTCTTGCCCTTGTCGGCTAGCCGGATAAACTCTACGGGCGCTCCGACAATCTGATGGGCGGGGACAAGATCCTTTAACTCGCTGCTGAGCTGCGAGAAGTGTACGAAAACAGAATCTCCCAGAGGCAGAGACTGGATGAATCCGTAGGCATTTGACCAGTAGGAAATTCTACCCAGCTCTTTTTCCACTTTAGCTGAGCCTTTCTGTGTGGGCTGCCTCGGGTGGCGCCATGAAAATTTACCGTTTTCAGGTGCACCTGAGCCAGGGCACTCTGCTACCAGGTGATCAGCTGAACCGCACCTGAAGCAGTGCCGCTTGCCTGCGTGCCTGCCCGTGATAGGCGCATTGTACCTCGGTGGTTTATCAGTGGCAGTGTGCAAAGCCTGTGGTCTAAATCCCCCAGTAGGCTGGCTATTAAATTCGTGTTCGAACTTGCCCCTCTGCTTGGCTTCTGTCTCAAGTTCTTGGATCCTGTTTTTGAGTCGGCTTATCTCGTCTACTTCTAACTGCCGGATCTTGCTTGTCTCAGTCGGTTTCAGCAGCTTCTGAATGTCTAGAAAACTTTTGGCTTTCTTCAGGAGGTCTTGAAGGGTTGCTTTGGGTGACTCCTGGGTCATTGTAATTAGTTTCTCAGCTAGATTTTTGTCTAGAACTCCATAACAAAAACGTGACCGAACCAATGGATCGCTGTGTGGAGCAGAAATTTTAGCTGCGGTGGCTAGGGCTACAAGACGGTCACAGAATTCTTGAATTCCTTCGCCATCAGCTTGGTGGGCAACTGTCAGCTCAATGTAAAATTTATCGGCACTGCTAGAGTCCGTGTACCGCTCGCGGAGAGCTTCTAATGCTGCTGGAAACGCTAGATCCTGTAGTTTGCTATTGTAGTAAAACTCTTGGACTTCTGGCGATAGTAGAGAGAAAAGAACACCGCCACAGTGCTCCCGCTGAACTCTGTTAACGCTTAAATAGGCCCGGAGTTGTGTCTCCCAGAGCTCAAATCTGATTTTAGGGTGGTAGCAAGGTGGGGCTTTCAGCTTTGCCTCAGGCACTCTCGCATAGTCAAGCTTAGCATCCAAGTTGCCCAGCGTTCTGTCAAGACTTCCTAAAATAGCACCCACGCTACTCTCAGTAGCAATTTGGTTTAACTCGGCTTCATTTTGAGCCTTCTCAGTCTCAGGCAGCTTTATGGGTTCACCCACCAGAGGTGCGCCTTGAGTTCCAGTGGCTGATTGCTCTACAGACATATTGAGAGAAAAAAGAGGTGTGCCAGTGCAAAGTGAAGACTAAGATTACAGAGAGGAAAGGAAAAAAAAACCTACACGCGTACACACCTTTGAACAGCCAGGTAAGCTCAGCTAAACAGCCCAAAATGAAGCAACCACACTCACAACTGTGATGAAACTCTTGGAGGTTATTGGCCGTGGAGTACAATGTACAGACTGCCGTCCTGCCGTACTGCCGCTTGGACCGGATTGGCTGTGGCCTTTAGGGGTGGCTGCCGCTGGGGTGGTGGTCTCGCGGTTCAGTCGGCAGCTTATACGGACCTCAGAACAGTTGAGTGTTGTTTACGCTGAGTTGACCGGCTGGGGTTTTGACGCGCCGTAGCTACGAGCGTATTGACTGTTTTCGCTTGGCCTTGGGTCTAGATGTAGAGCTGACTCACGCGGTTTTAGACAAGTTGAAACGAAATTGTGCTGCCTCAGCCTCGCCGCAATACTGTAGTGTAGGACCTGGTTGCGGTTGCAGATGGCTATTGTGTACCCGGCCAAAATTCTCGTGTCGCAGTGCCTGATGAGGATGGGAGCCTGAATGCTGACGGACTCCTGATGATGATGACTGATATGAAGAGTTCAGTGGTGGGACCTCCAAATTGATGTAACGAGTCCGTATATTTAATATTACTAGCGAAGAGAGAGTATTAGCAACGTATATGGTTCAGCAGATACGTCTGTCAGTCCTGGACGATTTACTATACTCGGAGCATAAGAAATCTTACTGTCTTAGTATGAATGCGTACACTGGTGATCGGCTCTGATTATAATTATTGTATCTCACGTACATGCTAGGTTGATCTACGTCCCAGGCTGCCACACGCTTACAGAAAAAGACTAGAACTTACATGTTAAAATTATGAGTCGCATTTCTTGGAAACGGAAACCAAATTAACAAAATACGTAATATTAAACCCTAGAATAATTACGCACGTAATCTAAACAGCTAAGGATTTGAATAAAGTTAAAATACACCATGTAAATAAACTAGATTTGAATTACAGAATTTCCAAACCGTTACAGTACGCTGTAAAAACCCTATCAAAGTAGCAAAAAGGGCTTTTTGGTTCAGCTCGCACTGCCAGACTTCTTCGATTTTCAGCCTGCATGAACGAGGGTCGCTTTCACAAACCCTAAATTTCACAACGTCGCAAGACACAAACTTTCACAAGCCCTAAATTTCACAAAAGCTCTACATTTCACAACGTCGAAAACAAAACTTGCATCCAGACTGCATTAAACGATAATTTCACAAGCCCTAAATGATCACAACGCCCTAAATTTCACAAGCCCTACTAAATTTCACAACGCCTAAAAACACTATGGAAATACAATCTTTCTTCTACAATCTTTCTGTATCTCCATAGC